>OY757188.1:83015464-83330553 GCA_963583895.1 Melanophora roralis
ATCAAGTGGAATTGTGTTACTGATAAGAAAACAAATGATAAGTTTTAAAAGTTATGCACAATTAGAAGGTAGAAATGTACAAACATGTTTGAATGTACATAAGTATGCATATACATACATATGTATATCATTTTTGCTTCTTTTGGAGTCAAAGTTAAAAAAAAGTAGATAAGATAAATATTTCCTAAATGAAGTCATTAGTAAGGCATATGAGTTAACTTTATTTTGAACAAAGATCTTTTTATTTAAAGGAAAATCATTAATGACTGACGGACTGAATGACTGGCTGACTGAACGACTGACTAATTTATCACGGTACAGCCAATCGCGTAAAGCTAGAGACTTAAAATATGACCGCGAATATTTCCCCCAATGTATAGATCCACCAAGGAATTCGAACCCTAAAGGGGTAAAAACGGGACAAATAAGAAAAAAATCGGTTAAATACTATCTCCTAAACTATTCACGATATAAAAAAGTTTTAAAAGCACCGTATGCTACAGAGAAAAAATAATTCAACTAAACGCACCTTTTGCAAATAGTAAAACTGAATGCCCTATGCCACATTTACTATGTTCCTTTTACGTTGATTTCAAAAATTTTAAATCTTAACCCACGTTTAGTATGCGGTGTTCAGCAGTTGAAAACACAAATAAAAACGAAGCGTATTAAATACCAAGCTATGTATCTTAAAGACAAAATAAACGTTTTGTTTACAATTTAAATATAATTGTTTTATTATTTTGGGATCAACTTTGATTAAAATAAACAGAATGTAGCATGTAGTAAAATTCTGCAAATGAAACATAAAATTTCACGTCTAGCGTAGAACATTACTAAACACCTTGCTAAAGATTTTTGAACGAGTGAAAATAAAGTTTACTTCTTGAAAATTGCAAAACTTAGTTTTCACTCACAAGACAAAGCAATCCCGTTTGCCCTTTGTTTAAATCATATTAGTTAAATAGACGTTGTTAACAGGCAAACACTACTGCCGTTCAAGGAGTACCGTACGAAAATCAGTAGCTGGTTTCGATACGTCGGTAGTCAGACCGCGCTCAAAGCTTAAGGAAAAAATTTAGTCAAGTCTAAGCTTGTGAACGTCTAAAACACGTTTTTAAGGTAGTCGTGGAAACAAGCAAAGTTTGTCTTTTTTGAATACCGTGTCATTGTGACGTTGTCGACAAGAAAGTTGCCGATGAGCTTGTGAGGGGCCTAGATGCCTCTTGTTGGCGAATATCCTTTCTCACTTCCCTACGCAACTTAGCCTAGCCTAGTAGAGTTAGTACTATTCAGCCAAAGGCATAAGTTTGGAAAATTTCGTGAACCATCGCTTAAACCTCTATTCGGAAGCGAAATACTAGACCGGAAGCTCACCAAGAAAAGGAAAAACGACTACAAGGCTAATAAAAGTCTAAATGCTCTCTACGCCTGCAGGAACTAGGTGGGGAAGAGTTGAGAACTAAAACATAGTTCTGTCCACTCGATATACACAGCGATATGCTGAGATGCTGTATCAAGGAACTGTCAGGAAGTTAATTTAGGCTCAGAGAAGCGCTTTAAATTGTCTCACGGAAGATCTTAGGAGCACTTCCCAAGCTACCCTAGATACAATACTGAACCTACCTACTTCCTCTGGATATTTTGTCAAGAGCTCTGATGGATCTAAGACGGATATTGGGACTAAAGCGTGTGTGTATCTTCAGTGATAACTGTAGTGTTTTCCAAGCGAAGATGTTGGCAAATAAAGCGAACTTTTAATCTATCTCGGTAATATAACAGCCTAGGGGAAAAATTCTTGACCATATATATGCTCTTAGGGCACTGGGCAATAACCTTGTGAGGTCAAAGGTGGTCAGGGACTGCAGGTAAGCGGGAGTGTCAGACTCTGCTTGGTTTCAGGGCACTTTGGGATGTCAGAATTTGCTTGGTTTCAGGCCACTCTGGGATATCCTAAAATAAGACAGCATCTTAATTGGCACAAAAGGGATCTGGAGCAGATGCCAGTACGGTAGCTGCCTTGATTTTTCCTCCATTGTGCGAACTCTGTGAAAGGATCGATTTTAGGAATATGGCGAGCAGGTGCTGGACTGGGCCGCGGACTTAAAAATGTTAAATCTCTATAGCAAGAAGCATTAGCCAATAGAACCAACGCTCTCTTATCTATTGGACAAGAAAGACTCGAGAAAACTTACCGGTATTTTCACCGGTCAGTGCAACACCAGGCTATTATCGGTAAAGGGAAAAAGAGGTACGGTTGGCTAATATTACTAATCTTTTAAATTTTTTCATATATTTTTAGGGCAGCACAATTAAAAATGTATTCAGTTGTGAAGTATAGTAGGATGAGATACAGGCCTTAACCCTTTAATAGGAGGAAGGGTCAATTCACAAGATTTGTCAAGATCATTTTTTTTTATAAAAAGACTTTTTGTCAAATTTGTGACAGACTAAAATATAACACAGAATGAGAATTGGTGGCATAATGGCTTACACATGTCCACAATTTTAAAGGGATAGGGTTATATTTAAAATAGTTAAAGTCGATAATATTTATTTTGGGAGAACATTTTGTTATGAAAAAAATAAAAGTTCCGCCGTACATTAATATTCCTTATTTTCCTTATAATTTTTTAAAAATGATTTATGGGTTTTTGTTTACTTTAAAGGCTGAATAATTGGCCTACACTCAATCACATTGCAATAATCATGTACTTACCATTTATAGCGTTTTTTAGGCTTTTTATATCCATTTTTTTATTTAATTATTTTAGATAATTTTAGATAATTTATACGTTTTTTTTCAAATTAAATAGAAAAACAAGCCTTTATTAGTTCCACATAAAAACAAAAATTAAGTGGATAAATTTATATTTTTTAATGATGTTTTCGAACAGAATTCAACTTTGTGATATGTTGAATATAAATGAATAAATAATACCAAGACATTTAAGTTCATACACATGTGTAAATATGAAAATAAATAATGTTTCTTTTAAAATTTTCCACTTACCTTTTTGTATGAAAATAATTCTTTTTGCAAACGTTGCCTTTCAGCCGAAGGTTGCTGTCCTTTGCCACGTATAAATTTTAACATGTTGTCCAGTGTTATTAGTAAAATTATAAGTTTCTTCTTTTTATATAATGCTTATCTCAAAACGAGATTATTTTGTAAAAATAATGCCGGTTTACTTTTAATACTAAGAATACATAAATAAAAAAAGGAGAAATAAACGTTAGTCATTGTATACATAAAAATAATCCAATAAAATGTAAATAAACAACATAAGAAACAAATTTAATACAAAAAAAAAATCCACCGTAGGCTTAACTACTTGAAATCGAAATAAAAAGAATGTAAGACACCTAAGTGTAGGTGTTAAATTCATTTATTTTTTAATAGTTACTGTCTATTAACGATTTCAAGTTGTCACAACTAGATTCGTTTATACAAACATAATACGTTGGTATGGAAAAGAGAAATGTTGGTATAAAATGTTAAGACTATTTAGAATCACAAAAAAAAATTAAACACGAAATCCCAAAAACTCTTTTCTCTTCAATTTAGTTTGTTGTACTTATATATGTACATATATTTTAACAAACTGGTTTTTGCAAAAACTTGTCTTTAATCAAATTTACTAGTTGCATACATTCTAGCATTACAAAAACAACAAGCACCATTTTTCCCCTGCAACAAAAAAGTTGGTTAATTTGTTTTTACCCAACAAACACAATGTTTTTTTTTTGGAAAATTTAAAGTTTAAATAATTTTTAACTGACAGCCATAGTAATTAATTAAATTTAAATAATAAATTAGTGGCTTAGCTTAAAGATTTATAACACATATAAAACTACTATAATATTTTATTTTTTAAAAGTTTATAAAAAAAATTTCTTAATATTATTTCACATTATAAAAAATTATATGTATGTTCGTATTGTAATGTGTTTTGACGTTACCATAAAAAGATAATTATCGTTCTGGCATACAAAAAGACAAGTTATACAGAAAATTTGAACACATCCAAGCCCTGATTTCAGAGCGACAGTAACAACATTTCTTTAACTTTTGTGTGGACAGTGAAGTGAAAGTTGTCTTTTATATTTATTATACAAAAGACAGCATTTTTACTATAAGATGTTACATTTCTGTATATTTTTTGGTAGTAGAGCTTAAAAAACATGAACTTCCAGGAAATATATAGGTTTGAAGTCGATTTATGCAATAATTTCCGAGATATTACACATAAAATATTTTGTAAGCAGAGTAACCATAAGTGTGCAAAATCGTATTTTTTTCTGTGCGCCGCGTTAACCTATAGTGTTGTTATTCATCCATTTCAGAACTTTTTCAAAATTTTGGCATCGGTTTTTTGGGTATATTTTTTTGCCTAATTTGGATATAACAGCATATTTAAGCATTTTTCCTGTAAGCATGTTTTTAAAGCATCTTTTTAATTCTTTATGTTTAATTTGAAAAAAACAAATAAAAAAAACTTTCGAGTGTTCATTTTCACCCTTTGTAAGTTGTATTTTTTTTATATAATTTTATCTTGAAGCGAAACCCATAATTATTATCATCAGTTTCAAAACTTGTAAAATTTTGGCATCAAGTTGTTAGAGCATATTTTTGCCATTCTGGTTTGTTTTGATTTGACAAAAAATCGATACCCGACTACCCACATAGTTTTAAACCCGCTTAATTAATTAATATATTTTAAGTTTCCGCTTTTTAATTTTGTCCAGGAATTTTTTCGCAATGTTTAGTCGTTATTTCGGTAGCACAACTTAATTTTTAATACTGCGTTTTCGGATTCTTTAGTTTAAGTTCCTATCATTCTTATTTTTAAAACAAAGATTTTTAATTTGTTGAAGAATAGTTTTAACTTTTTACTGCAAATAAATGTGCTTAAATACTTTTCAAAACCATATTTTTGGTTGCCCGTTTATACCCGCAGCTTCGTACAGTGCACTAAATGTGATAAGAGTACAATGAGCATTTAAAATTTATTTGTGAAAAAGGTCATATAATGCGAAGGTTATATTGTCCACCCTTTTGATTGTTCCAACCCAAACAAGGTCAATAGTTTCTAGTTAAAAAATGCAAAAAAGGTCAATAGTTTCTAGTTAAAAAATGCAAAAGAGTACCAAAAATATGAAAAAAGTACTTTTTGTTTACAATTGACTTCCGGTCTCAGTAAGGGTCAATATCCCTTTACTTTAAGTCAATAGAACCAAAAAGAGTCAAAAAAGCGACATAGATACACCAATGTGAGAAATTTTCTTTTTGCCCACTTAGTTGACTTATGACCTTTTTGTAGGTCAAAATTCTTTAATTTTAATTATCAAGTACAGATAATTGTATAAAAAAAGAACCAAAATTGTTTAAAGTAAATTTTGTGAACCAACTTTACTTCCGGCCTTTAAATGGGTCAACAACAGTCAGTCTTTAATTTAATATTTCTAAAAACAGCATTTAAAGTCTTATAAAAGTACTTGTTTTCCAACTTAGTTGACTATCTTCAAAAGTCCTTATTTTAATATTTCTACACTATTTCCAATTGTATTTCAAAAAATGTTAATTGAATTTTAAAATTTTTAATTCAAGTTCAGATTTTTCTTAGATATTTCTAATAAGTTTTACAATTTTCCAGTTGTATTTTAGAATTTTTAATTTGAAATACAATTAAACAGATATTTAAAATATACAAACAGAAAATTCTGAAAGGACAGTTAGACAGTTCTTAAAAAACAATTAGAAAGTTCTGAAATATAAATTGAACAATTTCTAAGCATGAAATATAAATTTCAGTATTTATTTAGAAATTTATTTATAAACTTGTGAAATGGAATAAGAAATTTCTAAAATTTAACTAGGACTTTCTGAAACACAATTGGAAATGGTGTAGGCTCATAATTAAAAAAAATAAAATAGGACCAACAATTTACAAAAATGTTCTTTTTGTGCACTAAGTTGACTTATTAGACCCATAACCTCTAAGTTGACTTATAATCCTAAAAGATCCATAACCTCTTAGCTGACTTATAATCCTAAAAGATTCATAACCTCTTAGTTGACTTATAATCCTAAAAGATAAAAAAAAAGAAATTAAAAATGTTAAGTGTGTAGTAAATTTTGCCTGCATAATACCTATATCGTTTTAAACCTTAATTAAGTTCTGTTCTGATTTACGTTTCTATCATTTCCATAAGTAATAAAAATACATCATAATAAACCTTTGAAGCGGGCCTTATCAGTACCAAAATATATTTTCTACCCTGTTTTGCTCTTAGGGACTAAAATCTTGATAAAAGTTTAGTTTTTCAAGTAAAAAACGTAACTTTTATTAAAATCAGCAATCGTTGTTCCGTTATTCTACCGACGCATTGTTTGTGATCTACAATAAAAATTGCTACGTGGAGACGCTGCTTAAACAAGAACTATTAAAGAGAATTAGTAATCAAGAACACCGTCAGCAAAAAGTTAAAAGAAGACAGTTTTTGTCAAAATACGCACAAGCGCGCATCATCTATTTACCCACCCACCTTTAATAATTCATATGATGTTTCCCCTGCTCACAGCCAGAGATCCCACCAAGTCTACATAAGAAGTGGCTTTTCAGCCGCCTTCTTAGTTTAAATAAAAACAATTAAATACTGGAATTTAAAAGTTAAATGCCGAAGAGTTAAAAAAAAGCTTCCACAACTATAACTACATTTTTCAATTTTTATTGTGCATTTTTAAGGTTTCTTTCTGCAAAATAAGAATACGCAGGTTAATTGTTTAAATTTAGTACATTGCAAACAGAAACAAATAAATGTTATACCTGGATGCCGTGCAATCTAAGATACAAAGTCTTCTTTTTTTAAAGGAAAACGCATTTAAGCCTAAAACAAATTACAAATTAAAAAAATAATTGTTGATTGTACCTATTAGTAATTTATTTTTTTTATGTTCGTTTTTCGTATGTTGAATTTGTCGGTTTTTTTTCTCATAAGGTTTTTTGATTAGCATTTTTTTGAGATGTCCCAAAAGTAATCCATTCTAATTTTGACAGCCATTTAAATTATGTGTGTATCTACATATTTACATACGGATATACTTTATTTATTACTTCTATTAAATGAATTTGTTTTTGCAATCATGATACAACTAATCAGGTAATCTCGTCTCTGCAACAACTACAAATTATTACCAAAGTGTCAAACAACAGCTCATAGAAAAAAACGATGAGTTATGATTTTTGTTGTTTTATTTTTACAGGGAGAACATAACTTTGACATTTTGGCACTAATCAGCTGGGCCGACGAGACTTCCTGGTTCTTTGTATCATGCAAACAACAATAAAAATAGAGCGCGAATAAGGCTACAAAACAATGAATATTAGAAGTCATTACAAAGTAAGCTGTAGTTGCTTTTGCTGTGTACTTTCAACGGTAAACAATTTATTTTTTATTACCCAAATAAAAACAAAACAAATAAATAAAAAAATAGTTAAGCATTCCTTTTTTTTTTGTGAAATACCTTAAAATACCCTAAAAATACCGATACCGAAATGGCAATGTTTTTATACCGGTACAGACACCGATACAGTTATTTGTTTCAGTTGCAAACCTTGGTAAAATCCTAAAGAACTGGTTTTGAAGATTTTGAAAATATGCAAAAACAAATCCTAAATGACCTTGAATGAAGAGTTTTGATGAAAAATGAACAAAGACCTTTTTCTAATATTTTCAGAGAAGATGCGATAAAATGAAATGTTAAATAAACGACAAACAAAACAAATATGAGCAACAGGTGCCTGTCGTTTTGGAAGAAGTACCAGTGTGACAAACTCCGAAAGAAACGAAATAAATAACAAAATAACCTCTTATTGTGTGTGCGTGACAATGGTGAGTTAACAAAAACAAGGAATGCATTTTAAAGTACATACCTATTTTTTGTATTTTATTGCTATTTTAATTCTTTTATATTGTAAATGAAGTAAGTTTCCGCTTTCTAAAACAAAAATCAGCACTCAATGAAAAAAAACCACACCCACTATAAAATAGCAGAAGAATATAAGGGTATTTATACCAATTTCTGCATATATGCACTAATTCTATAATATAATTTTTACTACATATATTCAATAATTTTACTATACCCATGAAGCAGTTTTTAAACAAATTTAAAATTTTGTTTGATGTTTTTTTGTTATGCTTTTCCACGCACTAAGATGCAAGATATATCTTGCGTTACCCTGCTGAGTGAAACAAGCAAAAAAATACGAACAATTGCATACTGCCACAAGCCCTCTGTGTTGTGAAAGGTTGCCGTGCACATATTAGCATACATGATAAAAATAAATTTAAAAAAGTTTAATTAATAATATTTTATTAAAATCCACATTAAACAAAATCATATTTTATAACCTGTACAAAAAACACCAACGGGGACGCTTTCGTGAAAAACCTTTTAGAGTAAAATCACTTTATAAGCATAATGGTCGATGACGTTGACTTTTTAATTTTTTTATAAACAAAAAACATAATTTATTATTGTTTATGAGTCACACTTAAAATCATTTTTGTGGGCTTACAAAAAAGGGAAATAAAATCACTTATTTTTATGCAAATACTTGTAGGATTTATTTCTACCTAAGGCGTCTGGCTGTGTTACTTTTGTTTTAAAAACTATTTTTTTTAAGTTGAATTTTCTTATTTACCATTTAGATTAAAAAGCACCTAGTACATACACTTCAAAAAAAATAGATGCGGCTATAATTGTTTGTTTTCCATGTATTTTTTGTAAACTTGTTTATTAAAATAAGTTCATTCAACACCACTCTCTATTCGACCTTTTTCCTCGTAGATTTCGTTTTGAACTGAAAATTTCAATTGAAATGAATAAAAAGGAAGCAATAAAAAAACGCCGACAACTACGGTGTAAAAACGGCTGGAGGTAACAGCAATCATCAAGCCCAACAAGATTTCTGTTAATATTCACCCAATTTAACAACATTTTACTCAATTGCATTACATGTATCACAAATTTTAAAATGTTTTCAGTAATATTCTATTATTCAATTCGCGGAGAAATCAGTTTAATGCTACAATATCTAAGATATTTTGTTATTTTTAAGTGCTGCCAAGTATAATAACGTTATATGTTTTTACATCCATTTGAATTTTGAGCTGCCAGATCACCCGGTTAATTGATTGCTTGCGGAACGGCATGTTTGGAAAAAGTTTAGTCATATGATTGATAACTGATATTATGATTGATTCATTTTTGCTATCTCGGATATAATGTTATCAAGCTAAAAGCTATGTATATTCATATAAACAGTTTTTTTGCCACGCTTCGTAGAATGAATATATAAAAGGTTTAAAAATTATAACAAACACTCTTTGTGTCTCTTTCTTTAATATTTTGTTCTTAGATTTAAAACTTAAATTCTTATTTAATATATTTATATACAAAGTATGTATGTGTGTATTGTATGTATGGTATGTATTGACGTTTTAACTATAAATTTAAAAGTAACATGCAGTTTGTTGCCTAATTTTTCACGGATGGATTTTTTCATCAAAAACGGTATATGTAAACACACATATGGCGAATTCACAAGGTACGATACGATAGCATATTGTTTTATTGTCATATAATTTCACAATAGCATAAAAATTTTGTTGTTGCTTTTCATACGAAACTTGTTGTGAAACAATACAACTTTGTTTGATATGTTTTTTGTGATGTCATATTATATACAAAGTCATGCGCCAAGCGCCTAAAACGAAACGGCGAGTTTTTTAATTTAATTTTAAGAGCCGCTAGCACTCGCATCCGTTAAAAATGTCTATACTAAAAATTTAGGCAAAACCGCCAAAGAAGATTCCTTAAGCCGCCTCCGCCGGCAAAAATAGCCGGCACTGCTCTCTGACACATCAGCTGTTTTTTGTTTACGTAAAAAATAACAAAATTTTTGTGATTTTTTATTAAAACTTTGCTTATTTTAATGGATTTTAGAGATTCTAACCGGGTTAGATATAGACCATTTTGTGTTTTCATGGGTCTAATTTCTACAAATTATTAAGTTAAGCCAAGAGCAGCACCATATTTATGTACATACATATGTGTTTGTTTTTTTTATCGTTTGGTCGTATCAGCTGATTTAGATTTTAAATACGACACCTACATAAATACGAAGAGTTGTTCACAACGGTCATATTTTTCGGTTCTATTATTTTACAATATATGATATCACAAGACCTTGTGAATTCACCAATAGTATTTACTTTTTTAACATACTATTGTGAAAGAGGCGTTTAGTTATTTGATTTACTGGCAGCATTGGACTTATAATTTAAATCCAATAAAACATAAAATTTCTAGTAAACAGTTAAGTTTATATATGGACAATCAAACGTAAAATGGTTTAGAATTGGGAAAATATAGTTTTATTCTTTAAGAAAAATCGATAAAATTACGTTTCAAAGATATTAAAAATGATGGATTTATAAAAAATAACTTATATTATATTTTTTGGCAAGAGTTTTAAATGATGACATACTAAATAATCAGCTTTTCTTTTTATTACGTTTTGATGAAAATGTCACACCCACACGTCTTTCCGAAATCAAGTGTCAAATACGATTAAAAACATTTTAAACCAAAATCTTATATAAAATAATTACGCCCGTTCCCAAGAATATTTTACATAGCATGATCCGAAATCAAAATTTTTTACAAATTCAAATATGTAGGATCATACCGTCACAGTCTTTTGGTGGTTCTTATAAGCAGAAATCATATTCTCTGTGGTGTCTACTTATTACTAAACGTTTCAAAATATACTATTCCAAAATTTAAATTATCTAAGTTCTGCACCCCAAAGCATTGGTAATACTGTACTAACAAACTGATTTCAGCAGTAATTAAACTTTCTTTATATTAAGTTTATTTAAATTTAAATAAAGTTTTCTGTTTGCTAAAGATCTACAGCCTTGGGATTTGAAAAGATTGTTTCTTAACAACTCGTTTTCACACACTAAATGCCTACCATACTAATTGCCGAATATATATTTTGTTTTTAGGATCAAATTTTAAAACAAGAATAAAAACCAATATTTTTTTCATATATGTACATATGTATGTATATGAATTATCAAGATAAATTTAGTTGCTTTTATAAGAATTTGAATAATTTAGATACAAGAACATATAACGAGTTTAATCGTTAAATAAACACTATTTTAATCGAAATACACAAATATTTAAATCTTAACGGCTTACTAATTTTAACACTTCATCTGGTAACTTTATGTTTTTGTCAGGGGCATATACTTACCATCTTTTATTAAAGGAACAACTTGCAAAAAAAACAACAATAATAAAATTATGGTAAGCAACGAAATTTGAATAACATCGATACATTTTAAAACCTAAGGGGTTAAATGTTTAACTTTATATCTGCAATATATATGATCAGTTTTAAAAACATTGCACGCCTTTACATTTTGCTTTATTTAATAGATATGTATGTACATACTTTGTTTTAGGTACTTTTTTTTGGTATTAAATATTTGCCCGTCACTGGTCTCAAATTAAGAAAATTAGTTTGCAACTAGTTTGAGATACATTTCTTTCATTAAGAAACTCAGTTACTACTCAGCGATGATCGTGTAATGTTTTGAGATCTTGTCGGCTTAAAAAACGGAAACATCACTTAACGTATGCGTAAAAAGTGAATAAGAAAATATTTAAAAATAATACAAAAATAAGGCAATAAAGAGCGCGATTCAATCCCGATTGTGGTTTAAACAACTACAAACACGATAATACTCATATACTTACATAAACAACAAGAAGCAAACCAAATAGAAAACATAAATGCGAAGATACATACTAGGTACACACAAACGAAGTAAAAATAACGTCTGCAAAATACAACAATCGACAGAATAAGTAATAAATAATTTCTGTTCCAAAAAAGGTTTTTCAATATAAATTACCAATTGATGGGCTATATTTAGAATGCCAGAATTAAATTAAATAAGAAAACGAGTACGTCTGTCAATTGGAGTAATTAAAAGTGCAACAAGAAAAGGAAGCAATAAGTAACTATTTACATAGATACCTGCATGCACGTACATTAGTTTGTTTATAATTAGTGTTGAGCCAATTATTGCGTTGTTTAGTACCTGTTTAATTATGACATACAGTGAGTGAATAAAGTATAAACTACGCTACACTATTCAAAAAAAAATGTTTAAATGTGATGATCTTAATACACAAATTAATACCTGAATATGTTTATACAAACATATGTAATAAGTACGTAATTTAATAATAATTTTTGGATAAATTTTTGTGATCGAAATATATGTATCTGTGTTATCTATGTGAGTTTGTTGGTGCAAATATACAGTGATTAAAATTATTTTCTTAATAATTTTTAATAAAAGGAAACACACATACTAATGAAACTTTTTTGCATATAAGTATGTATAAACTTTAATCTGAAAAATTTTTGTTCGTTTGAAGAAACCCATTAAAATATTGCGCCACCTTAAAAATAAACCGCACGAAGGAATAATATATTTTTAAAAATTTTTTAAGGCCAAGCCAGGATTGAAGGTTGGTTGGCATTGAAATGTCTTAAGACAAAAACGAAAAACGAGCAACCTGTAAATAACGCCAAACAAAACGAGTAAATAAGATAGAGTTGGAGAAGAGCAGGATACAATAAATTCCAAATTACTTGTTATATTACAAGCAGATCACAAAAACAAGGCATCTACAAAATTTTACAACTGCATTAACAACAACTTTGTGTAAACATAATTGCAGAGTCTAGTTTAGGGATATTTGGAAAAAGGGCCAGCAATTTTGTGAATTTTGTGCTCTGTGTTATGTTTTTCCCTTTTATTGTTTATTTTTAAAACAGGTAAGCAAGTTCAAAGAGTTAATACGTACCTATCTTGAACGTTTTCTTGTATCGAGCCTTTAAGGCAAAAGAGTCATAACTTAAAATTAATAATTCACTATGATATTCATGCAAAAATGTTTTTTAGTCAAAACAATAAATAAATAAACTCAAATATAAATTAATAGGCTTGACGTTTGCCATACCTAAATAGCAAAACGAATTCATAATCAGTATCTAATTATGTATCTATTAATGATAATCTTTTAAACCTTCTCTGTTCAGGACTGACTTTTTAACAAGAAAGAATTTCAAAGGTGATATCAAGGCAAACTTAAAGTTTTTGAAATTTAAATATATAAAATAGTTGTGTTATTTTGTCATAGGTATAAGTTTTTTTTGGCATCTGGTGCACGGCATGATCAAAGTATTTTCGAGAACAACGATTGAGAGTGTTTGGTTTGATTTTCATAAATATGTATGTATGTATATGCATACACGCAAAATATTTTCTAAAATTAAAACATGGAAAGCGATATTTTGCTTTGAATAAAAACCTTAAGTTTCTGTAAATTTTTAATCAATATTTTAATTGCTATTGAGATTTAACCAAAGAAAGCCAAAAAGTCTGCCGCATTTAATCATTTAAAGTTTTGATTGTTATAAAGGTTTTAATAGCGAGTCCGATTCAGCGTTGCCAGTTGGTTACATTTGTTACATTTTATGTAACGTTTCACCTTTTATGTAATATGTAAAATTTGAACGTATTAGGGCTTATTTTCGTAACTTTTTGTTCTAGTCAGAGAACAACGCACAATACTTGGGAAAGGAGATATTTTGGGCTACTTAAATGTACTTATATTATTGATTACCTCTAAATTGCGAGTTATTATACATCAAATACAACCTTTTTTAAATCAAGTAGGCAGCTAGTGCTCACTAACTCATTTAATCTTAGAATTCATTTATAAGATTAAAACTTATTCATGAGGTTAAAACCATTTTGACGGGAATGACCATTTTAATTGCGTTTTAAAGGCAATTTTTCATAGAGATTTTAAAACTTTAAAATTTTAAAAATATTCTTTAAACGATTGTTACGGGTATTATATTTAAACTTGAAATTTAAAGTAAATTATAATTAATTTTTTCCGTTTCAACCTGCTTTTAGTGGAATTGGCCAAATACGATTGAATCAATGCTTTGTTTTGCATAATAAGACCCTAAAAATGTTTATGTACATATATATTAAAAACCTTTTACAAATTTAACTTAAAAAAACTTATTTTCGTAAATGCAACATTTTAAGAAAAAACGTAACTTCTGGGGTGGCAAAATGTAACTTTTCGTAGCTTCCCCTGGCAACGCTGGTCCGATTCGCGTATGTATCGCAGGAATTCAATTTTGTGCTATTCAGTTGAAATCGAAAACGCTTTTAAAACAGTTTTTGATTCGAATAACTATTTGTATTATCTAATTCGTTATATGCATGGCGGAATAGGAAGGTGATCTCGTCCCTACAACAACATGCCTCTAAAAATTTAGCATGTATTTTTTTAAACTCTAACTAAGTTGTCATAAATGTTGCTAGCAGACATACACACAGTATACACAACCATTATATAACATAAAAAATTTGCCAAGCTAAGCTAGAAAACATTTGTATGTCGGAAATAAAAGTCAGCTGATCTGTTGCTCCTAACTTGTTAAAAATATCTGTTTATAATCTCAGAGTTCTATAAAATAATTTAAGGCAAGGTATATTAAACAAGGTAGGAGTAACTGATCAGCTAACTTTTATTTCCGCGACATGTTTTCCAAATTAGCTTGGCAAAATTTTTATGTTCTATAATGGTTGTATATACTGTGTGTATGTGTGATCGCAACATGTTTGGTAACCAAGCTGAAATTGAGCAACAACAAAATACATGCTTAAATTTTACAGGAAGGTGCTTATTGGACTTAGTTGTGAGCCGGTGAGGCCACCACTGAGTTTCTATAATGGACTAATAAGGACAGGAATAATGGACAAGGTGGGCCAAACCTGGAGGGACAGGGCTGATATCATGATCTCTAGACTTTTATGGCCCAGGCTAGACAGGATAGGCACTGACCTGCTACTCAAGAAGAGCGGGGAGTTCTGAGGTGCATTATTGGGACTCTCACAGGGCACTGCGATGTGAGATATAGGACGAATAAAGGGACAGAAACTCTCCAAATTTCTGCAGGGTAAGCGGGGACGAGGGGGAGATAGAGACGGTAGAACATCTTGTCTGCCACTGCCCTGGGCTGAAGACTCGCCGACAGAGGTGGTTTGGAGGGCGCTTCTTAGATGGACTTGGTGAAGTCCCTGGCCGTGGGCTGGGGAGCATCATAGGTTTCATTAAGGGGGTTGGGTGGCTGGGCAGAAAGGTGAAGGTGATTCAGTGCATATGACTACTGACTTTATTGGACATCTTGCGGATGGCTACTCTTGCTCTCCTTTTCTTTGCCTATAAAATGATTGTCTTCACTTTTATTTTTCTTCTCTTAACTCTTCTGAAAGGATTCACAATGGGCCTGAGGGTCTCCGAGTGGAGGTGGCGAGTTGGACTCACCACTACCCTTGGTAGCCTAACCAGACCTAAGATGTTTTACTCTGGACTTTTTTTCGATGGCGAATATTTGGCACTTAAAGTTTCTTATTCGTTCCAGTTTGGTTTTTAGCATTAAGTAAAAGTTTTAAACAGGAAAAAATTACGTTTCTACTGAATAGATTTCTATTCAGTAAGTGCCAGCGATGCCAATTTAGCGCGTTTCGCGCTAGATTTAGCGCTTTTTAACTACTCAAAAGGCGCATTTTTTCTGCCTAGCGCGTTTTTTTAAAAACGCGCTAAATTGGCGCGTTTTAACGCAAACTATTAATACTTTATAAAAATATTATACTTTTCATCATTAAACAGAAATCGATTTAGAATACTTTGAAAGTTTTATTTTTGTAAAAAAAAACAGTCACGTATTTTAAATAATATCTTTTATGTCACTGAAAATTCCTAGAGAATTTTTAATGCTTATTAGCTTAAAAAAATATGAAAACTTAGCTTGGGTATAGCAAAGCAAAAACCTCTTACAAGAATTTACAAAAAATTTGTACTTATGTTAGAAATATGTATTTAAAATAAATATGAAATTTAAGACCGATAAAAAATAATTTCAGATCATCTTTTATTATCTGTTTAGATATATTTTTAATTTATAGATATCTATGTGTGCATACCTAAATACATATGTTTGTGTTTAAAAATACATATTCGTCATTCAATTTAAGTACAAATTACATTAAATTTAAACAGCAAAATAACAATGTGTGATTGTACCTGAATTTTTAAATATTTTTCTCGTATTTAATGTGGGCAATTGTGTATGAAATACAATATCAGATAAATGTCCGCCTCTGTTATCCTCACATATGCGAGCCATTTTTAGCACATTTTTCGTTATATTCTCACACATTTCACGCGGTATTTCATTAGTTTCATCACGAATATTTTGTTTAAGTTGCTTCAGCGTTTCTGGTTAGTTTGCATAAACCTTGCTTTTTTAATATTCCACAAAAAGAATTCCGTAGCAGTCAAATCAGGCGACCGTGGAGGCCAATGAGCATCACCATTTCTTGAAATAACTTGTTGTGGAAAGAGGTCTCGCAGTAATTCCATTGTAATCCTGCCTGTATGCTGATACCACATGTTAACCAAGCCCAATGCATGTAGTTGTGGCATTTAAAAGTTTAAAATCATATCACGATATCGCTTCCCATTGACAGTTACCGTTACGCCGTTTTCAGTTTCAAAAAAGCAAGGTCTAATAATTTCTTCTTACCAAATTGTACACCAGATTGCCAGTTTTAATGGATGCAAAAGTGACTGATGAATAATTTGAGGGTTTTTCATTGCCCAGAACCGACTATTCTGTTTATTTACATATCCATTTAAATGAAACTGTGCCTCGTCACTCGTTATGATTTTTTCATGAAAATCGATGATTGATTTTGATAAAATGTTTTAACGATTAAAACACGTTGGCTTGCCGAATATTTTTCCATAATATATTTTACACGTCTCTTCTTCACGACTGCCAAATATGAACTGTCAAGACTTATGTTTGCCAAAATGGCGGCAAAACAAAGTAGTATAACTTGCCGGCGGATACCCTGAATTTAGTGTTATTTATTTCAGTACCAGATAAACCTGTCCCGCCTTGCTAGACCCCACCCGACAAACTTTTGTATAGAAAATCACAACTGATGATTTTTTCAACCTTTTTAATATTCCGGAAAAATTTTTTAAATTTTATCCCCCGGAAAATCTTCATGATTTCACATATAAAATGAGCGAAATCGGGTCTGCTGTTCAGAAGTGATGCGCCTAGCAACACTCAACATTTTACTTTTATTTATGTAAATGACCAGCGCGTTTTTATCGGCACGTTTTCGTATCAAATTTTTTGGGAATTTTAATTTTAGCGCTTTTTAGCGCGTTTTGATCAGGTGGACGGCGCGCTTGCATTATAAATAGTTGACAACGCTGGTAATTGATTGTTTTTATGACACTTTGAATTATGCTAAAAAAAATTAAAAATTTAGATTAAAAATATTTGAATAAATTTTTTCTGTTTCTGTTTTTGCTTAATAAGTAATTTAACACAATCATTAACTTAATATAGAGAGGCCCTAATTCGCATTTCTTGTAAGACCAAATTTTTGTTTATTTCTATAAATGGGGTCTGCTCATATATCACAATTAGCAAAAAAAATTCTCGACCTAAATACGAGTTAGGGCCTTTCTATATTAGGCTAACGATTTATATGTTCATGTGTACGCCATTTAGGCTTTCTTATCATTTAAACAATCAAAATGTATAAAGATGTGGCAGCAACACACCTTTTTTGTATTTTATATAAATTTAAGATTTACTCAGTGCCTAAACGTAAAAATTTAAACCCTTGTGCTAAGCAAGTATTTTTAAAAATTTTAAGGAAACAGTTGTAGACAATTCCTAAGGAACGATTTGAAACAAAAGTTTTTGAAAAAAAAAACAATATTAATAGTTAATTATATTTGATTGATCATAGGGGCCAAAGTTGTTTTATACAAAAATTTATGTAAATGTTAGAGTGGGAAAATATAAAAATTTTGAATCTTTGCTAAACCCACAAAAGATTTTCCAGATGTTTTATTCAGAACGGATATGAAAGGAGTTCTCATAAACATAAAATACATACATACACACAGATTGTAAAAAGGTTATACATAGTTATTTTAAAATAGAGAAATAAACTAACTATGCAACAAATTAGCATATGAAACGACCTACAAAAACAATATAAATCGTATGCTAATTAATATGAAATCTAAACCTAAGAGGAAATTTCTTTTTAAAATATTTTATTTATTTTTAATTAAAATTACACGACCTTAGAGTGACACAGTGAAAGGTGTTATAAACGAAATGATGAAATAAATCTATTCCCTTCGGTTTTTTTATGCCGGTATAAAATAAACTTTTAAAGCTACAAAAACAAAACTAAAGAAAAAGAAACGGCAACGAACTTTGTATATCAAGGTGCAGACAAAACTTTAAAACCAAAACAAGAAATTTTGGAATTTTTGTTATTTTTAAAGACCCTGTGTGTTATTTTATGCTGATGATAATCAAGTGGTTGATGCTGTTTGTTGGGTTTCTAGCAAGTGCGTGGACTTTATGGCTTTTTACTGCATAACGATGACATGATGGAGCGTATGAAAAGAAAGGGCCTGTTATTAATAGCATTTGATAGTGTCGTCGTTGTGCTGCTGATGCAGATGCACGCAATACCCAGCTTACAACTCACTGGGTGTTGTAGTTTCTTAACAGGTTGTTGCAGTTTAAATCTTGAAGAATACCAAACAAAAAACTTATATGTATGTAAGTCAGACAC
Source organism: Melanophora roralis (assembly GCA_963583895.1). Taxonomy (NCBI): domain Eukaryota; kingdom Metazoa; phylum Arthropoda; class Insecta; order Diptera; family Rhinophoridae; genus Melanophora; species Melanophora roralis. The sequence goes on from OY757188.1 coordinate 83,034,335, forward strand.
AAACGAATAAAAAACATTTTAACTATTTCTAGTGAAGGGATTTAAGATATCTTTTACACATGTTTGTATCTACAGATATAAGTATGTATGTACATATATATTTATGTTTAAAACTTGTAGAAAATTCCCACAATGAAAATTAATAATTTTTTTTCGTATTTTTGTTTTTAATTTTAACAACAACATTTTTAAAAATAATTAACAGATTTTTATTCAAAATAAATGATTGATCAATTAATGCCCAAATTGCGTTCGACAGGTCTTGTAAAAATTTGAATAAAGTTAGTTCTTTTAAGAAAATTTCATTTTTAGTTCTTTTAGAAATTTTAACTCATATGGATTAAAAAATAAACTTTAACTCATATGAATAAATCAGGAAAGATAGAAACATCATTAAAATTGCATTTGACAGTTCTTTAAAATATATGTAAATACATTTTAGGGATTTTTTTATATTTTGATCCTTAGCAGTAAAAAATATAATTTTTAGGTATAAAAGTTACTTCTTTACCAATAAACATAGAAACATAGTCCAAATCGCGTTTGAAATCCATAAATTGAAGTTTAAAGCGAAATATGCAGGCAAAATGTTCTTTTAAAGTTTTTGGCCACTTTTTTGTCAACAAGTACTTTTTGCACTTTTTTTTGGTAATATTTGGCCTTTTTTGAGGTTATGGGTCGAGAAAAATAAAATAAAGAAAACCTATTAAGAGTTCGGAAGTCAACTAAGTGGACAAAAAGCAATTTTCCTATTTATGTATGTACGTGTTTACATTTTAATTATATTAAAAAGAATTGATCAAGATTAAGTTGGGATAATAAAGATGATAGAATTCATTTGTTCTCATTTTACATTAATAAAAATATCTTTTTGACCAGATGAAGGTAAAATGTTATACAGTAAGACAAAAATAAATTTAAATAACAATTATTTATTTAGAGGTAGAAAACACAGAAAAAATGGCACCATTCATACTCAAAATGATCACATTTGTTGTAAAAAGTGTATCAACAACGTTTGGGATCAAATTGTAAACGCCGTTGTCAATTCGACAACGCTTTTTTGATAACCATGTTGTTGCACCAATTGACACCTCAACGGTGTCAAATTGAAACTCAAACGTTGTCGAATTGACACCATGTCGGTGTCCTGTTCCTTTCTCATTTCATTCCTAATTACTATTATAATAAAAACAAACTAAACTGTTATAATTTTTTACATATATTGTTTTAAAAAAAAAATATTTTATTTAATAGTAAAAAACATAAACAAACTTAATTCTAAAATAAATAAATTAAAATTGTACTTTAGTTTTAGTATAAAAATTAGTTTGAGTTGTGATATTAGGAACCTTTGAATCGTACACAGTGTTATTTAAAAAATTTTGTGATAAAAAATCCATGAATGTTGGCAAACATCGGGATATTTAAAAAATTTTTGAAAATTTTTAAAGTATGTGTCAAAAATTCAAAAAATAATGTCTATATACAATCTTAAATACTTTTATTTATCATTAACTAAATTAAATCAAAAAAACTTCGCAGGTTTTTATGGTATTGGACAGAATAAAATCCGTAATAATTAAATTTAGGGTCTTGCTACAGTAAACAGCTGTTTGAACCAAACTTATGGGCAACACTGTATTTGCTTATAGGTGACTTACCATTACGCCATATCTGTAACCATAGAAACTAAATGAGTTTTGGTTTTTATGGCGAAGGTTATAGTTACGGCGATATGGTAAGTCACATATAATTGAACCTTAAGACTTATACCATGTTAAATACGGCTCCAATGCCATGTTTCGCTTTATAAATAACCAACTCTTTTTTGCCTGTTTATATCGCACATTCTTAATTGGGTTCGGTAGTTGTTGTTTTTTTACGTTTTTGTTAAAGTTTTCTTAAGTATTTCCAATAGTTGCTTAAAGTTTTTCATAACATCTTTTAATAAATTTAATATGGACAATTCCACGTAAAATTGCTATTAAGGGGAAAATCCGATTTTTCGCCAAAAAAAAAAATCAATCAATTTACGACTTAAATAAAAATACACAACCTTATAGTAGCCATTAAGAACAAAAATCGAGTTATTTTGTCGTCTATCTGGGTTTAAAATGTTTCAATTACTAACACCTGCCACAATGGAATTACCCATATTTTCAACTAATTGTTTTTGTTTTAAACCTTCTTCAGTTTTCTTTACACCCATTTGGGTATTATGTTGTTTACTGCGTTTCTCATTGAATTTGTCAATGAAATAATAGTAAAACTTTCTTTTTTGCTCACACGCATATCATATACAAGTGGCTTTTTTGTTTTGGTATTTAAAAATATTTTGAAGTTTTATTTATTTAACTGCTTTCTATTAAAAAAAATTATGAGCATTAAGTACATTTTCGTAGGTAAAAATATGAATATTGCTTGTCATTTAAAAAAAAAAAACCTGAAATCTTCAATAACAAATTTATTTGAATTTGAATTCCCAAGATTTAAAATTTAAATTCTTTTAGCTTAAATGGAAAGCTAAGCTAAACTAGTTTATAAACAACAAAAAAAAAAAAAAAAAACTTAAAATATGTTAACGATTTCTTAACGCCTGACAACAAAAGTAAATATATGAAAACGATTTGTAAAAAATTAATATTCAAAATTTTATTAAATCTTTTTTAGCAAAAATGTAAAAATCTTTTTAATAATTTACATGGTGAAAGTGAGAACAGCCGGTTTTTAGCTAGAATATTTGGATATTTAGTGTCAGACTTAGGTAAATTAAGTACAGTACGGTGCAATATAAAAGTATTGCATGAAGAAATTGATTTTAAAAACATCAAATTTTCTAACCCTTTTTGTACTTTGTTTAAAGAGTTTAAAGAATCCAATAATGGGAAAAATACTTACAAAATATATGACTTTTTTTTAGAAATTAAGATTTTAAAATAGAAAACTTTACCAAATTGTTCCCTTTGCATGGGGGATACCCATTAGCGTAGCTACAATTTTTTTAGGAGGCGGGGTCAGAAACTTAAAGTGCATCAACCAAAAAATTGTCTCTGGAGCATTTTATACGAAAAAGATTTGTTTTCGGTAGCCCTTGAAATACATTAAGCGAGAGCCAATGCCTTTATATAATTCGCTACTAGCGAAAAATGGTTTGTTGGAATTTTAATTGAATGAATAAATGCATGTTTCTGTTTGCTTATAATAATTCTCAATAAGTTTAATGAAATAATTATATAAATGCAGAAAATATTTTCGATGTTTTTAAAGAATTTGGTTGAAATCTACTGATGATATGGTGTAAGTTTTTTTTTGCTTCAGAAAGCTGGCATCACTAAAGACAAAGTGTTCCACATTCTTTAACTACACATTATTCTCGCAAAATTTGTAGTAATCCAAAGTATTCCTATTCTATTAACTAGTCAGATATCGTTAGCTGAAATGCAAAACCACGTAACTAACAAAAAATTCCAAACCGATCTTTTAACATGTTTAAGTACGTTCTTATATTTTATTGGAAGGCATATGACAGTAAATTTATTTATTGTTACATATAAGACCTTAATTCTGTTTAAAAATAAAAAATAAAGAATTCACGAGCACTGCCTTCATTATTTGGAAATTGTTTTTGCTTCTCCTGTAAAATTTAAAAAAATGTAGTAACGTGGCTTTGTATGTTAGCCAACGATATGTATGGAAATCATGAGAGTCCCAATAAGGCCTCTAAGATCCCTTTTGCTCTTATTAAGGAGCAGGTTAGTGCCCACTTTGTCCAGCCCTGGCTACATACTTAAGTGTACTATAAAGATCTTGCAATCAGCCCTATTTATTCCCTACATCCAAGATTCAATCAATTTATATTAAAAGCTTTTTGCCTTTAAATTTCACAATACTGTACATACTATTTACAATAAATGTCTCTTATGCTATGTCTGATCAAACGTTTGCCACAGAAATTTGATGGTAAACGAAACCAAAAAAGACACTGTGATTTCTTCCACTTATGACAGCAGAAGCTTGTACTTTCTAATTTCTAACGTTGTTTGCCTCTTGAGATTTTACAGAAACAAAAAACAAGTTTTTTAATACCAAAATCTACTAACATTAGATAAAGTTGTTTATGTAGAACAATTTCTTAACAACAAACCGCTTTGCTTTTATTTAATTTAATGCTTTTATATTTTCTTTATTATATATTTTTTTTTAATCTTATTTATATGTTTTGCTAAAATTAATGTTGTTGCTCCAAGATATATTCATATGCATCTGGATACAAAATATGTATATGCAGGTATACGTATCTAATATAACAAGCAGATCAATAATAAAATCCCGGTTTGAAAAATGTATAACAACTGCAGTAACGGAAGTAGCATACATCTTTTACCCATATACCACTATATATAGAACTTTATACATACAAATTTAATACATATGGATGTATGTACATACATATGTACCTACATATGGACGTATTGTGGCGCATCAGTTAAGCCGGAATTGTATTTAATATATAGATTAGTTTTCTCGCATTTATAATGAAATAAAATACATATAAAAGAAAGAATTGAGAGTGTTAAAAGAAAATATTAAAAAAAGTAATTTATAGCCCAGCCCCTATATTTAAAGTCAACTTTTTAATTTATTAAAGGTTTATTAGAACAAAATTTTGTAACATAAACCTTTCACATACATTAAAAAGAGTTTAAAAATATGAAAGAACAATATTTAATGTGTTTATGTATCTGCTATATTGAAGGTTAATTATATCAGATTAAAAAAAATAATAAAGTTTGTGCATTTTAATAAAAGTCACGTTTTAAAGATGCACAAAAACCAGAGATGGAAAATTATATTTTAATTCGGTATTAAAAAATTTTTTAAATACATATTTTAAAATTTTATTAAATATTATTAACATATGTTTCAAATGCAATATATCAGCATATTTGCTTCTACTATAGTGTAAGATCGCCATAAGTTTTATACAGGCAAATTATACCTTCATAAATACAAACATATTTATGTACATACATACATAGTATGTATATGTTTTTTTTATGTAAAGCCACCTTTTTTAATTACTTTACTATGGCGGCATCTTTAGTTGTATTTGGTTAACCACCAAAAATTGGTAATAAAAATTAGGTGAAACTAATAATTATTAATTTATTTTTATTTTTTATTGGCGGGTGGGGTCTTAAATGCCATCAGATGCTACGAGCGGTGCTGTCAAGTTTTAAGGCTTTCTTCTTGATTTACAACTTAGTGGTGCGCTTCAAAGCTTACATTAGTTAAGGAGGGAGTGCATTTTTATAACCAACAAGCTTCAAGTTGTTATGTATTGATTAAAATGTATTTTTATTGAGAATTAAAGAAAATGAATTTGATTGTAAAAACACATACCTATTTAAACAATTTTCTTAAGAAAATTAAATTGATTGCAAGGAAAAATTTTTTAAAGAATCTTTTAACCCTTATTGACGTAAAATTTAACATTAAATGTAAGTATTTTACATTTAATGTTATTAGCCCGCTAGAATTAAATTGTGTGGATACTTATAACGCACACTGGTCTCAAAAATTTTTTTTGCAGAAATTAAAACAAATGTTCATAATTTTAATAAGTGAAAATATTTTTCTATTGGCAACACTCTAGTCTATCAAAATTTAAAATATGAATTTTTTATGGCATCACTTCGCCGAGTTAAGCTTTTAAAGTTGGCGGTTAAAAACGTGCTTATAAATAGCGATTACACAAGTGCACTTTAAAAACTAAAAAAAGTTTTTCAAAAATACTATTTTAAAAGGAAATACAATCTGAACTTATTGCAATTTATTATTTTAAAAATTAGGTAGCTTAAAACGAACACAACCTATATATTTCATAGACAAAAAGTTACATATATTTGGGCACGAACTTACGAATACGAATAAAAACGTAAAAGTTTTTATTTAAGTGTGTGCTAATTGCTGGTCGTTATAACTTGCCAGTACTTTGGGCCAAACTCCAAATATATTAATATCACATTAGCCCATTTTTTGCTTTTTTCGAGAAAATGCTTAAGTTTTGATTAGCTTAAAATGCAATTTTGGTAAATGGGGTCTTCAAAGTTTAAAAAAAAATTAAGTACATAATTGCAATTTTTTTATCACATAATTAAAGTTATTTGCCAAAGTATTAGACCAAAGTAATCCTGGCTGTATGCGATGTGGCATCATCTTGCTGATTGTGGCATTAAAAAGTTTTCAATTATATCACGATATCGCTCCCTGTGACAGTTACCGTTACGCCGTTTTCAGTTTCAAAAAAGTAAGGTCTAATGATTCCTACTGACCAAATTGCACACCAGACTGCGACTTTTAATGGATGCAAAGGTGACTGATGAATAATTTGAGGGCTTTCCATTGCCCAGAACCGACTATTCTGCTTATTCACATATTATTCAAATGAAAATGTGCCTCGTCACTCATGATTTTTTCATGAAAATCGTCACAGTAAACGATGATTGATTTTGATAAAAACTTTAAACGATTAAAACATGTTCGCTTACCGAATAATTTTCCACAAAAAATTTGCCACGTCTCTACTTCACGATTGCTAAGTATGAACTGTCAAGACTAATGTTTACCAAAATGGCGGCAAAACAAAGTTGTATACCTTGCCGGCGGATACCCTGTATAAGGGCTACAAAAAGCCATTTTAATGAAAGTTTTGATAAGCTATTTCTCGGAAGTGATAACAGCTATCGACTTCAAGTTTATTACTAAATAGTTTCATAACAATGTTTACATTTTGGAGAAATTAAATAGAAATAAGGGAAATCCTAGCACCCACCTACAAACGGGCAATTTTATGACATTTCTAATTCGCCGTATCTCGAGAACTATTACAGCTATCGACTTCAAACTTGCTATAATGAAGTTCTAGTATTATGTGAACATTTTGGAAAAAAAAACTTATATGGAAAGGAGTAAGAGGAATATATGTAAGTCCCAATACAATCAAACCAATTTTATAGCGCTACTTCTTATGTTTTAACTTATTTCATACGTTTCTACAGAGATACAGTTGTTGTTTTGTAATACCTTTTATACGTAATAGTCTAACTAGAGTTCCGACTTAATTGAAATGCAAAACAAGAGTGATTGTTTTATGTACATATGCATATCTAGTAAACTATTGGGTAAAAGCTGTCTTTATTTCCGCCAATTAAGAGAAATGACTGTAACGTTTTCCATAATAAGATGAAATTTATTATACGATTATGTATGAAGTTGCATTTGCATTCTTTTAAATGGGAACTTAAAGAAAACATCTGTTATTGTATTGATTGTAAATTCAGAGTTAAAACTTTGTCTTTGCTTTTATACAATGTCTAATAGATGGCCTACCTACTTATGTAATTTAAAACAAGATAAAGCTTTATTGGATTTTTTTATAGAAACATTGTTAAATAGTTCTTCAATAAAGTCTAATAAAATATTTATATAAAATGAAATATGATGGACGTTAAAGTTTATTTGCTTATACATTCATATGTAGATATGATTTTCTTTCTTTTTTGAAAACCAAAACTCCCACAAGCGCCGGAAATGTGACACTAAGTCTCTCCACCTACACAGACTAAACTGAACGCACACTTAGATACGACAATATTGTATGTATAAACAAATAAATAAATATTAGTGTGGCTCGTCATCTATGCAAAATAAAAACGTAAATTTAGTAGAAATTAAATCTTTAACGATTTTCAATTAATGTACGTTTAAGAATTTTAAATTAGCTAAAAACGGTTAAAGTATGTAATTGGATTTTGGAAAAATTATTTAAGCCCTAATATTTTTTAACGTTTTGCTAGTGGAAGAGGCGGGGTAGTAAAGAGGAGGCTTTAGTACGATTTATCTTTTGTATTAAGTAAAAACAGAAAGCCACATATCAGAGCCTCTAGCGGGAATTTTATTCGTTACGCCTGCACTGACAGACTTTTTCTGCACTATCTACCCCACCGGGACAAGGCGCACGCCCACGAATTTCTTCTGTCATTTTATGATTTTAAAAGAGGAAAATAATATATAAATAATCTGATACAAATGGCTTCATCTCGTTCCACGACTTCTATGTTCAGCGGTCGACGTCAGGTGAAGCTGAGGCGTCTTCTTCTTTCGACTGTCTTTGAGATAATATTCAACTTCAGTCCAGGTTATTTCATAGAATGGTGTACACAGTTTGACTCCGCTTGGTTGTTTTGTCTTGCTTTCAGTTTGGTCCTGCCCAGCTTGTTTCCAGAGTTGAGCATTGCTGATAGTGGTTGGTCAAAAGGTAAAAAAAAGAGATCATCTAAGGCATCGGTTGATAAAGTTATGGATATTTTTGAGATCACAACGAGCTGAGTTAAATATTCCCATATATACGATACACCTTATCGCTAGCAGCTTCCGAAAACGTCTACTTTAGTAAGCTGCGAGTTCTACACTGGATGAAGTTGTCCGTTGGCTTTTTTAAGTGTTATTGCTTAATGCAAAGTCGAGAACGGACATCATTCGCCGATGCTTACGTTTACTTTTATAAGAATGCTTTTGTTGTTTTATTTGACTCGCCTATAATGCGTCAGTTTGCATCCTTGTGCAGAGAATCAATAAGAAAAATGATTTTCTCACAAGCATATATTTCCTTGCAACGAAGTGCGTTCGTTAAGGCATAACGTTTCAGGATGTCGAGTGCCTTTTCAAAGTCGACGAATAATAAAACAATTAAGATCTCTATTTAACTGTTTGCTTTGTTACTTTGCTACTTTGCAGAGACTATTGACATGGTCAGTTGAAGATATGTTAGAACTTAAGCCACCTTGTTCTTCTCGAATATCATTGGTTAGAGCATCTGTCAGTACATTCTTTAATATATTCGGAATCTCGTTATTCACCATGCAAAAAGGAGTGTGAAGCCTCTTCAGTTCTTACGCTTAGTCAGGTCTTCTTTCTTTAAAAAAATTATTAACTATAAGTAAGGTTGGGTTAAAAAAGGTGATCAATAGAGGCATACCCACTCATGCATTGGAGATCTCACAGTGGACCCAGTACATTCCTTTAAGAAAAGAATATGAGAAATAAGCCATTTAGTAAAGGAGAAAAGAAATAGTAACACTAAGAAGAAAGAAAGAGATAAGATAGTATCGAGAAAGAAGTAATTGTTTCAAGTATCCGTGTTAGTTTCCTTACCACCTGATTTTAATGATTAACCTGGTGATCCCATTGGGTCGGGCTTCGTAATCTCTGGCATTGACAACAATTTGTTTTTTGGTTTCAAAATCCTTATCATCCTCAAGTATTCTACAATAAATCGGAGTGTTTGTTCGCCCAATTATGACAACAATCGTGGTTTTTATACCCAATACCCCAACTAAATGAGCTAACTAGGGTCTGCTGAGCTCAGACCTGGCCATATAGCCCAAGCTTCCTTACAGTCACTCCTGTTTCTTAAATGAAGATTATCACATTTAGCATCCATGTTAAATCTTTATATAATAGTGACCTTTTATATGCCATCTCATGCGTTGAGTCATTACGAGCGAGCTCGTCAGCAATTTCATTGCCTTTTATGTCACAGTGCTCGGATTCCACATATTTTGTCTTTGAAGTGCACACAAAAAACTACAAAAAAAATTTTTCAAACAAATTCTTGTTCAAAATAATTTATTTTTTTAGTCAATTTATTTAATAGTCTCTAATAATATTTTTATTTGATTTTTAAATCAAACAAAATTTTCGCCTAGACAAATAAAATATTTAACCAGCTCAGCAAAATTTTTTAACAGAAGCTAAAATTCTTGCAAAATTGTTTGTCTAAATTTACAACTTTCGTTGTAGGTCCTCAGCCAGACAAAATATTTACTGATTCTCTGAAATTTGTTACTGATTCTACAACTCAGTTTTTTCTGTGTGTCCATAATTTTAGCAGAGGCCTTCCCACAATCTCTAACTAACCTTGACATTACTTTAAGAGCTGCCTGACTGTAAACATAAATAGTGATCCCTATCAACATCTTGTACTATAAAATCTGTTGCTTTTTAAATAGCCAGTACATCCGTCTGGAATTACCTATACTTATCTGAAAGTCTTTAGGGCAATCTGATGTCCTTTCCCATGATACAGACCCAGACTCCGGTATCCAAAGCGATCTTAGTTCCGTCTTTGAAAACTGCACACACCTCATTCAGATTATCGGATCCCAGTCAATTATCTCTTTTTAGGGTTATTATTGGGGGTGTTTTTTCAAAACTTACCTCTGCGACCATAAGATCCGTCTTGGATTCCCGCCTATATTAAGGTTCTCAAGACCATTTCCATAGGTACTTTTTTTTACCCTCGAGTTTAAGTATTTTTTTCAATTCATTGTTAAGATTGCCAAGAGTCCGAAATTCATCTATAATTAGGCGTATGAGTTGGGCACTTACGGTGGTGCGTGCTTTAAGCAGTTCAGGCGATAAATAAGTGGCCCGAAACTTTGTTTTTGAGGCCTTTAGTCGCACTCTCGATTTTACACTAAGTGGGGCTTTCGAAGGATATACATACTTTGACTTTCTGTGCGCCAAGTGATTTGTATCTGAGATCTGTACATTCTTATCAAAATGTTGTAACGAATATGTAAAAAATATTGTCAGCTAAGATGTAAAAGGGCCTAGCTATAAAAAATTTAAATTGCGATTTCGTTTAATAACAGCACAGAAAACATTTTTTTGCAAATTTTTAACCGTTTGTTTTGAGGAGTAGTGATTTTATTGAAAAAAGAAAAAAAACAGCATAAAGTGTGAATGCTGTTTTAGTTAAAATTGTTTTGAGCACTACTGTATGTATATATGCTTATGTTTATTGATCAGTTTCTTCTTATGCTCCAATAACTTGTTGATTTAATTGCATTGAATTTGTTGGAGGATTTTATACATTCAACGAAACATTATAAGATTAAAAACAAAACATTATACTTATGTCACTCATATGTATTCAAACAGAGTTTGAAAGGGAGAAAGGGAAAATTTAAAGTAAAATATACAATAACAACAATACACAATGCGATGCACTCAAACATAACTTAGTTGCATTTGTTGGTTGCTCATTGCCTTCATGGTTCGATCAAATGACAAATGATACAAGTCAGTGTTGACTTTATATGACAATCGTGATGAGGATGACGTTGATGATTCAGTTAAAACGATGTGTAATAGTATAGCATTTCATGAATGAAACCAAACAATCCATCCTGTATCCAACAAATAAAAAATACAAGCAAATGCTAAAAATAATAAAAAAAATCTACACAGGAAAAAAATGGTTTTAAAATACATATTTTTAAATCAAACAAAAGATCGACTCATGTTACTTTTTTAAACCTTTAAGATGTTTTTGCTTTATTTTGTGTGCGTAAATTATTTAAATAATTAATTCTATATCGTTTTTAAAACTCAGGCAATAACACAAAGAAACAACACTTTTAAAACGACTTAAAACGATTATGAACATTTATCATTTTTTAGATTTTTTTAAATAATTTTTTTCTCAGAAAAACTAGAAAACAATATTTTAAAAACACATAATAACAAGATTAAGTTGCACGTGACATTTAAAAAAGAGTCAAACGTTTGGTTAAATATCCAGAAAAAAAACTAATGAATATTTTTATACGAAAAGAGTATGTACGGAACCTACCTAGATTTTAAATCATATTAAGGTGGTATTTGTACCTACATTCAAAATAAAGCTACGCACATTTGTATTAAACGAAAAACAACGCTTTCTGACAAGTATGCTGAAAACTAAAATAAAACACACTTAACCATGAGACCGGAACAATCACATAAATACCAACCAAATAACAAAGAATCATTTGGTTTAGCAAAGTAGAGAAAAAAAAGTAAAGCAGACAATTAATCATTTACATAATACAAAATGAAAAGAAAACGAATTAAAAAATTGAAAACACACACACACACACACACAAACAAAGCCAATGCTATAAAATCAAAACCGGCAAATAGCTTAAAAAATTATCTTAAACGAAATTACGAAAACTACCAGGCACAATAGACATAAGAACAAAAAAATTATATATTTGGGTAAAACTGACTTAGTTTTTACACTTTAAAGGCTATAAATTAAAAAAATTTGTATATGGGTGTATAAGGGAAGGAAAAAATATTACAAATTTTATGCACAAAAATATTTATAGGTACATACATATATTACACTGAAGACATTTGAAACAAATTATAAACAAAGGATTTGCAACGATTTATGTTGCAAGTTAAAGCGCTAAATTCGGCTGGGCCGGAACTTATATAACCTTCACATTAAAACAACCAAAACTTACTATTTTTTTTTTTTAAATAAACTTTGTTATAAATTTAATGCAATAGATCTTCTAAAATCTGGATTAAAATTCCTTCTGATCCGGCCCAACGGTTTTTTCCTTTTCCCAAAACTGCAATCATAAATAATTTTTCCCTAAACCTTGGCGAGTGGATTATAAGGTTGTGGTGATTTTACAACAACTAAATTGCGGCGGAAAAATGTTCGTTCTTGTTGTGACTATCGTTGGCTGATGTGTAAAAATAGTATATGCAAACTAGAGGCCAGCTCAAGACGTCACTAAATTAAGTATCATCTTGATTTTTCAATTCATTTCATATACATACGTTACGTGTGCACACACAACAATAAGTGCTGTGCTGTATTGTTCACCTTCTCTTTTGTTTACTTAACTTAACTTAAATGAAAAAAATATTTACACTTAAGTTAACAACAACGGCACATCAGATTATTATGATCACACATTTCAATTTCAATTCATCTTGAAACTTTACTGTTGTCGGGATGTTCCTGGTGTGATAGTTTTAAAACGGGGGTTGATTTTTAATGTATGTATGTAATGTAATGTACTGACGTAAGTATTTTATATTGATTTGCCTGCCTGTATATATGTTTGTTTATGTATCTAGTTAAAATTGTGTGTAATATACACAGTTCTGTTGTTGTTGACCACACATCATCACAGTCATTTTTTTTAACGACCACGCATTATGACAGTCAGAGCTGTAAAAAGCTGCAATCAATTGACATTGAAATCAAAGTGATTTCATTCTTTGATTTCTAAATGATTTCAGATTTCAAAATGAAATCTTGTAAAAATTGCAATATTTTTTGATTGCAATCATTTTGAAATCATTTTTTTTATAAATCATTGAATGCAATTAATTTAATTGCAATCAATTCGATTGCAATCAAATTTTTGTTGAAATCATGTGATTTCAACAAGTTCCCTTGAAATCATGTGATTTCAATAAATTCCCTTGAAATCACAACTATAGTAAAAGTCCAATGAAATAATTTACATTTGGAATCTAGCGGTTTCTACTAGAATCTGGTGGAGACCTCCAAATTTTTGGTGGAAACCACTAGATTTTAGTAAAAATCACTAAAGTTTTGGTGAAAACCAACAGATTCTATTGCAAACCTCCACTTATATTTGACCAGAAAAATAAAAGTCAAAAACAAAAAAAAAATTTTATTTTGTGAATTTATTAAAAAAAAGTCATGACAAACATAATATGAACAAAACAATATGAAAAATATTTCAGATTTCATTACTTTGAGCATTTTTTACATTAGAAAGCTCTCTATTGGCTTTTAGTAAAAGTAACTTTTGAAAGTTGCTATCTGAAAGCGATCCACGACGCGGAGAATTTAGCAAGGTTGCAAATGAAAATAACCTTTCTACTGCAGCTGATGATGGTAATGGTGCGTTGAATCTCATAAATGTGGATACCGATCAAGCAGATTTTGATTCTGATTTAACTTTGATTGCAATTACTGGATTTGATTGCAATTAAAGTAATTGCAATCAAATCGATTGCAATCAAATTTGATTGCAATCAATTTATATATAAATTGATTTCAAAAAATTGAATCAATCGTTTTTATCATATTGATTTCATGATTTCAAATTGAAATCATGAAAGCAATTTACGATTTTGAATGCAATCAAAAAATTAGCAATCATTAAAGCGAAATCATGTGATTGCAGTTAAATCGATTGCAATCATTTACAGCTCTGATGACAGTATATAAGTTGCGTCAACAACAGTGCATGACACCACTCTTTATTCTTAACTACACTACATTGCATCAAACAAACTGTGTCAGCTACACTACATTACATCACTTAAACAGTTTAATCACACAACAGCACAAGAATTAGAAAATCATCCGGGTCTTGAATTAGCTTGAAATAGGACTTGATGCAGGCCTCTTATGCGAACATAAACAACTTTGACAACCCAACCTCGATTTATGCAAAAAAAAAGTAGATCGTCTGTGCTGTTAACTCCACTTGGTCAAGAAATTCGTCTTGCCCTAATGCTAGGTACACACTTTAAAACATGTTTATGCAACCAGGCATGTTTCATTGCTGGTTGAATAGTGTGAATTCGTGTTTGTTGTTTAATTTCATGTTGCATTCGAGGTTTTTAGAATATCAAAAGGTTTTCTGGTTGCAGCATGTTCCCTTTGGTAGGACTTGATTTGGCTGCAGGCACTTGATATCAAAAGACGTACAGATGGACATGACCGAAGGACAGCCAAAGGTTTCATAGTTAAAAGGAATTATACTTTTAAATTTTTGTTCTTTGGAAACACAATGTTTTAAAGTCTTAAACTAGCGGTCTTGTTAATACAAATTGTTTTCTATTTATAAGGGGTAATGTGACAAACTTATATAGAATATTGGCCGCAAGGGTCCTTAATAAATATAAAAAAGAAGGTCCAAGGATGATAATGCTTTAAGCGTTTTAATTTAAATTTTTTGAATTTAAATTATAATTAAAATATTTAATTATGTATGTTCTGCAGGATATTAAAAAAACGCGTAAAATTATTTTGATATAATTTATTGTAATTAAAACTATTGATTGATTTTTAAAGAAATGTGACGGGTGTGGCTTCTATATCCAAACAAGCAAAAAATAAGACTTTTTTAATGTTAATAAAACCGTTTTTAATTAAAAAAGTTAAAAAAATATTTTTTAAAAACCTTTCATTAATTTTGTGGGTAATTTTATTGTTAAAACTTCTTCATTACAAAATAACCCAGTAAGAGAATATACCGTCAAAAAAAACTACAATAAGAAACTAAATGGCGAAACAATTTTAAATCTCCAACTACTGGTTTACAAAATCGAAAGTTACCACATAGAAATAACAACAAAGTTTTTTTTCTAGATTTAATAGTTGTTATATAGGAAACATTAAAGTAAATATGTAAAATGTTAATTGAATAAGAAGTTAATATGCTTAAAAATAAAGCCAACTAACACTTAAAAGGCCTTAAATAGTACAGGCACACAAATCTTATTATTATATAAATGTATGTATGTGTACATGTATAAAAATAATTGGGGTATTCACAAGGTATTTTTGTTTGGTGGACAAAATTTCAAGTAGTTTAAAGCACATATTTTTTCTTAACACATTTTTAAACAAAAATTAATTATTTACACAGTAAAAAGTTATAGTTTAATTTTAAAACCTCTTGGTATAAATTCTATACTATTTTGGAATTAAATTTAAAATTAATTCTAAAAAAGTCTACATTTAAAACCATACCCAAAATTTTTATGCACTTGATGGAATACTTTTAACACCACCAAAATTTTTTCAGGATAAATCTTATTCTTTTTCGGCGTTGTTATATATACACACCGGCTTGGTGTTGAAATTAAACTAAAACTTTTTACTGTGTATATTAAATACTACAATACAAAAACAACAATGCTAATGGCGTTTAAAAAAAAATTACATTTGATTTTGTAGCATTTTTTAAAACTATGTATATGGATGAACCGTTACAAAACTTAAGTCACTACAAAAAAAATGGGCTACATGCAGTTTTTTATATACATTTAAACAAAGTACCAAATGCGAAAGAGTACTATACAAGAAAAAGTTTGAAATATGCACGATTTTCTATACCATTTTAATTCAAAATATCCATATATTAAGTCTTATCTCTATCAACTACTTTTTGTAAACTTGGTTGACTTTTTGCTTAAATCAAACAAAAAAAAATAATTTCATAATTTTAGAGTCATAATCTCAAAAATGCAAAAGAAAATTGAAAAGTACTTTTTTAAAGTACTGTTACACTTTTGAATTTTGCGAACCTGGGTCGGTAGTTTTTAATTTGTATTAAAAGATTCATAATATTGAAAACTGCACAAAAAATGTCGAAAAGGCGAGAAGTAGATTTTTCCAGTTCGTTAAATTCCGGCCTAAATTGACGTCCTAAAAAAGTATTGAATGTACAAAGGACCAAAATATAATTTGTATCTTAAGATTTGCTTGAGCTTTAAAATTTCGAAAAAGTGCCAAAACTGTATTCGTACCCACAAAAGACAAGTAAGAGCGCTTCTTTCGGCTGTTCCAAATCTTAAATACCCTTCACATTGGAATTTTGAAACCCCGAACTTTTTTTATATTTTTGTTAATTTTTTATTATTTTTAAATTTAAATAGGGGTCGGTGTCATATTTTAATCAATCGTCTTAGGGTGACAAGGAAAGTTGTAGGGGTTTTTTAAATTTTTTATGGCAACCCCCTTAGTGCGTAGTGATAGGGGGTAAGTATGTTCGAGGAATATGTTTGGGAGGGGAAGCTAATGGGGGCCGAGCGTACACTTTATTTCTCTAAGGCCGACTCTACGGAAGTTATGGGCGTTTTTACATCATTTTTGTAAATTTTGTATGGCAATCCCCTTAGGTGATGATGATAGGTGGTAAGTATATTCTAGGAATATGTTTGGAAGGGGAAACTAATAGGGGTCGGTCCTAGGTTTTATTTCTCTAGGGCCGAGCCTGGGGAAGTTATTGGCAACCCAGTTAGGGGTTCCACGAAAATATTTTTGGGGAAAATTAGTGAGAGTCGGTCTTACATTTCGACCTCAGGGCTGTTGCAGAGGTAGTCTTGGTTTTTGGTTTATATCTCGGTCAGTTATCGGTCGATTTTGCCGACTTGCAATAGCGACTTGCTTGCAGATATTTCAGTTAGTTTAAAACCACTTACGAGCATATGCGACATCGGAGGGCTTCAAAAAGTTGATTTCAACCATAACACGGACAGCCGGGCAGACGGGCATCACTAAATCGACTTCCCTATCTATAAGGACAAAGAAAATATATACTTTATGGGGTCGTGGATGGATATTAAAGAAATTATAAACAGAATGGCATACATATGTTCCCTTATTACTTATATGAAGGGTATAATAAACAAAGTAAACTTCTCTTAAATCAAACTGTATTGGTTTCAAAAGTAGGGTAAGTACAGATTTTCTTAAACCAAGTAAATTTTTTTAATTGAGGTACTATTGATCAAATACGGATTTCTAACTTTTAGCCACATTTAAGCCTAAAAAGGATTAATTTAAGTTTTTAGTCGTATTTGATGTACGAGTAAACTTTAAAAATTAATTTAAGCATAAAAGGGATTAATTAAAGAATGAAAACTCTTTTTTTTTGACTTACGGAGCTTTATTAAAGAATAAGAGTTTATATTTTATTTTTATTGCTTATATATTTAAAAATTATTATTTCAATTTTTTTCTGTACTTGCCCGTGGCTGGGATTTGAACCTGGTTCTCTTCGAACCGTAACACCAAGGCGCTCCTACCGAGGCCACCAAAACACTTTATTTTTCAAATGTTAAAATATATATAAAAACATCAAGTCTTTTTTGATTTACTTAAGAAAACCTAAGTACGCAACGTACTTAAAATTTTGAAGTACGATTTTGGATAAATTCAAGAATAAAATTCGCTTTTTAAAACTCGTCGAACGCAAATCTAATTGGTTTAGAAGTGGCTAAATGCAGCTAAAAAGTACTAAAATTTATAAAGTTTAAAAAACGATCAAAATGTTTTTATATTTTTTCGAACGAAATTTAAATTATGTTTGTTTTTATTGCTTAAGAAGCTACAAAGTGGGTCTAAGCAGTTTACAAATATAGTTTTTATCCTGTTTTGCCCCTTAGGATCCAAAATTTCTTAAAAGTGCCAGGCACAGGTCCGTTTAATTTTCGAGTAGAATACGATTCTCTTATTTTTTTATTATCTATAGTTTAGAAAATAAATCTGTTTTTCCCTATTTTTCTCTTTGGCTCCGAATTTCCCAAATCCTGTCTTAGTCGATCTATGAATCGAAAGTAATGTGTTGTTGTGTTTGCCAAGATAAAAAATAATTTTATTTATTTTGTTTTCCCACATTATAGACACATATTTTATTGTATTTTTTATATATTCTTTAAAGCTTCCAAAAGTTCTTAATTCTACATAAATAAATTTTATTTTTCTTAAAAAAAAAGAAATTAACACTTCTCCAATTTTTATTTCCTAGAATATTTTATGGCCGCTAAATTTTAGCTTGTCAATTTAAAAAAATCAAAAGAATAAAAACATAAAAACAAGGTGTAAAAATAAAATTTTTTACAATCAATTTGTTTGTTTTTTTTACTACCACGCTTGTTTTAAATTTACAGTTTATAGTTTCAAGCTTAAGTCGAACTAGACAAACAGTTGGCAAAAAAGCCATAAGCACTTTTGGTTAAAAATATATAACTATTTGTTTAATCTAAAGCCCGCAGTATACGAAATGCAAAAAAGCTATATGTGCATATAGTTCTAACGTAAAGAAGACTTAAAAAAAAATGGATTTTTTAAGCATCGAAACTTTGTAATTTTTGTAATTTTTTTTAATATTTGCTGATTTTTTAAAAATATTTTTGATTTGTTATCAGTTGACTAAAGAATATAGTTTTGACATTGTAATTATTTTTTAACAAAATATTTTTAAAATTGTTTGTCAATCAAGATTTCCATCTTTAATTATATGCCCTGCAATCCACATCAATCACAGCTTAGGCGTGAACTAAAGTTTATATTCACACGCTTTAACTGATTTGTTAATTGAATATGTTATCAAGCTTTTTTTTTACAGTTTAATTAAAAATAAATCTTGATATTGTATTTTAACTATTGTGATTGTTTTTTACAAAGAAAAAGATTTGTCTTTACAAATTATTATTTTTTAAAATTCCATCGCTATTTATAATAATTTGTTTTCATTACAACCTAGCATTAAAATCTTTAACCGGAATAAGCACAACAAATAAAAATTAAAATTTTTAGCCTTGAGCATTTTCAAACATATTTATTTTTTTTTGGTAATTTTAAACGCATGTGTGTTTAGTGTAAATATCGACTTCATGCCGTTTTTACCTTAATTAAAGTCTTCATTGTACATACACACATTCCTATATACATACATATGTACTGTAATTGTAAAAAGGTAAGTCATTAAAAAAAATTAAAAACAATTACGTATACACAACTTTACTTGTAAAAAATAAAAAATAATTTGTTAAGATTTTTTGTTACTGGTATGTTGGTACTACAAACGTGAGATAGAGGGTTTTCAAAAAGAATACATATATAAAAGGTATTTTTGCCCCATTTAATGCAACATTTTTTTTAACCCTAAATTTTTAGCTGTTAGGAAATTATCCTGAAGCCTGTCGACACTTCACTGTACAAATGAACGTAAATTATTATTATTTGGGTTACCCTATATAATGTGTATCTTCAGTTGGGTTTCCAGTTGCCAGATACATATGTATGTATTGCAGATAGCAACTAACGACTTACAGTTGTCAATTTCACTTGTCAAATCTATGTTAATAGCAGTGAAATATCCAGTGTGACTCAGGGCATCCGTTGAGCCCATTTTGCAATTTTTTTTTTGTTGTAACATGTTTGTAATGCTCAAGTACTCTTGTTCAACCGAAGAACATTCAATGATATATTATGGCAACTTGGAAAGAGTTATTTTAATATCAAATTTTTTTTAAAAAGAGTCAGTGAATTGTGATACGGGGCGTTTAATCGTTAATTTCCTAGCATCACAGTAATGTCCATGTGCTAATTAATAGAAATACGAAAAATGTATTTTCTTGACACTAATTATTTTAATGCATTTTAATAGCAATATATAAAATGCAAAACATTTATTTTTGAAAATGTTTTGATTTAAAAATACGGGTAATTTATATGCGGGCGCGAACGATTTAGTATGGTAGGGAACGTGACATATAAAACGTGACATAACTTTTTATACCTTTTGTGGTTTTATTTTTTAAAATTTTTTTTTATCCTAAAAATGAATTTGTTATGTATTATTTTATTTTACATATTTAAATTCTTATATTTATATGAGTATGTAAATTTTAGATATGTATATGTCATAGTTAGTACAAGGATAAATTAGTAATGATATAAACATGCCTCTGATGTTTTAGTTACCTTGAATTTCAAATGTTAATCATACAAGAGATAAATGTAATTTTTATGCCAAAAATATTGGCGCCCCTTTTATAATCTCCTTTAACTGTGTAATTATGACATTTATTTTATTATATCGAAACTAATGAAAATTTGCAAATTCTAGCATTTTAACAAAGCAAATCTGTAATTTAAAACATTTTGGTTCTTTTACCTAAAAATTCCTTTTATTAACTACTTTAACACCTTTGGAAGCACTTTCTTTACTCGAAGTTGCACATTGGCTCTAATAAAATGTTTTGCAACCGAGTTGTCACGTAAAACATACAATAAAAGTAAAGAACGTGACATAATTTGGCAAGAAAAATTATATGTTTAATGTAACTATTTAACCTAATAATTTCCGTTTAAGTTAAATGCGTAAAGTTTTTAATTTAAATTAACATTTTCAGCCCCTGATACAATGATCGCGGCATATTGATAATAAATAGTGTTTTAGGAAATGGGAATGTGACAACAAAATATGAAGAGAATAAATTTTGAAATTTACCATAATTCAATTGTTTTCGCAATTTTTTTTATTTAGCTGTTTCAATTTATTAATGGGGGAAGAATTACATAAAATAAACTTAAACATAACACAAACATTCAATAATTGATTACCAAGGAGAAAAAACCTTAAAAAGTCGGGAATAATGAAAGCAGGTATGCTCAGCTTGCAGGTCTGTTTTCTGGTAATAGCACCTAAGATTAACTTCAAATGTATAATTTCATTCAAATTTAGATATTGGTTTGTTATGCAGCATAAAAAATGTTTCTTTGTAAAAATATAAATTTCCGATCACGGGTAGAACTTTTTGCTGGAAATGCCCATAATGTATATACGGACTTTAATTTATTAATTAAGCGATTCAATAACATTAAAAAAATTTTTTTAGGTATACAATTTTGTATAAAAATTAATTTTAAAAGATTATTTATTTCTTAAATTTTTTTTAAAGCAAAAAATACAACGCAAATTTTGTTTCAAGGTGTTAATTTTTGAATAGGCACATCATAAGAATATTATAAGTAAATAACATGATATAATTCGAGGGTAGCAATTTTTTAAATTTTGTTTCAGCCTAAAACTAAAGGCAACATTAATACATAAAAAACAAATTAACATTTATTTCC
Organism: Melanophora roralis; assembly: GCA_963583895.1. Taxonomy (NCBI): domain Eukaryota; kingdom Metazoa; phylum Arthropoda; class Insecta; order Diptera; family Rhinophoridae; genus Melanophora; species Melanophora roralis. Next base: position 83,055,888 of record OY757188.1, read on the forward strand.
TTTTCAAATAGGTAACAGATACAAACATAAATATATGTATGTATGTGTATGCGAAAACCATGTGAATTTATGAACAATCGAACTAAAGAACCCTTACCCTCTTTGCAAGAATTATGAAGCAATCGTTTTCATAATTAATAAAAAACAAACAAAAAAAGTTTTACCAAAACTGACTGCTACAAATCAAATATGAATATATTAACGTATGTACATATGTACTTATGTAAGTGGTTATATCCAAAAGAATGTTTTCTAAACTTTATACTACGTAGATACATGCATATCGCACACTAAACAAAGAACAGTCAAAACCCAAAATCATTTATTTTGTTGAGAGACAATTTTTTTTTTTTGTTTAAAAGACAATTTTGAGTTTTCGTGTTCTTTTAAAATTTTATCTCGAATCTGAGCCAAATTTGAGCTTTAACTTTTTATGATTTAGTAAGCGATATGCACATACTTACATATATGTATAAGGTTATATACTAATAAAAACATTAAACATACATATTTAAATTTGATTAAGAGCGACAGTATAATTCCCTACACCATGATAACGGGGCTTTTTAAAGCTTAGAAAAATTGTGTATTCAAGCTGTATTGGAGGTTACACGCCCACATTTTTGAAAAGAATATACTAAGCCTAACTATTTAGTAAACTCGTAATGTAGTTGATTTCTAATGCAGTATATCCAAAGTTTAAAGAGCTATAGTGCTATAGTACTAATTGCAAAATAGTACCTATTAGCATAAAAAAGTAAAATTCCCAGATTTTCTGTAAAATCTAAACCCCGAATCAATAGTTTTCTACTTTTATGACTTTCGATTTTAAAATTGGTTAATAGCCCTATATTTCATATACCTAAAACTATATTCTAAAAAAATACAGAAAAAGTACCAAAATGATAAAAAAGTAGTTTTTGCACCTTTAACCCTAGCTCGGGTTAATAATCTTTATCTAATTATATACTCCAAGACCTACAACATAAAAATATGCAAATAGTACCAAAAATATAATAAAGTCCTTTTTGTTAACTTTGCTAACTTTTGACCTCAGCCTAGGTAAATACCCCTTAATTTCCTTATAGTTAATTTAATTTTCAAGACTCCAATCTCAAAAAATGCAAAAAGTACCAAAAATCTGCAAAAGAACTTTTTGTCTACCTTGTTCATAGCCCATCCTTTATATTTTAATACTCAAAATGCTAAAAAAGGTAAAAAGATACCTAAAAAGTAAGTTGAGCATGCTTTTTTAAGACCAGCCCAATGTAATTCGAATTATTTTTTTTATTGGTTAATTAGTAACAAAAAGTATCCTTAGGGTAACAGTATATAATTTTTACCCTCTTTTGCCACTGAGGGCCCAAAATTCTAAATAAGTACCAACACATTTAATTTTTTTTAAAGCGGTAGATCGAAACTTTAATGATGTGTGTCGCCTTATTGGCTTAGGAGTTGCAAAAAGTACCAACATATAATTGTAACCCCTTGTTTTGCCCTATGTAATCGAAGAGATAAAGAAGTACCAAATATATATGTATATATATATTTCTATAACCTATTAGACGCAATTTTGGTACCACAACCAATTCTTATTTTTTGGGACCTATTAAAAGCATTTTTAATTTTTTTCTTTTATTATTGGTCCAGAAGTTAAAAAATCTGCCTGAGCAGTGTTAGAACATAGTTTTCACTTTTTTTACCTCTTTGTGCTCAAAATTTCGAAAATGCTAGGCACAGGTCCGCTTGTGATAAGGGTATATATAAGTTTGTCATTCCGTTTGTAATTTCTTTAATATCCATCTGCGACCCCATAAAGTATATATTTTCTCGATCCTTATGGATGAGAAAGTTGATTAAGCGATGTCCGTCTGCCCGTCTGTACATGTAATGTTTGAAATCAACTTTTTGACCCTTCGATGTCACATAGATAAGTGGTATCAAACTATCAGGCAAACCACTATTTAATTTCAGCAAAATCACCCGATAACTGACCGAGATATAATCCAAAAACCAAGGCTATCTCTGTTAAAATCTCTTAAATTTGTACATAAAAACCTTTACAACTGCTACGAGGTGCCCCATAATGTAAGACCAACTCCTACTAATTTTTCCTCCCAAATATTATTTTGTAGCATACTTACCTCCCATTTCCAGCCTCTAACATGGTTGCCATACAAAACTTAAAAAAAATTAGTTAAAAACTCCTACAACTTTTCCGGAGCCGCCCTAGAGGAACAAACTGTATTACAGACCCCCATTATTTTTCCCTCCCAAACATATTTCTAAAACATTTTTACCCCCTATCATCATTACCCAAGGGGGTTGCCATGCTAAATTTACAAAAATGATATAAGAGAAATAAAGTGTTCGACCGACCCCCATTAGTTTCCCCTCCTAAACATATTCCTAGAGCATACTCACCCCCTATCTCCATCGCCTAAAGGGGGCTCTAATACAAAGTTTGGAAAATAGTAATGAATTCCCCCCAGATTCCAGAGTGCCCTTTGAATAGGTCAAATGTAGGACTGACCGCAACTCATTTTCCCTTGCGAACGTTTTCCTAGAACATACTTACCCCCTAACTCTACCCCCTTGGGGTGTTACCATTAATAATAAAATTAGGGTAAAAGCCCCTACAACTTCCCAAGTCGCCCTAAAGAGAGTTAAAATATGAAGATATCAAATAAACGATATTTCCCCAACCTGTTACCCTCTTCCGGCCCAAGTTTTCCAAAATTGCAACGTAGCTGATATGTGCAAATGGAGAGTAACCCACAATGTAACTTTCAAATATCTAGCTCTACGCGCTTGAGCTGTGCGATTATTAACCAGTCAGTTATCAACACTGTTTCTTTATATATAGTATGAGAGGTAGGGCCACGCCTACTTTAAATCTTTAAAACGAAAGCGTATTGTACCCTCCATCATAAAAAATTATTCTTAAAAAATTTTTGATAATCGGTTAAGCCGTTCGCCACTACATTTTTATTAATAAATGTAATTTTTAAATATGTGTTTATTAAATTTAAAACCTATCGTTATCCACTATAGCCAGACGAACATTAAATACATATTCGACTCGCTACTTTTATATTTAAACGTGGGTATTGAACTAAAAGCTTTTGGCCATTATAGGTTTTGCAAAGTACTCTTCCTAACTCTAATGGTGTAGGGTATAAACATCCCACTTAAGAAGAACCCATCATGACTCAAAGAATTTCAGAGACACGTTTAAAAATGTACTTATTTACATTCACACATTTATCTGTAAGTATGGATCTCTGTACATATTAAGATCCATTTGTTTGTATATATGTACATATGTATATATGTATAAGTTTGTGTATAAATATAAGTACTTTTTGATTGTTTTCTTTTATTGTTTTATTGTTTCTTGTCTTTTTGACATTATGTGAACAACATTTTTTGGGGTTTATTAGTGTTTTGTTGTTGTTGCTATTGTTTCCTTGTATTGTATCGTATATCTTTTCACATTTCCGTACATTGCAAATCATACACGAAACCAAATGCCTTCAAGTCAAGCCGGGTAATCAGTGTGGCCATATTAGCTTTTTTGGAGCTAAATTTAGCTTTACCTATCTTCATTTAGCCCGAAATATTTACATTTAGCCTTTAGCTTTTTTTTAGCTTTTTTCGAAATTGAATTTAGCTTTTTTAGTATTTTCTGGAGCTAGATAAAAGGATACAAATTTGTCGTATTCTTTTTTTCTGTATATATCTCAATTATACTGAAAGGCATCAAGCTCCAAACTTTCTTCGAATTTACAATATTACAGTTTCCGAACCATTGTTTTGTTTAATAATTTACTCCTAGCGACATTTAAAAAACGTGAAACATCACAAAACTTCAACAAAACACAGATATAAGGAAGGTATGGTATTACAAAAAAAAACGTAAGAATTTGATTTCCAAAACAAATATTTTTAAATGCGGCAATTTTAAAGAAAAAAAATCCAAATGCGACACAAACATTTTAGGTTAAATTAAAAAATCTTTTAATATATTGCTCAGAAATGTAAAAACACTTATGTCTTTCGTTGAAACAAATTATTATATTAATATTTTTATTTAATAAGAATTTTAAAGTGCATTTTTGTCAAAAAATCAAATCAAACAGGACCATAATAATTTTTAAAGAAAAAAGCAGGCACAATGAAACATCGTAGGGTCAAGTAAAGCTTACCATTTTGATAGTATTAAACGATATGTGTTGAAAATCAAGTTCTTTGTAAAATTTGTTTTTTGTAGCAGGACGGTAATTTTTTTAATTTTAATAAAAATGATAATTGTTATTTTTATAGATAGATTTAAAAATATTATAATATTTTTTATTTTTACAGTCATTGATTTTAAATACTTATTAGGGCACACATTTACAAATAAAAGTACTTTTAAAAATGCTTTCTTACAATGTAACTTTGTACATTAAAGATTATCTTTTTTTCTTTTCTTGAACAAAATTTACATGAAGGCATTTTTCATGATATATGTATGTTATTATGTAACTGGAATGAAACTTTTCGATTTTTAACGAACTGTGTAGAAAAGTAGTCTCTTTATACTCGTTTTGTCAACAAACAAAAATTTCATTGAAGGAATATTAAAAAAATTGCATCGTGTAAATGTAATCTTATAGTTTCGATTTTTTATTGTTTTCATGTGATTGTATTTATGAAAAAAGTTTGTTAATAAATTACTAAGTTCTACGTGTTTTTGTAGCAAAATTAACGAATTGTGTGTATTTGTATATAAAACAAAAACAAATATTCGTTTTTTTGATATAAATCTTACAAATTATTTTTTTTTTTACCAAAACAGGAAGCAAATTAACACCTGCTGCGAAAAACTTTTATAAAAAGCTCTTGCATATGCATATGTATATGAACACATTTTATTTTTCTGCTTACTTAAGGTATGGGTCTACCAAGTTTTTGTAATTAAAATCAAAATTTTTAAAAAAAAATTTTTTTTTAATATTTTTAGCACACAAACGTTTCGTTCATGTTATGAGAAATATCTAAATAACGAAGAAATTTTTTAAAAAACGAATTAAAAAATTTAGCTTTATTTTTTGGCTTAAACTTTTGGTTTTTAGCTCTTTTTAGCTGTTTTTTAAACATGATTTAGCTTTAACTTTACTTGAAAATCTGGTCACACTGCGGGTAATCAATGTAGCATTACTGCTCATTAACCGTAACTCAGACACACGAAGTTATTTTTGGCGTTATTTCGCTTCGATTTTTAAGTATTATTTTTGCTTTGCTCGTTTTATTATTCTTTTCTACCTTTTGTTTTTGTTGTATTTATTTATTTTGAAGAAGAGGCATTCTGCGTTTGTGCCAATGTTTGTGACGCGAAGAATTTAAATAAGCCAATTGGTAGAGGATCACTTTTTGATTTGAATAAGTGAAGTCAATTCAGGTTTTTTTCCTTTCAAGGTTAGCAAATAATTAAGGTGGTAATTGTGGGAATTTCGATAAAAAAAATTAAGTTAAATTTGCATGCATGTATATTTTTGGGTACATACCTCTTTATAAGTTAACACAAAAAAATTTTACATGATTTAAAAAAGTGCGTGTTAAAATAAGACCCTATTTACTCCCAGCAAAAAGGTATATTTCTTTTTTGTGAATATTTTCAATATTTTACACAGCAGCTAAATCTTCTATAAATATTTATAATATACGGACATAAGTATGTATAAAGATCCAAGCAGGGTATTATATTGTTGGGCTTGACTGACAATAACTTGATTACTGGAATTTTTTTTTTAAACTTTTTGTTTGGTATTTTGCAATTTGTGTGTGGCGGCACAACTCGATCCCTTGACAGATTTAGTGTTTTGTGGCGATGATGTTGATGACTCTGTTGTCATAGCAACCAGCATTGTTACTTCTGCGATGATGGCTTTTCACATGGTCTCAGTTCAGTTGATCATTTGTTCAAAAGTTTACTTTATATTTTCTTTCTTCATCTCTATAACTTATTGCTGGCGATGTTAAATGGAATGTTAATTTGTGTACAATTGTAATTACGAAAAAAACATTATTTTAGCATAGACATCAGCATGGGCTCAGAAAGTTTTAGGTCAGTGGTTCTATATATAAAAAAAGATTAAGAATCTAAGGATTTTTATTTTTATTTGAAAGACGAATTAGATGTTTACAAAATACAAAAAAATGGAGAATTTTGCTAGACCCTGTAAAAATTAGTTTTCATTGTGACGGGTGCGAGCAATTTACTTAAAAATGTTTAAATTTTTAATTACAATTCAAACATATCCAACTTGTAACTTGAAAAAATAATATATTTTCAATGAAATGAAGGAACATGATTTCTGCACATAATGACCACTGGAAAACTGTGACGGGTGTGATCTTACAAATATAGGTTTTAAAAAAATTTGGGAAACGCGCACAATATTTTTGATTCATTGAATGGTTTAAAGTATTTCTGGTCGCATTTCAAACTTTATTTCTACAAAAAAACAACGTTTTTTTTAGAAACCACTTTAAAAAATGCTACGGGTGTGAAATTTTTATTAAAACCCAAAAATGTAAGGCAGATTATTCAAAATAACATCATTTCAAAATCTTTTCGAATTTTTAAAAATAAAATATGAATCAATTTACACCTTTTTTCACCTTTTTTTGTCTTTAAGTTTAACCTGATTGATTTTGAGACACATTTTATTTATATTCAGGCTCAAGTTTATTTATTTATTAAATTTCTTTAATTATTGATTTAATTGATTGATTGATGTTGTTTTAAACCAAAAACATTTTTTTCAATTAAGCACCATTTTACGTGGAATTGCTCAAATGATATTTTTAGAATGATCTAATTGATTTTTAACCTAGATAATGCTCCAATACATATTGCTAGAACTGTAAAAGAATTTACTTTAATACAAAGCCCTTGTCTTGTAAATCGGCCACCATATTATTTCGACCTAACAAATCCGAAAATGTTTGGTGTTGGCTGGGTTTGTAAAGGGGAAACAAAATACAATGATAGGGCTTCAGAAATGGATTTTTTTTTATAATTTAGTGAAAAGCGCATATTAAAAGCTATTTATTTCAAACAAGAGTGGGTGACAACATCCGCATTAAAAATGTCTAACATACTATCAACAAACCCAATTACAAAAGCTTTTTAACCTTATCATAGTGGTAAGGATTATATCAGTTTGTCAACCCCAGAGCAGTTTTGGCATAATGTGTACAATTTTGATAAAAAAAATATTTGTTTACAAGCAAGGGTAGCGGTAGCCACCATTCAAAATAGACATTTTTTTTGAATATATCACGGAAAAATAGATTCTCAAGTAACAGTACAATTAATACTTTTTTTTAATCAGTACATTTCGGTACACAACTTTTTAATCAGTACACCAAAATAAAACTCAGTGCATGTACTGATGAAATCGGTACGAATGGTCTGTGCCTCCTGGCAGCTGGGGCAGAACATTTGCAGAGAAGATTAAAAACGTACTTTTCCCCTGTTTTGCGGCATTATACTTCCCTAAGGGGTAATAGGAAATATATATATACATATATGTATTTGCATATTTCCACAACTATATCAGTGGCCATAAAGAGGAGGTCTGAGTCTTCTTTCGAATTTACCTACCACCCAGTGATCCGTTAGGACCGATATCTACCTTAATAGACCCCTCCAATCAGGACTCAACAACTAAAGGCATATTAGATAGATGGCCCAACACAGACATCTCTTCCTTAAATTGACTGACCGGTATATATATCCGTTAATCATGAGCTTAGTCCCATTCGTGTTTACAATCTCCATCGCCACGCCCTGGCAGCCTGGGAAATATTTATTGGGATCTCGTGAAAATCCGCCGAGGGCTTAGGCCAGGAGCTTTGCTTATAATGTAGGTCAGATTCGACTGTTTCTTGGCCAGAATCTTGCATAGTTTAGTCACATCATTTTTACTGTCAATAAACCTGCCGAAGCTTTTCTGTTACTCCTTTTTACAAGTGCTCAAGCCTTCTTGTAAGTTTTCCGTTTATAACGGTAAGGCTACCACAATTTGCTACTTAAGATTTCGGTGAAGGCCCTACGCAATTCCCTCCCTCCGTACTTAGTCTAAAGAGCTTCGAATTCTACCCAAGAATGATAGAGATAAGATTACGGCACTCGCATTATGTTCTTTTATATTGCGTATACGATCTACTTGAATGGTTGCCAAATCTGTTTCATATGAGAAAACTACAATTTCAAGCAAAAATTTATGTTTCTTGTAATAGTAGGCCACCCTAAAATCGAAAACTTTTATAACAAAAAGCAACAATAACAATTGTAGCTTTCGCATGTGATAGAGATTTGGCAATTGTAAAGATTAAATACACGTTATCTAACGCGAAAACCTGCGCGTGTCGTAATCTTTCTTCTATCATTCTTTGGCACAACCAAATATAGCTCTCATACTGGTTTTTTTTTTTTTGCATCAATGCTGTAAGCTGAGGTCAAATTTCAATAAAGTCTTTTGCAAGGGCTTACAACGATCATTCTGTATGTTAATGCAATAATTTTTTTGCAAAATTTTGTAACAAAAATACAAGACTGTTTTCTGAGCTTAAAACTTGCTGAACGATTACTGAAACTTAAATAAGTATAATGCAAGTACATATCCATATCGTTATGCACATATAGAGGTTATTATAAAGTGATTTAACGCTAAGTTTAAGTTTTAAAATATTTATTTATTTTTTTTGCGAATTTCTCTAAAGGGTAACAAACTTAAATTGCTTAGTTTACAAAAACTCATTTCACTTTTGTTAATTCCTTTTTAATATTTTAACTTTTATTTTAAATAAAATTGTGGATTATTTAGGTTTGTCGACCTAATTTTTATGCTTCGCTTTACTTAAGCACTGTCACAATTATTAAATGCAATTTGTTTACAATTTCACTTTTCAGTGTTTAAAGTTAATTGCTTATGTGAGTTTCAAAAAATCACGATGATGATTTAATTACGATAAACTATGTAGTAATAGAAACTCAACTTTTATAAAATATTTTACAAATGTGAACATACAATAATTTAATGACAACCAAAAATGATTTAAAGAAGTTTGTAAAACATCTTAAGACCTTTTTAAAAAACATCTATGTTTTTAAGTTAAATATGCGGATATCTGCAATATATTTGAGCCATTTAGCACTTGACTTATTTTAGTTAATAAAGATACTTATATTGACCTCCACTGTTAACATATATTCATCCAAGTTAAAACCACAATTAAAAATTTTTGCGCAAAAAATTCGGGCCAAATTGATGATATATTAGACAAAACAATTCAATAATGACAAATTTTTTTTTTTTAATTCTTTCAGTTGAATGCTTTAAACTTAACAAACACAAATGATTTACAACAAATCATTGAATTTCTAAAGCATATTTTCTTTTTGGAAAATCCTTAAAACATAAACAAAACAATTGCTTTATGACATCACAGTGGCAAAGCTACGACGAGGACAATGTCAGCCGTTAGTAATTCGTTGAAAATTAATGGAAATTTGATTGTTAGTGCTAATAACGCTACTTCTAATACGTCCGATACAACTACGGCAGGCGATATTGCTACACATGGTAAATCTAATTTCCAATATAACCAAACGCTTCACAATTATAAGCAAGAGCAGGAGCAACAATTACATAAATCATATAATAACGCACACATAGCACAACAGCAACAACAACAACAAAATTCTGCAAAATTAAAAACAGCCATAACAAAATTACAAGCACCACAACAACATCAAAGGCGTTCATTAATACCTTCTGTGTCATTACAACAACAGCAGCAGCAGCAACAACAGACATTAACAAATTCAACAACGACAGCTGTTACGATTCCAACTCAAGCAAATCAATTACAAACAATAGCAACAATTCACCAGCCATCCTCGCAGGCGCAACAACGTAACGCTCAAACATCGGTGGAAACAAATAATACAACGCCAACTTTAACAACAACAACAACTGGAGGTGTTGGTACGGAAAATTGCAATACCCGAAGAAACTTCTATCATCTACAAACACTGAAACCTGCAGGCAGTAGTCTAAAAGCCCCAGCACAATCTATACCGCCTCGATATCAACCTCCTCCACAACCGCTACCGGGCAATAATCCAAATCCTACAACAGGAATTTTGAAGAACTTAAATACCCAAAGACTAAGTAGTGGGTCAAAATCTGTGTATCCTTCTTACTTCTCAACGGAAACGTCAGGAAATCATTTAAATAATCTTAAATATCCGCCAGACATTCCCCAACTTTCCAGTGTTTTTATACCAGACTCTTTAAAGAATTCAAACCCACAAAATACAACACGCTATTCATTGCCACAAAGGCAACAGCAAAATAATCATCAGGCACATCTGCAGCAGAGGTTAAGAAGTGCCAATCAAACAACTGTCAACGGTTATTCTACGCAACAGCTGGCAACAAACGAACAGCAACAACAACAGCACCAGAATATGCTAAAGTTTGTACGAAAATCAGATCAAGATCATCCTTCACCCAATGCTTCAGTAACATCCAGCGGTACTGGTGTCATATCAACCTCAGCTGGTCGTCTAACAGCAGAGCAAAATCGTCAACTTCAATCCTTAATTAATGAGCTACGCTCGCTTAAAGAACAAAATCAAAGATTAATGGATGACAATCAGGAGCTAAGGGATCTATGTTGTTTTCTAGATGACGATCGTCAAAAGGGACGAAAACTGGCAAGGGAATGGCAGAGATTTGGCAGATATACAGCAAGTGTTATGAGACAGGAAGTGGCAGCTTATCAGGTAAGTTAAAAGGCGATTTTAAAGAAATATAAAGTAACGATGTGGCAGCAAAATTTAATTCAACAAAGACTCTGACTGTTTTCCCCCCTTTTCTTTATTTTTTCTTAGAACAAGTTACGCCAATTGGATGATAAGCAACAAGAACTTATCACAGATAATTTGGAATTAAAGGAACTTTGTTTGTATTTAGACGAGGAGCGAGCACACATAGCTGCCAACTCAATATGCGCTAATTGTGGGGCCAGTACACGAAATGCTTTAAGAGATGACGGTGACGGTTCCAGTTCAAGTACGAATGCAGATGAAAATATAACAGCCTTAAGAAACTATGAAAGTCAATTACCGGTTAGTATGAACAATATATTTCTTTGAGTCTTTACTATTAGATAATAGTTAAATACCACTGGTTGGTTATGGGCAAAAGGATGGTACGTTTTTGTAAACGTCTCATCATCTATTTCTATGAACGAGCTTATTTATTCTAACTCGATGGTTTAAAGTGCTTTTAATCGTATTTAAAAAAAATTTCTATAAAAACCACTTCTTCCTAAAGAAACCCCTTTTAGAAAATGTGACGGGTGAGACACTTTTTATTAAACTCTGAAAAAAAATAAAGCAGATGATCTTAATAGTAATTTAAAAATACATGTCGTGTTATGTTTGCTATTCTTATTGGACTTTCTACATGTGCGACCCCAACAAGTATATATTTTCTGGATCCTTATACCCGTAGATGTTGAAGTCGATTTAGCCATTTCCGTCTGTTCATCTGTTGTAGTCTAGTTTTTGGAACCAAGTCATATCCTAGAAACCACTATTTGGGATCATACTATCAGAAATATTCCTAGGCAGATCGATATTTTCAGCAAAATCCGATAACTTCAGACTGAGATATAAGGAAACCGAGGCAACCCAATTGGTTAGGACACAATCCATTTATATATCCGTAAATTGAAAGAAGAATACGTCAGAGGCCTAAGCCAGTGATCAGATTGTTATCCCTTTCTAGCAAAGAAAGAGAATCTTTGGGGAGAAGTTCATGGAGATTCGGTTATGTAGATTAATCCCCTCCACGCCTCCTAACCTAACCACATCTGATAAAACATCAGACATAAAACATCGGGCTCTGGCTTTTAAAAAAGCTTGGCAGTGATACAGGAAATGCTTCATCGTTTCGATGTCCTCTCTGCGTGCCCTGCACTGGCTGTTCACTGCAACTCCCATCCGATGAAGTTTTAGTGATCTAACATCTTGCTCAGTTCAAGTTTTTTAAGTTTCAGAATGCCCTAGTTCTGGCCTCGTTCGGGTCGCCCCAGAGGATTCTCGTCATCCTTCCAACTGTCTCGTAGTTCCACAACATCTTTTGGGCATTTTCCGCCCGCATTTTTAATTTGACCTTTGTTGTAACAAAGGGTTGAGCTCGCCAGGCTAACCTCCCGATGTCCCCTAGCCCTAATCGCCGGATCATTCGCCCATTCATTTCCGACCTCTACAGTAACTATGACCAGCTTTGCCACAAAACTCAGCACTAAAACTTTGAAGACGGTAAGCTTAGTTGAAGTCGGTAGGAGCAAGAGGAGCGGTTGCCCCCAAAATTTGCGTATATTTTATTAAATTTTACTATGAAATAACGTTTAATATTTCAAATTACATTTCAAAAAATATTATTTGAATGGGAGTGAAAGGAGTGATAGGTCCCAGGGTACACTTATACAGGTAGTTTTAAGAACCCAGCTGCTTATAAATTCGCCTTAAAATTTTGTAAAAGTGATTACCAGATTTATAAATTTTGTTTAAAATTGAAAACTTTTAAGATTCACTTTCTCAAACACAAAAAAAAATGCAGAGGGCGAATTTTTTTTTGAATTTGCCTTGATACTACCTGTATTAGTGTACCCTGGATAGCCCCAATGCAGAGAAAATGATATGATTTATATATTTCAAAAAAATTGTTGCATTAGAACATGGAGAGTGGCATTCCTCATACAAGCGGACCAATTTTATCGCCTTCAAATTAGGTATCGACTTTAATTCAGGCACAAAATATTTAAATTATAATAATAACGTCATAAAAATCAAAACAAGCGAATATTGGTTTGTTGGATTCTTAAAAAAAATTGAACGTTTTGGTTTGCTTATAGTAATTCTCAATTTTGAATTTATTTATTATATAAAGGTTATTGAGGTTATTATATAAAGACAGAAAATATTCATAAGGTTTTTTAAGAATTTGGGCTGAAGTCTACTGATGATTTGGTGTAAGAACCAATGAAATGCATATAGACAAACTTAACCAACAACAAACCCTCTAAATTAAAAATTATTTTCCGTATTTTTCAATTTTGTCGGGATCGATTACTTATAACTTTCTTATTTATCCTTATGATATATTGGCGATGATAAGTATGCGTATTACCGAAAAGCTAAAAAGAGATTGATAGCAACACTTGAATACTTCAGAGACCATAACAATTTTCTTACTTTTGAAAAGCTCTTTCTAAAGTTTTTTAATAACAAAATTTTTTATTATATTCAATACAGGATCTACATCTGCGCTCCACACTACAGGATCAAACTCTACAATATGTTCGATCGCTGGAAAGACGTATACAACAATTGGAGAAGGAACGTAATGATACCAATGTTACATCAAAAGCACCTACACCAACTGCAAATTTACTAAGTTCTATACAGCAACAACGTCAAACACAACAAGCACAGCAGCCACAGCTGCAGCCACAAGCAAATCTTAACGGCTGTAGTACAGCATCAACACAGTCTCAAAGCCAAAATTCAGCGCAGACAACAGCAGCCTTAACCGATAACTTAGTTGATCCAATATCTGGCCGTCCGGAAGCTGTAGTTAGGGCATTGCAAGTCCTAGAAGTGCGAGAACAATTAGAGCGTGACAGATTGGGCAATTTGACTGGACAAACTATAGATCAGATGGATGATGGCGAGAAGGCATTAGTGCGAGAAATGTGCAATGTGGTTTGGCGCAAACTAGAAGGAAGTCCAAATGGACCCACGGCCCTAGAGACACTTTAGATGTAGAGTTTAAGATAATTTCAAAGACATTTACACTAACAACTTTTTATATAAATACTCGTAATTGTATCATCTCAATTTGGTTTAATTTAACTTCTCTTTTTCTTTTGGGGAAAAATTGAAGTTAAAATCTTTCATACGTTTTGCATTTCCAAACCCGAATATAGTAGTTTAAGTAGAATTTGTACAAAATATTTAATTAACTCTCTTTGTATGTCTTATAAAATACATTTATTGCTCTCTAAACATTATCAGTAAAACATATTTTTGGCAGTTTTTTTCGTTTTAAAAAATAAATTAAATAAATGCCAGCAGGTTGAAATCAGCAGGTACTGAAGAGTGGGCAACCTTTTAAATTTGTCTTGCCAATGTTTGATTAAAAATTTTTTAAAAAAGACAGCGGGTGTCATTTTTTTAAGATATAATTTTTAATATTGTATGTTTAAGTTAACAAATAATACTCTACTACACATTTACCACTTAGACTTTAATCAATTATATATTTTCAAAAATATATTAATTTGAGTTAAGGTTTAATAATGTACATTTTATTTATATAGTTTTCCTAATCATGTGTAACTTTTTAAAACTTTATATAAATACTTATAATTTTCTAATTTATTATGAAAGATCGTTTTTAATAACAATCATAAAAATAAAAATATTTTTTAAAAATAAAATTAAAAAAAAAGTTTTTTATTTCAAACATTGCCTATTTAGTCTCAATAATTTAGTTGTTTCAAGTGCGTCGCTAAAACTTTCGTTTCAGCTTTAACCTTCGAGCCATCAGCGTTTATTGAGGCTCCCTCGAGTGGAAAGTGACCGTTTTCCTACAAAGATCTTTTTGGGATGAGTATCTCCCAGAAGCTTCAATATCGAATCCAGGGCAGCTTGTAAAATGCTCTAAAAGCCTTCGTTATACAGACCGAAGTATTTCTGTGAATCTTATTCAACGTCTTACATAGGCAATCTTTTGAGACAGAATCTTGCCAAATCACACACAAAAAGGTGTGAATAGGACGGACTATCGCGGTGTATGTCCAATGAAAAGCATCAAGTCTTGGTTCCCAGCTCTTTTCCCCAGTGCAGCCATAAAAAGGTTTGCATCTCCTTTTTAATCTCTTCTCGATGTTTCGTTTCCAGTTTAGTTTTCGGTATAGTGTTACTCAAGGGCAGTTTGCATTGGAGAGCGCCCCCTGCAAGATTTGCCTCCATAGTGTATGACCACATCGTCCGCGTAAACCACTTTTTCCCCCTAATTTTTAATAGTCTTCAGAATGCTGTAAATGGCAGCAACGAGAAAAATGGAGAGTCTCTTGTGGCATACTTTTTGTAACTCCCCTTGGTTCGAATTAATTTTTCTGCTTCTCAGAGCGATATCAATCCAGTTGGCCTAGGAGGGCGGAATATGAAATGACACAAGCTCCGTAGTGCACTTTCGACCGGTATACCCAAAAGCAAGCGTGTTTGTTTTGCACTTGATAATCTGGGACCTTTTACTTTTGTTTTCAGCAGAGAAGATGGATGGCTAATAGACTTAAATCCTTTGCAGTCAAAGAACTAGATTTTCCTCCTTTCGGTTGTTGAAATATGCCTCAGGAAAACACAGGCCCTGAGATTCGTGCATAAAAGTTTGATTATTTTTGGCCCCATTTGCGGTTTTTGCCTGTCTTAACAAAGTTTGATTTGGCCACTAAATTAATACATAAAGTCAACACCAATTACGGCTAGAATATCCCAGCACCGATCATTTTTTTTAATTTTTTATATTTTCTATTTCAAATTTAGTGGTTCCCCTCTATATATATTAAAGGTCTTTTTTGCATGCAGACAATCATAAAAGCCTCGGACAAATTTATCACGGTACAGTTATATGACGCCAAACTTGCTATAGGGAAACGCAAAACTCTCGAAGTGCAATAAAAAGGGACGGTCTGGTTGCCCTTAAAAAAAGTATCAACGACGCGCGAGCTCGTTATCTCACCAGAGCTACTTTACGACGGCCTTTTAATTTAATTTAATTTAAAATTTTCGTAAACCATTTCATACTTCATACCAAAGTTGTAAGTTTCAATTCATTTATAAAAGTTTATTAAAAATTTTGTTTCATTTGTTTTCTATTAACTGAAATAAATTTTGAATAAAAATATCTTTTATATTTGCAATGAATTTTCTTGTTATTTTTAAACACAACGTTTAAATTTTAGAAATTAAAATTAAATCCATTTAAATTAAATTTGAACTTTCTTTATTTGAATATCAAAAATCAAATTAAATTTTTTAAATTTTTATTCAAGAAAAACACGAGGAAATAAAAATATTTAATTGAAAGATCCTGTGCCTGGTTTTTATAACTGGTGAAAAGTTTTCGCATCGAGAAATATTATAAGATTATAATAGTGTTCCAGTTATTAACAGGGTGAACCATTAAGTTTTATTACAATGCAAGTTAACATTAAACATATATAATATTTTTCCTTTGATTCATTCTGTCTTTGACAGGGCGACCATTAATTTCTCGACGAAAGAACTTTTTACATACAATTCAAAAACGAGACAAAATTAAAACCAAATATTTGTCTTTTGCAAAAAAATATTTGAATAATATTTTTTAACAGAAAGCATTAGTCATAAGTAAAATATTTTTACCATCCCTTTCAGAGTGTTCCAATTGAATAGAAATCTATGACCTATCCCCTATCTTTACTCCAAATGGGAAGTTAAAACAAAAGTCTTTATTACAGCTTCCAGATTGCTCAATTGGGGTTGAAATGTGTGCCTGACTACATTTATTTTTTATTCCCAACATTTCTTCAAAATAAACCTACCCGTTATATTCAAACCTTATGGCATTCAAAATTCATTTCGTATAAAATACTTAAACTTTTTGTGTTTAATAAACAAATAAAAATTATTATGAAATTTTTGAGAACACAACGATTAAGTTATTACTTTATTTTAAAAACATAACTTGAATTAAAGAAAAATTAATTTTTCGTAAATTTTTTGAGTAAAAAATTCACACTAATATAGTAAGCCCCTAGCTCGTATTTTTTAAGTTGAAATTTTTTGGCCTAATTGTGAAAAATGAACAGATCACTTAGCGAAAAAAATTAAAATCCGTGCTTATAAAAATATAAGGCCTTAAGGTCTTTCTATATTTAGGCATCGATGTTTATGTATGTGCATAAAACAAACAAAAAATCGTTTTTTTTTTAACTTTCAACTTTTTTCTGTAACGGCTTATTCCAAATAATTCCAATTTTTTTTTAAATTAATTAGAGGAAGCATCTATTTATATTGCAATTTCTTATTATAATGTTGTTGGAAAATGTGATTTTTTTAACTTAAAACTATAAAGTATTCATGCTAATCAGCCATGGATTTTTGCTAAGCATGCAAGTTGGCCTTTTTTTTTATTTTCGCTTTTATTTTTCCCCCAACTTGTACAAGATTTAATTACACACATAATGTCGTGTGTGTGTGTGTGTGTGTGTATGTGCAGTAATCACACATCGAACGTCGCTGTAATAATTGTTGGTTTTATTTAGTTTTATCTCTTCTTATTTTCATTTCATTGTTATAACAGCAATTTGTTTGGATTTTTTTTAATAAGTTTTACTTTCATTGATCATTGTTTATTGCCTGTTGTTTTTGTTGTGTTTTCTTATTTTCTATTGTTGCCGTTTTCTTATGAACTTTTATGCTGCAACGGATGTTCCCACATAATTTTATAAACAATGTAACTGCATTCATTGTATATTTGCGTATGTGTTAGTTAGTTTTAAAGCTGCTTACATGTTTGTCGAGTCTTTCTTTTCTTAAACAACGATTACCCTCCACCAAATATTCCATTCATTTTAAAGGCACAACAACATTATTTGGTTATTTATTTTCGTATGTTATTATAAGTTTTTTCATTTTTATTTTTAATTCAAGTTTAACATTTAAATGATACTTATGTACGTTAAGGCTTGTGCATTTGTTATCTTTGTTTGTGTTCTCATTCTGTGTTTTTTGTCATTGTCATTCATGCAGCGAGAAGATTTCATGGATGCCTGGGAAAATCAGGTTGAACAACTTGTTGCTATAAAAAGATCATATAGATGAAAGTTTTCTTTTGCATTGTCGCCTGCATGAAGTGCATTTTTCTGCAGTTTGTATTATTAACGCTATTTGCTGCAGATGTGGAATATATGCGCAAAGTTCTTGCATCTGGCAAATGTGGTCAAATTGACATAGATAAGTCTTAGAAAATAGGTTTAATTTTGTTTAGTCATAGCTGCATATCTATAATCACAAATATTATATGTAGTTTAAAATGTAGAACAAGCTATGCTAGAGTGTAATATCGTTCATCATTCACTTGGATTTAAATGTATCTAAAATTTTATAAGAATGAAGTTAACTTTTTAATTTTTTAAGCCAAAACATTTTATACTTAATAAGCATGCTTTTTTTTTGGCAAAAAAGAATATTAACTGAACTCAGGATTAAGAAAGTAAGTAAATAATGGTGCTGCAATTTAAAAACGCATTAATCATAGGTGCTTTTATTAAAAAATCGAATTTATATGCAGTTCATCGCCCCGAAATTGTGGTCAATCACAATCGTCTAATCATCTATGCAATTTCTAGATCCCTTTTTCTTTTAACTATCGTAATATATAAACAAATCTAACTGAATTTCATTAAAAATTATAATAAACTGTAGTTTTTAGTTTATTTCTAAGCCGCTTATACACCAATCTTGTTGGGTTTTAATAGCGAACCACACACAGTACTATTAGAATATTTTGGACTTTGTAAAATTGATGCAGAAAATGTCGAGCTAGACAGTAAATTAAGAATCGTTTTTTAATATTTATTTTTTAAACTTTAAGTTCAACTCCAAAAAAAATTGCGGAGTAAAGTGAAGATAGACTGCGTTAAACGTTTTAGGTTATTAAGTTGAAGTTTGTTGCTTAAGTCTTTTAACTTCAGTTAAACAACTCTGGGAAAATAAAGTTTGTGTCATAAGTCTTTTGATTATTTGGCATAAACTTAAGCATAAGGACAATTTTGAGAAGATAATAATATATGACGCCAATATGATAAATGTACTAAACCACTTTTATAAATTTTTGAGTTAAAAAAAAATTTTTTTATTCTTTGAGATACGTTTCTTGTTATTTCTTTTGTGTGTAAGAAATAACTGTAGTGAAATAAAGTTTGTGTATAAGTCTTTTAATTTTTTATCAAAATTTTAGGAAGATAACAAATCGTAACGCCTTATCTTCCGATATTTTACTTTGTATTAGCCGATGTGATATTTAATGCTTTACATCTGAAGGAATATTTAATTACTTTTCACACAATTTTTAATTTCCCAAAATGAATTGTGTTTGAGACATGTGAAGTTAACTTTACTTTTGGTTTTTTTGTTGTTGTTTGTATCTTAAATCTTTTGTATTTCTAGCTAAATAAAGATTGTTTATTAAGTCTTTCAATTTTGATCCAAGCAATTACGTAAGCAGAACTTTGTAGATATAAAGTAATGTTTGATGCTGGCAAAGATTTTCCGCTTGACTTTGGTTATTTTTTTATATTAGTCGGTAAAAAATTTAGACTAAACATTTACTTTTCAAGCAATTTGGAATTTCCAAAATCCTGTGTCCAGTAATGTTAAGCATATTGGCTTATTTCACTAAAGTTTGTTTCTTAAGTCTTTTGATCGATATGAAAGATATTCAGAAAAGTGAAATTTTTGTGTTAAATCTTTTAACTATTTGACCTAAGCCAAAACATATGCAAGACTTTGAGCAGTAAGGTAATGTTTGATGTCGTAAAAGATTTTCTTCCTTCTTTACTCTAAATATTTTTTAATATAAACCGATATAAGCGTTTAAGCTTTACGCCTGACAAAAATATTTTACCCACAATTTTCCATTTCCCCCCAAAAAAAAATCATCTTAAGGCCACTGATGTTAAACCTTAAATTATTTATTTAAAGTTTGTCGCTTAAGTCTTTTGTTGTCTATATTTTATTTTAGAATATTTGGCTTATTATGCCATTTATTGTGAAGATAAAGTAGTTTTGAAGACTGTTAGAGCTCAAGAAGCTTATTAAATAATGCGCGGATCATTCTTGGTTTGAATAAGACTGGTCCCTCTGCACAAAATATTATCAAAATATCTTTAAAAATGTGATATGCACTTTGATCAAAGGAGTACATGGGTTCCCAATTTGGCGGACAGGGGGGCAGACGAACATGCTTCAACCGACTCAGAAAGTATTTTTGGCCCCTTGGTATAATTAAAGGTCGGTCTTAGCCTATTATTTTTTGGCGTAACAAATATTCGGCTTTAAAATTTCAAACCTGCTTATTCTCCGCGAAAGTTTATCAGATTTTTTTTTTTTTGGAAAATTGCAAAAAAAGTCGCACTGAAATGAAAATTAATTTTAAATGTAAAATTCTTCAAACAGGCAACAGAACTTTAACCTAATTTAAAAAATGCAGTAACTGAAATTGTTTTAAATCATTTTTTGTTTTTAATTTTGAGGTTCAATGGAATCCTGTAGGCTGGTTTTGGCACTCTTTTAATGAAATAATATTTCTTTTAATATTGGGGCTTAGTTTTACTTTTAAATTTATTTTTATTTCTTTTATCAAACAGATATTTTATGTTTTCTGACCTTAATATGTTAAAAAAATGTTTTTAGTACTTTCGATTGATAATCAATAATTTAAAACCACTTAATTCAAATGTCCACTTCTCTTTAAAATTCTTTTATCTTTCCATTTGAAAGAGCAAATTGATAACAATATCTGCAGTTTTGAATTTGTCAACTTAAAATAATTGAAAGAAATGCTTGCACATTTTATTGAATGCAAAAACTCTCTCTTTGATTAAAATCATTTTGCAACATTTAAGAAAACTTGTCTAAAGCTTGAGCAACCACATAAACACAATATTAAATCGTTGGCATTATTCAGTATTGAATTTATTTTGTTCCAAACGTTAAGATCGAAAGCACATGCCAACGAAAGAAAATGTTTAATAAAATTCATTGAAGAATGTAAATGTTACGAAAAGTTGGTAAAACCAAATATACTAAAAAGAAAATTAGAAAAACTAATTTTAAGTTTATGCATTTGAAAAACATTTTAAAGCCAAAGTGTAATGACCTGAACAACAACAACAATAACATTATTTAGACTAATTTTGTTTTAAGTATTAGAAAATTCAAATAAAATAAAATATAAAAAACAAGAATAAAATGTTGATAATAAAAGTGTTTGTTAAGCGGAGCGGCAACATTAGTGGCCATGTTAACCACAAAATAATTAGTGTTCCATTTCTAAAATATAAATCAATGAAAAAGTGCTCACAAATGCACATAATATTAGTTGGTATGACTTTGCTGATAATGGTTGCGGTAGTAAGAACGGCGCCTCATGCTGTTAGTGATAATCGAACGTCTGTAACACTCAATCACGCCGTTTGGCCTCCCATGAAACATCATGATATTTGGAGTGATGACACACGAAATTTATGGAATTCCAACGAAAAGCCAAACATTCATAAACATAATGAAGAAATGGCAGTAGCTGAACAAGAAACATTTTATGAAAACATTGACTTTAATTCTCAGCAATTTTTAAGCAATTTAATGGACAATAATATTGATAACAATGGGACCAATAATGGTTTGGCTGGCAGTACAAAAAGACAAAACAAAGGTATTGGATTTTGTTATAGGAATGCTAAGAAACGTATTTTACATTTACTTAACAATTCTAGTTATACATTTATTTCCGGTTCCTGTTGATGGAGAGTGTTTATCGAATGACGGCCGTCGCATTGGTACTTGTTTTAATGCATACGAATGTCGTAATAAGGGAGGCGAAGCAAAAGGTGAATGTGCCATGGGTTTCGGAGTGTGTTGTATATGTAAGTAAAAATGAAATAAGTTGGAATTTAAGGACAGTGATAAATTGAAATTTCTGTTTTTTATTTTTAAATTACTTTCAGTTATCGCTAATTGCAATGAGACCATTAGCAATAACATAACTTATCTGATATCGCCTAGTTTTCCTAGTTTTATGCCCAACAATATTACTAATTGCAGTTTAAAAATAAAACTAATGAACGATGACATTAGTCAATTGCGTATTGATTTCTATCATTTCATATTGGGACAACCAAATCGTCGTACAGGAGTATGTGATGGTGATGTCTTTAGTGTTTCTGGTGGGCCGGGTGGAACCATATCGCTGTGTGGCCAAAATAGTGGTCAGCATTGTAAGTGAGCAAAAAAT
This sequence comes from Melanophora roralis, assembly GCA_963583895.1. Taxonomy (NCBI): domain Eukaryota; kingdom Metazoa; phylum Arthropoda; class Insecta; order Diptera; family Rhinophoridae; genus Melanophora; species Melanophora roralis. The sequence goes on from OY757188.1 coordinate 83,078,087, forward strand.
TAATTTAATAAATTACTATTAATTATGCATGTATGTACAAACATATCGTTAGCTAAAATGAAAACTGGCAAAGGTTTAAAAAAATTCAAAGTTAAGTTTTTGGTTGATTGTAATGAATACCATTAAGCTACATGTCTTAACAAAATTTTACACTTCTACGATCAAAAATTAAGCCTTTTCATGACAAAAAGAGGAGCAAAGCTTTGTCTAAAGTTTTTGTTTTGCAAAGTTTTTTGCTTCACCTGTAAAATTAATTATATTTTTGATAGTTACAGGTTTTTGCATTTCAGCTAATAATATGTATGCATGTTATGGGGCACTTCTTTCAAATGCTATAAAGTAATATAGGGTACCTGTTAAAGGTACTTTAAAATCCCAAATCCATATTTTAACATATTTATTGAATTTTTTTCAAACTTTGCATGGGAGTCCCCTTAGGCGATAGAGATACGAGGTAAGTGTGTTCCAGGAGTATGTTTTGGAGTGAAAACTAATCGGGGGTCGGTCGTACACTTTATTTCTCTAAGGCCGACTATGGACTATGAGCGTTTTTACAACATTTTTGTAAATTTTGTATGGCAACCCTCTTAGAAGACGATGGAAGGGGGTTAGTATATTCTAGGAATATGTTTTGGAAGGACAACAAATGGGGGTCTCTGATACATTTTACTCCTCTAACGGCGACTCCGGAAAAATTGTAGGACTTTTCACCCCAATTTTTTTTAAATTTTTAAAGGTAACCTTATTAGAGGCTGGAAAAAAGGGGTAATTCACAAAAATATTTGAGAGGAAAAATTAATTGGGATCGGTTTTGCATTTGACGTTTGTAAGACCAGCCTGGAAGCTGTGGGAGCGATTTATAAAAATTTTAAAAAAATTAAATTTTGTATGGAAACCCTATTACAGAGTTGAGATAGGGTGTAAGTATGTTCCACAAAAATTTTTGCGAGGAAAATTTAATGGGAGCCGGTCCTACATTGCACCAATGAAGGGGCAACTCTGGGGCAGTTGTAGAGGTTTTTATATACAAAATTTAGAGAAATAAACAAAAAGTAGTCGTGGTGTCTGGCTTATACTTATCTCTATCAGCTATCGGGTGATTTTACCGAATTTCAACAGCGAAATTTTCGCAAGTATAGCTGATGTTTCAATGCCACAAACAGGTCCGAGAAATATCCAGGGACTTTAGAAACTTGATTTTAACAGCTTAACGAACAGACGGTAATCGCTAAATAAACGTTCCTATTTAAAAGGATCAAGAAAGTATGTACTTTATGGGGTCGAAAATGTTTTTTAAAGAAATTACAAACGGAATGACAAACTTATTTGTACCCTTATCACTAATATGAAGGGTATAAAAATAGTCTCAAAAGTTGTATTTTTTACCTTTTTTTAAATTTTATTTCAGTTTTTGTAATAGTTTGCGCTTGTGATGCAGTGCAGTGATGCATTTACGAACAGGCCCGAAATTCTGAATTTTATGATAGAATAGAGTGGCATAAGTATTGCCAGACTCAAAATAACTTCCTGTTCAAATTAAAAATGATAGATGGCCCATAATACAATAGTACGATAGGTGAAGCTTGTAAATGTTTCAGGCAGTTTTATTTTCGAACTGTTAATTTTTTAATCAGGATGGCATAACGTTTAAGATTTAAAAACGTTCGAGATTCTTAAAGACGAGGAAGCCAATATACCTATGTCCCAGAGTACAAATTTTTTCAAGAGTGAGAGATAAAAAAACACCATTCATTAAAAATCTCGAGAGCGAAAAATTCTAAAAAAATTTTTTTCTTCTCACGTTCATAAAAGATCGTGAAAAAATTTTTGCCAACCCTCACTCACTTATGAGAAGTTTGTCGATTTTTTTTCACGCTCACAAATCACAAATGAAAAATAAAAACCAAATTTTATTTCTCACTCACAAATGAATGAGAAATTTCTTCTTTTCACTTTCGATTCATTCTTTTATGAGTGCGAGTGTTGCTTTAATATTCTTCACGCTTTGTAACAGAGTTGCCGGAAAATAATTTTTTAAGCGTGTGAAATTTGTACTCCAAATAAGAGTAAAAAATTCTTGCATTTACATAATTTTTTTTATTTTGCTGCTTGTATATGTATACTTATATGTTGTTAAATTTAAAAAATACTACACATCTATATTTTGATCAGTCTTTTGAGTATATTTTTGATTAAGTGACTTTTATGGCTATTTGAAAAAAAGAAATATATTTTTAAATAAAATAACAACCACAAATTTATAATAAAAATTATGTTTGTTTCCCAGAGTAAGGCAAAAAAGCTATTTTAAAAGAATTGCGTTACTTCATTTTTATACTGAGGAATCGATATATAGGTTTATAAACAATAATAAATAAATATTACAATAAAGGATTACTTATAGCAGTATTTATTGTGAAAAAGTCATATTTATAAAAAAATTGTTTTTGTTAAGAAAATTAAATAATGCATTATATTTTATGTTGTGATTTTTTAGAAATATTATAGTCTTCACTGACACAAATTTTCATAGCAATCTTTAAAAATATTTTTGAACTGTTTTCCTAAATTTTTAATTGACGTTTTCTTATAAAAAAAAGTATTTCTTGTATATTGTGTTCAAGGTCGTAACTGCTCTTTTTTTTAATTTACCTTACTTTTGCTAATGAAACTCTTAGGTTCTATTTAATTGACCTGAAAGGTAAAGTTTCAAATTGTTGTACATAAAAAGATTTGCGTGTGTATTGTATAATAACCACCACAATTTTTTGTAACAATATACCTAATACCTAAAAGGATGACGGACAGGCAGGTATCAAATACCTTTCAAATTAGTGGAAAATCCTAAACAAAATGAAATGATGAACAATTATCTCTAATGGTGGTAAAGCGGAATGCATTTTTTTCCAATCCTTTTAAAATTTGCATGAGTGTGTGTAACAGCTCTATTTTTTTTGCAATATAAACATTTAACGTTTGTAAAAGCTCCTTATTTGGATTTTAAATAGCGTGAAGTGAATAACAAACAATGCCTAAAAGACAATTTAATTTTGAAAAATATGTGTTGTACGATGCATCTTCAAAAAAAGTATTTGCGTAATAGAAAGTGAAGGGAAATATCAAAAGACATTACAAACTACTTCACAAACAAGATATACAAAGTAATGGTGACGATGCTTTTGTTTGTCACTGGAGTAATGCTCCCCTTTTTGTGAAACCTTAACCGCATATTTTTATTAGTTACTAAAACCATTAAATCGGATTCATTGAAAAATTTAAATGAAATGAAGTTAAATAAATGCAAATAAACCACAACGTATAACAGTGCCTGGTTTTTTAATTTATTAAAAACATGTTTTTTAAAAAAAAAAATAATTCCTACTTTTTTAAGCATTTCAAAAACTTTGCAACAAATTTTTACATATGGCAGCACCAGTAACATGACCAAAAAATTTTATGTGTACACATTTATGAATGCTTCGCGAAAAAATTCATTTATGATTTCTCACTTATGAGAAGTACTCGAATTTGATGCTTTTTATTTATGTTCGTGAAAAGAAAAAAATATTTTTTCTTTTCACTTCTCATTTATGACTGGTGAAAAAAAAAATTTTTTTTTCTCGCTCGAGAGTGAGAAGGCACAAAATGTTTTTTAAAAACTCATTCATTAATGAAAAATTGCTGCAGTAAACACAGCGCTCACACTCGTTCTCACGAATGAGAAGTGAGTGAGCAATTTCTAACTCTGCTATGTCCGTCTATTTTTTAAAACATCCAAGGTCCCAAAGTCCATTTATAGTCGCATAAATTTTATGAAAAACTACGATACAATCTCAAAAATTGTAACAGCTATCGAATGCAAACCTGCTGCAAGGTTGTTCTGGTAGTATGCCTACGTTTTGGAATAAATTAGTAGGATAGAAGCAAGAAAAATGGTAGCACCCAAACAAACAGACAATTTTATGAATTCTTTAATACTCTTTACCGCGATGACTATTAGAGGTATCCACTTAAAGCCTGGTACAAAGTAATTTTGTTGTTAAATTTTTTACTTTAGAAATGTTTTAAATTCATGGAACAAAAAACAATGTAAAAGGTTAAGCAAATTCGTCACAGCACTCTTACTTGTTGTTAAAAAATTTATGTCCGAATTAATTCGGTAAACCATTCCAACTAAAATTTGTTGGTTGGGTTTAAAATTAATTTACAAATTTTAAATTTATTATTTGCAAATGTTTTTTATGAATACATACATAGCATAAGTTGAAAATTCTTGATTTACTTAAAACTATATAAAATTTTTTACAGTGTACTATGATGTAGGAGGCCGAATGTTGGCTCGTAATACCTTATACGGAACCTTAAAGCCTCTTAGATATGAAGATTTATACCCAGGACGTAATAGCACTAATGACACAAGTATGGAAATTGATATAAAGCTGAGTTTTGCAGCCAGATTTTTACCAACAAGATTGTGGGAAATACGTTTTTCTCAAATTCCCTTTAGTCAGAGAGCACCAGCAGGCTGTTTGCAATACTTTACGGGAATAGAGGGAGTATTTCAAGTATGTTAAATTTAGAATTAACTAACAATATAAATAATTATACGTCAACTAAAATGTTTAGCTATTGTTTGAATAAATATTACTCTATCCTGTGCCTGTGTTCTGTAACTTTAGTAAGAACTTCTCGCATCGAAATATTTATAGTCGCCTTGTAAAAGACAGGTTTATTATTTTAACTTTTGACGTTGTATAATGAGAGTTTATGTATTATCTAAGACACACTGTTAATAATCGGAAGACTATGATAATAAAAAAAAATTCTCGCTGAGAAAACTTCTCACAAGTTACAGAACAGGGGGGCTGGATATTACTTCATCCATGGCTGTACTTTTGCAAACTAAATCAAAAACAGTCACAACTCAAAATCAGTTTTTTACAAGAGTCTCCTTTTCTGCTTTTTTAAACTTGGCTCTATTTGTATACCAAAGTAAAGGTGAACCGCAAAAATTTAATCCTAGGATTAAGTTTTCATAAATGCAAACGGAATTTTCGTGGCCGTTTAGGCTTTGAGCTGGCTTAAGTAAAACATAAATTCATCTGATAAATTTTGAGTTGTGGCTGCTTTTGTTTAAGTTTTTGATATGTATTTGAACATACGGACATATGAATTCGTTTTTCCCCTACAGACTTTTAACTTTGCTGATAACGGTCGTCATTTGGCAAATCAAGATTATCGTATTTGTATGAGACAGGAGATGGATATGTGTTCGATTGTTTATCAACCATGCGACGAAGAATCATTTCGCATAGGTCCCAGCTCAGCACCAAGCATGCTTATTAGTAATACAAATGATCAATTTGTGGGCGCTGGTGGTGCACAGGGTGGAGTAAGTCAAAATGGAGATGTTGCAAATAGTGGCAATGGTATGCTTACACAAATGCAAGTATTGGCAGATGATGCACAGCCAAGCATAACAGACACGACTATGCTTAATGCAAGCAATTTAATGCAGCAGGCTGTCTCCATTACAATGGCCACAACAACCGCGGCTTTCTCAACAACAACTACCACACCTGCAACAGTAGACCCTAGTAGTGTTTCAGCAAGTACAAGTAAGAAAATATAAAATAACTTTTTAAAGTGGTTTTAAACTAACATTTGTCATATATTTCTAGCTTTAGCAGTAGATACTTCCACATCTTCATCCGTATCGCCACAAGCAGATGATCCAGATGACGCTTCTGTTGCTTCCAGCTCTGAAGCAGCATCATCAACAACAGAATCAACAACATCTTCGACTACATCAGCCCCACTGAGTGATGATATCGAAGGCTCTGGTGGAGATGACGTTGATACAAATACACGTTTTCGACCAACGCCATCTACTCCTAATGTTTCTCGAAGACCTCGTCCAACAAGAGGTGGCTTTGATTTGCTAGGCTTTTTAAGAAGTACATTTGATTTTGGATTTCGCGCTAGCAGACAAATGAAACCATTAAGTAAAAGGCAAATGCGTCAATTTTATAGCAATTGTAGAGATCGCATAACAATGCCCTGTATTATTGAAGATTTTATTGGAACTGGCTTAGGTCCACTCCCAGGATGTGAACCAGTTCACTGTGGAATGCAATTTTGTTCTAGCGGCATTTGGCCATGCCGAATAGAATCAACTGTTACGCCATTTTATGTGGGAATACATTTTGGTAATGGAGCTAATAAAGGAAGTGCTGAAGACAATATAGGGGCATGTTTACGTTATCAACAAGTACAGTGTATGTGATTGAAGAAAAATAAAGAAAAATTATTCAAATCCGCCATGTTTAATTGACAAAAAAAAAAGGTTAAAATAAAAAGAAGGCAATTAAACGAACAAATAATTTTCCAGATGAGTTTTCAAAAATACGTATTTTACTTTGACAAATTATAATGTAATGGGTCTAAACAACTTAAATATCGAAATGCATATCATTTACCTAATATAGAAAGGCCCTATCTCGTATCTCAGAATTTCGTTTATTTCGATAAATAGTCTGCTCATAAATAGTATATCGCAATTAGCAAAAAAAATATCGACTTAAAAAATACGAGTTAGAGCCTTTCTTTATTAATGTTACGATAAATTAACACCTAAAAATTTAACATTTTTTAAACAAATCTCTGCATTAATCTTGCCACTTAATTATGTTCGGCAAAAGTAAACTTATTAATATTAATTTTTCCTGTGATTTTTAAGTTTGTGATTTGAACAATTTTAAGCCAAAACAGCACGTTCAATATTTCGCTTGCCCAATATTACAAGGTTATATATGTACACTCAAAAATGTGGGGGAAACTAACTTAAAACATATGTTTGCTGTTGAACTCTGGCCCACTTTTCAGTCACAACTAAGGAACACTGTTGCTGAAGGAACCAAAAGCGTCCTGCCGTCTTTGAATCAAGATTAAAAGCTATGATTTGTCACAAATAACTTAAAATATTATTAACTTATAATAAGAAAACGCAACTCTTTCTAAATTATTAAACCTTATTTAATAGAGTTTTTGATAAACTAATAATATTGAGTAAAATAATGGCATCAGAGTAAGTATTTGCAAATTTGGTAACGGTAAGATAAAAATTTTAGGTTCAAACTTTTTTTTTAGCAACTATATCGTCAAAACGCTCTAAACAACTATATTCTTAAAATATTGATAGCGCTGTTTGGGTCAATTATTCAACAAATCTGAACAATTTCGCAAATGCTTATATGTGATTAGCAGATAAGCACCTCCATAAAACGATTAACCACAAAGGGATCATTACATAAATGTATACCCTACCTAAGCCCCCTAAGAAACAAGAATCCTTTACAACAGACGAGAAGTTTTTATTTAATACCTTGATTAAAAAAATAAAATCAAACAACAAAAAATAGTTCAATTTTTAATTTTAAGACGAGTTTGAAAGAGTTGTATGACAGCACTAGTCTTAAAAATACCTACGAACAACAGCTCTGTTTTTTAAGACTATGGCAGAGGTTGACAAAGTTGTCCTTGTTTTTCAGATAGATCTGCAGAAAAAGATCTGCTTAAAAAGAAAAACCGAAAACCTTATGCCCCTAATTTTTTTAATAATTTACCACAATATTTATATATGTATTTTCTTCAACCCCAAGAAATAGACATAAATATCTTATTATAGTTCAGTTTTTCCGACTCTGTACAGTGCCTCACTTGCATGGTACAATTACCATGCTCCTTTGCATTGACGTTCCATACAAGTTGACGCGGCACTATGTTAATTCAGCGGTGGCGGCTCTTACAAATTTTCGTCGGATCATTTGTAATTACGTTAAAAATTTATAATAATTTGCAATTAAAGGAATTTTTAATATATCATTTATCTACCTAAAGTCAAGGCCACATTATTACACACAAAAAATCGATAACAAAGCCGATAACACTGGCGGCGCCGGCATAAGTTTAAAAACTACCCGGCGGCAGAGTTGGTCGGCTTTTTTCTCTGCCATGAGTGAGAAACTACCGCATCAACATTTTGTTGTTAATTTTTATTAGGAAATGTTCTTCTAATATTTAAAAAACAATACCTAGTTCTAGATAAAAGTTAAAAATATAACTTTTTATTGTGATTGTGTAACAAAGCAAACGACTGAAGATAATTATTTGCTGTAGGTGTTGAGGTTATAATACCAACCGAACATTAACTGAGAGTACATAAAAATAGCAGCAACCGCAACGTTTTCTCGTGTTTGCTTATTAGGAAAATGAATCTACCACCAACTGCTGGAGCTCCAGCAGTGCCACCGGCTATTGGAGGCTTAGGATTTCCACCTGCCATTGTACCGCAATTTAACATACCTCCTCCGGGTTTTGGTGGCCCACCTCCTCCTGAACTTGCGGCAGCTTTCGGTGCCGCACCACCTAATACTGAATGGACTGAGCATAAAGCACCTGATGGTAGACCATATTTTTATAATAATATCACTAAACAGAGCTCGTGGGAAAAACCAGAAGCCCTAATGTCACCAATTGAGCGATTGCAGCATCAATGCCCTTGGAAAGAGTACCGCTCAGATGCTGGAAAGGTTTACTATCATAATGTTACAACAAAGGAGTCAAGATGGGAACCACCGCCAGAATTTTTAGACATGCAAAGCAAGGTTAAAGCAGAAGAGTAAGTAGATATCAAGTTTTTTCAATTAAGCGTTTACGTGTTAATTCTTTAAAGCCAGATAGATACCTTATAGCATTTCTTACTTAGCGGAGGAAGTTTTAATTATATATGATATGTTTAATTTGCATTTTTTTTCAGAGCTGCTGTTGCTGCTAAGGCCGTAGCTGCTATGACTTCATCAAGTTTGGCCGGCATAGTTCCTCCTTCAGCCTTGGCAAATATATTACCCGCCACCTTGCCAACTGTTCCCAAGATTCGCACACCCGATATACATTCACCTCTGACTCCTGGCAGTAATGAAAATTCTTCATCTGCTTTGGACCAAGCAATGGCAGCAACTTTGGCTTCAATTGAAATACCATCTTCCAGCAAGGAGGATAAAGAAAGTAAGTTAAATTATGTTAAAAAAACAATTGTTACTATTATTACTTAAATGTCTTTTTAGATAAAAAAGAAGTAGTGGAAGAACCAAAAATAATATTTAAAGACAAAAAAGAAGCTATAGAGGCCTTTAAGGACCTGTTGCGCGAAAAAAATGTTCCTTCGAATGCAAACTGGGATCAATGTGTCAAGATTATTTCCAAGGATCCCCGCTACAATTCATTTAAGAACCTTAATGAAAAGAAGCAAACATTTAACGCCTACAAGACACAAAAGCTAAAAGATGAAAAGGAAGAAGCTCGCCTTAGGGCCAAAAAGGCTAAAGAAGATTTGGAAAATTTCCTTATGACCACAGACAAAATGAATTCCACGTTAAAATATTACAAGTGTGATGAAATTTTTGCAAATAACAAAATATGGACATCTGTACCCGAACAGGATCGCAGAGACATTTACGATGACTGCATTTTTAATTTAGCCAAACGGGAAAAGGAAGAGGCACGCATAATGAAAAAACGCAATATGAAAGTTTTAGGTGAACTCCTAGAGTCCATGACAACAATAACATATTCTACAACGTGGGCTGAAGCACAAGTTATGCTGCTGGAAAACTCTGCTTTCAAAAACGATGTTAATCTCTTGGGCATGGATAAGGAAGATGCCTTAATAGTTTTCGAAGAACATATCAGAACATTAGAGAGAGAAGAAGAACAGGAAAAGGAGCAGGAAAAGAAACGTTTAAAACGTCAGCAACGAAAAAATCGTGATAATTTTCTTACACTACTTGACTCATTGCATGAAGAGGGCAAACTTACATCAATGTCATTGTGGGTGGAATTATATCCTATAATTTCAGCCGATATACGTTTCTCAGCTATGCTGGGACAAGCAGGCTCCACACCTCTTGATCTCTTTAAATTTTATGTTGAAGATTTAAAGGCTCGTTATCATGACGAAAAGAAAATTATACGAGAAATTCTTAAGGAAAAGGACTTTAGTGTTAAGGCCAACACAACATTTGAAGATTTCGCCACTGTTGTATGTGAGGATAAGCGTTCTGCTACACTAGATGCTGGCAACGTTAAGCTCACCTACAATGCACTGCTTGAAAAGGCGGAAACGATTGAAAAAGAACGTTTAAAGGAAGAAACCAAACGCTTGCGCAAGATGGAAAACGAAATAAAGGCAGCGTGGTTGGAAGCGAATGTTTCGCCGCATGAACCCTTCGAGTCAGCACAAAAGTTAGTTGAAGATCTGGAGTCATATGCTATTTACGAAAAAGAGCTGGGCGTTCAAAAGATATGGGAAGATTTTGTGCGTGAAAGTGAAGATGCTTGCACACATCATCATTCCAGATCAAAGAAATCAAAAAAGAACAAGAAACACAAGAAACGTTTGCGTTCAAGTTCTGGATCTGATATTGAAAACGATCCTATGGAAGTCGAGAGAATACGCAAAAAGAAATCAAGATCACGATCGGTAAGTTTTATGTGAAATATTCCAAAATTATTTATTTTCGTTTAGGAAAGTTTTTGTTTTTTCTTTAAATTAAAAAAAAATAGTCGAAACAAATTAAGTATTTTCGAAAGCAGCCGCAAAAAGACAAAACTAAGAAAAACAACTTAGTTTATAAGAATAAAAAATTCAAAAATAGTTCGACTATAATAAAAATCTTCTTTTCACTTCTTTTGATTTTTTTTAAATATTTTTATTTAACCATTTCAGCTCTCTGTTAGCTCAAGCTTAAGCAAGGAAAGCGATCGAATATTAAAGAAGAAAAAGAAAAAAAAGAATAAGAAAACATCTAGAGATGTAAGTCTCAAAATCGAAAAACTTTTGAAAATTCAAAATAAATTTTGTTGTTTCTTATAATTTCAGTCATCATGTGAATCTGAAAAGCCAAATTCCCTTGAAGGCATATCACCACCAGCCATCCCAATGGAAGACTTTAGCTCGGCTCCCAGCAAAAAGAAGAAAAAAGAAAAGAAGAACAAAAAGGACAAAAAACATCATCATGATAAGCAACGTTCTACCACACCCCTAAGCCCCATTGGTAGTAATCATTCAGATGTGGGGCAATCTTCTGCCAATAACCGCAACGATAATGATGAGCAGGCTTTAAGTGAATCTGAACTGGAATCGAAACGAGCAGCATTGTTGGCACAACTAAACGAACAAATGGAAGAATAATAGAAATGGGAAAATGCATAATGTATAAATGGAATAACCTTAAGCTGTATAACTATTTAGGATTTTTATAATATTATTCTTTAATATCTGCAGATAACAAACGTAAATAAGAAAAACTATGTATGTAGTATGTATGCTTTGCAATTATGTGTATTTACGTTGTTTCAGCGTAATTGTTTTTAGGTTAATTAACATTTTCTTTTAATTTAATATAAATTGGAAATTGTTTTAATTCTGTCTTGAAACAGGCAATAATTTTCATTTCAATGAAGATATTTGTAAAAGTATTTTAAAGAAAATACATGCGTTTACATACATGCAAAAAAATTAATTTTGATTTGATGTTTCCATTTAAATCTACAATCGAAATTTCGCTGTAGTCAGCTAAGGCTTCTTTAAGTTACGGCTTGGTTGTCAGAGTTCCAGCAATTATTTTATAAAATAAATGCTTATGTTGAAGGAACTGGGTGCCGCCACATTCAATATTTCGATAAACATCCTACTCTGAAGAGCAATTACCAAACTGAGCCTAGTAACCTAACAAAAACATAACCGTTGGAAACTATTAAAGTGTTTTGACGGCCTTTGAAGCCGTATGACTTTGAGCAATTTTATTCAGGGTTGTTATGGAATCCAAATAGCTGTTAGAATCGATTTTAAAAATGACTAACAGAGTTTTCTTTTTGGTATTGTGTTTTTATTTCTAAATTGGAGTACTGATTCCAACTCGAGCTCTCAGTTTATCGTTTTAAAATGTGTTACGCAAAAGTTCTTATTATTCGATTCCGACAATTAGCGGTTTCCATGACAACGTCGATTGTCCAGGTATCAGTTGTCTTGTTATCCTAAGAAAAAACCTATTAATACTAATTTTTACTTTTTTATTCATAATAAAAATCCTGATCATAACAGAAGTACTAATGTAACAAGTATTACTCATCTTCACATAGTTGCAGCAGAATTTGAATTTTATTAAAAAAATTTTTTTTAACTTTAGCGGTTGAGGGTTGAAACTAAACTTACTTCAAAAGTACAATCTAAAATTTGAATTCTTTATATTTCTTGGTAGTTTTGGCTGGATCGGCTTGTTGGCGTTTGCGTTTTGACTTTTGGCGGGCCACATGTTCGGCCAACATATCGGAAAGATCTTCTTTTTGCAAGTGATTTTGTTGCTCACGCATTTGTTGTTCATAGCGTTGGGCCATTGCTTCATTATCCATATCCAGTTCCGAAGGATCAAGAGCAAGTTCAACGGTGCCTTCGCGATCGGCGGTTACTGCAACTCTTGTAGCTGTCTGTTTAACGCTGCCCACGTCATAGACATGAGTAGATGCCATCATAGAGGCACCAAGGCGTTCAGTACGTTTTTCAGGAAGAACGTGATAAAGCACTGGTGTTTCATTGCTATAAAAGAAGAAAAATTAAATTACATTATCATTAACCTTTATTTAAAAAAAAAACTTACTCTTCCATTTCTTGTTCAATCTTCTTTTTACGCAATTCAATATTTTCGGGAGTTTCCATTCCCGCTGGCACACTTGTAAGACCTGAAGGTGTAACTAAGCCTTCGGCGGGTGTAACCAAACCACTTTCATCTACAGGATTAGCCATATCTTCACCTTCCTCTTCCTCCTCATCCGAAGACTCCTCTGATTCAGATTCCAGTTCACCCCATTGATTGCGTTCAATATCGCCTTCATCAATACCGTTCTGAAATTTCGTTGTAACATAAAAATTTTGATTTACCATCTCTTTAATAAATACTTACATCCATATCAATGATGCTGGTACCAAACACATCTCCATACAAGGGTTTACCATTTTCATCGACTGGCGGTTTGCCCCAACCACCGGCGTGATAACCAAATGAACAACCATCTGGTATTGGAGCATTTAGGCCTGGAATTTTTAGATTGGGGTATGATGGTGGTGGACCATAACGTTGCTGAGCAATTAACCATGGTGGTGGTATTTTATGCGCATTTGGTCCTACTGGCATGCCCAAGGCTATGCGCAATTCTTCAGACAAATCACCGGGTTTTTTCTCTTTCAAGCGTGTCTCATACTCTTTGCCTTCGTAGTAGAGATCACCATGAATGGTCATGCGTGGTTTTGTTTGCCACTTGAAGAAAGCATCGTGCAACTTTTGATAGTCTATATCGATTTTACCCATTTTTGGCCGGACTCTTTCACGCATTTTTGATTTCAATGACTTGGCGTCATCCTTCTCCTGCAAAGACTCTCGCATTTCCATAATACCAGTTTTTTTAATAAATGCAGGCAAATCAAAGGGCGGCTTTTCAATGCCTCGTTTTCCCTGCAGGTATTTTCTCTTAAAGCACCAGTGCCTTGGCACCTGTACAGTATTTCTATAGGCTTTCAATTGTACCAGCAATTTGGGATCACGTGCTGTGACGTCGTGCATTTCGACCACATCTGGCCGGGATACAAGCTGTTTTAACTCAGCCACACTAAGACGAGTTAATTTCTTAAGTTTACGTTTTGAAAGTTTTTCCTTATCATCGTTGTTTTCCTCGTCCATATCCTCCTCTACGCCTTCTTCCTGCAACTTGTTAGCCAAATTTTTTTGGTTGGCTTTACCTTCGGCGGCATCGGCTGCCATTTTATCCTTTTCTGAAACCTTGGGCTTATTTTCTAATTTAAATATTTCAAACACACGGTAAAACTGTCGATACATTGGGGCCAAATCAGCGATAGTGATTTTTTCGGGCACATATCTACAAGCACAAGCAAAATAAAAAATGTTTTTTGGTACTGGAACTTGCACAAAGTGTAACTTACTCAATTGTAACATTTTCTGGAGTTTCGTCAGAAGCTTCCTGTTCTGCGCCATCACTTCCTGAATCATTAAACTTTGCTTTTGCAGCAGAATTTTTGCTTCCTTCCTCTTTTTTCTTATCTTTGTCTTCTGCGAAATCTTCTTCTTTGCTCTGATCCCCTGCCATTATATGGTCTAATTGCTTTTTAAGCTTTTTATTTAACTTCTTACGCCTCTTTTTCTTTTTATTTTTCTCAACTTTGCTAAGTTTTCCCTGCTTTGGTTCTATTCCACCATTTGTTTGAAAATCTCCCTCTTCTTCGGAATCATCGCCAGCATCATAGTCATTTACCAGCTGGCCACTAGCATCATTATTAGTGAAATCATCAGAGTTTACATTGAATTCCGCAGCTCGTTGATCCTTTAAAGCTAATACATCTTCCAATGCTTTAGGCAATACAACTTCAATCGGGGTTTTATCTTTATCTCCCTCCAAAACTACTCCATTAATATTATTTTCGAAATTTTCCGGATTACCATTTGTATTGTCTGGTTGTTGCGTTGACGTTGGCGGACCTTTATTTGCATCCACAATAGGATGGTTTTTATTCAATGGTTGTCGTGGAGGCATTTGTTGGTTTGGATAATTATTAACCATATTAGGCATTACTACAGCTGGAGGAGGCCTCATAACTGGTGGAGGTCCAGCCATCAATGGTGGTGGTGGACCCATAGCGCTGGCACCTGGCGGCATATTTGGTGGCATCTAGTTTGTGGAAAAGATTATATCTAAATTCTTATATAAAAACTTAAAGACTTACTTCTCCAAAAGGATCTGCCATGGTTTTTCTACACAAATTAAAGCTTTAAGCAAAAAAAGTTTAAAATTAATAAAATTTCTCAAAAAATCACTTTTTCAGACGTTTTGTTACAAGCCCGTTTTAATGTTTTGACACATGAAAATATTTGAGGTGCTACCAGATCATCTAAATAATAAGCAAAAATATCTTAAGCAGCAACTAGACGATACGCACTAGTGAAAGTAACAAAATTATTACATTAATTATTCCTACTGTTAACGTGCTGTAAAAATTTTAGAGAGTCTATTTTAAGTATGACGGACTGTCATGGAATGAATTTCAATAAAATTTTTGCAAAAAAATTATGTCATATAACTGTCAAATTTTTATATGTTCTTATTAAACGATCAGGCATATAAATATCCCGCTGCAAACATATTTACAAGACTAATGATTTGATCTGCTGTAATCCATCGTATAATGTTTTTACACTCAAAATATAAAACGTTTACACAATATTTTGTCAAGATCTTTAAAAAAAATTAATCAGTATATACTATAAAACCAATGGTGTGTAACTTTTTATTAATATATATTATATAACAAAATTTATATAAAAGTTTATCATGGTATAACTAAACTGATAATTACGTGTTGTTGCTAGTTTGACATCTAAAGATGACTTTATACGGTAATGCATTAAATATGACATTGTGACAAAAATTGTAATGAAATAATACAAAATCTCATCAGGAAAAACCATTATATCAGGGTACACGTATATCAGGTGGGAGCGATTCTGCAAAAACAACTAAAACCGTCATACGAATGTCAAAGACAAATAACAAAAACTCACAAGGTTCCATAAGTTCATTCGTTTACTCAAAATTTTTTAAAAATTTTTGAATATTTTTACTGGATTGCGTTCGTTTACACAAAATCCAGTAAATGAGAGCACAAATTGAGAGCGCAAGGTGACAGTTGTCTTACTGAGTATTTAAAAATTTTTACTAGACAAAATTTTACTAGTGAAAATTACTAGTAAAAAAAAATATGTTTTCTAATGTAAACAAAAAACGTGAAAAAACAAACAGCTAACTAATTGAATAACGAGAAAAATTGAAGTGGTAGGTATAAAAAGTTTAATGTTCACAGGCGAAACAATGGAACAGCTAAGAGATGTAGCTAGTACTTTAAGTTTAGGGGAAAGACTAATTGTAACCAGACATGGCTATGTTTTGAAAAGGCCGTATTGTATCTAATAGAATAGTCATCTGAAAGCGAAGATGAAGAAGATATAATTTTGTTTAAAATGTTTAAAAAAAGCCAAGATTTTTCACCCTAACTGGTGTTTTAGAAAGGAAAGAGTATTACGCAATCCTGTTACAAGCTACTTCCATGACCTATACGGATGTTTAGTTCCGAACACATTTTAGAATATCCAAATTTAATTTTGTTGCGGCTTTTTCTTCTTAATATTTACTTTTTTTAAATTGGAAAAGTAATGAATACTTGGGTACTCGGTTCAATCAATTAACACCCAAAATTAAATATTCGTGTTTTTTTTTATCGACGCTAAGTTTTTGTCTTGCAGTATTTATTGATCCAGGTAACGTGCAAAAGAATAGTCTGAGACTCAACTTATATTATACCGACAGACTCAGAATCACTTCCTTAGCCAATTTAAGCATATCTGTCTGGCTGGGTGTCCATATATTCGTGTGCTCAAAGTAAAGGCACGTGGCAAGTGGTAAAGGTAGCATTTCTAAAAAAATTTTTGGTGATCGTAATAGACTTTAATCCCAAAACCAAGTTAACCCCACTCACAAAAGCCAGCTTGTTTTTGCTTAAAAAAATTTAATTCATTTTTTCGAGTAATCAAGTAATTGCAATATATTTTATTCTATCAGCTGTTTTGAGTAGGTAAACTTTATGTCAAAATTTTCCGTTCGCGTACTTTTTACTTCGAAAATTTTAAGTGAGAGAAATTTCGTAAAATTACTCAGTATTTGCTAAGTTACTGGACTTTATTGGAAAAGTAAACGAATGAACCTATTTTAGCGAACTTTTGTTGTTAAAAGCGATGGAGCCTACGTCTTGACGAGGCAAATGTCAAAATAAAAAAATTGGTTGGTTTTTATATAGAGATTGATATTTGCCTTGTCAAGGCGTACAATAAAAAAAAAACTGACAAGCCTGTTTACATGTACAGCTTTGACATGCAATTCAAACGTAATACCGCCACAGTTCGTACGAATCGAAAATATGTATTTCGAATTCGTACAACTTGAATTACATAGTACGATTTTCGAAAATTAACTTTTATTTTTTAATAAAAAATCGACATTTTTATAATTTTTTTTTCAAAACTTAAAGGTACCAGTATGTTTTTAACCATATTCAGTTTCAGTATCAATTGATATTTACCTTAAACTATTCCATAAAACTATGAATCTTTATACGTATTAGATAATATGATTTGCCTTCCGAATCAAAAACTCTTTTCGAAAGCCTTTTCGACTTGAATCACATAATAAACCCCCTGGTACCAACCCTGGATAAAAGTAATAATTTTGTAAATACAAGAAATTTATTTGTTGTTACTATTTCAACAATCACACTTAACTACATTTATTTCCAATGCATACTTAAAAGTGCTAAATTGAATCAAAGTATTCGGTTTCAGATTATTGTTGCTCTTGCTACCAAAGCGATCGCCAGTCAGTGGTTATTCCTTTTAGGTGGTGGAACATACATTTGCCTTTCGCCGCGATAACGATGAGTACCACTTCCGCCACCTTCAACTCTTGTATTTACATTTGACTTTTGCTGAAATACTGGTAGAGCTAGTTGTGGAATAGTAGGGACAGAGATGTTGGTTTGGTATGCATTGAATGGTATGTGCTGAGCATCTGTTATTGGAAGACAGTCAGTTTTTAATACTTCTTCGTGATTTCCGTAGCCCAAAAATAAAACAACGCATGTTTTGTCTGCAATTGCTGTAATTTTTGCGTCATAATACTAAAAAAGCAAATTAAATTATAACTGTATTAATTTTATTATGTGTTGACTTTCAGCATTATGCTTACGTTGCCATCATCCCAATATTTGGCTAAGCACAAATCGCCTTCCTTCCAAGGCCAATTACCGCCAGATAACATGCCAAAATGTGGTGGGGTTTGTTGAGACGACGCCATATATAAATTTGGGTCCTGATGCACGTAGGTCACAGCAGTGGGTTCTTGATTTTTAGGATGTTGCTGTTGTGTTTTTAGTTGTGGTAATGCTGTTAGTTGTTGGACTTGCTGCGGTACTGATGGCTGTTGAAACTGTTGCATTAAAAATTCTTGACTTTTTAACAAACTCATTGCATACTCGTTAGTTTCTTTACTTTGAAATCCCATTATTTTGCTTGGATCATACGATGCAAACCCATATCCCTGCTGAAGACTAAAACTCTCATGTTTTTTATTTTGATGAAACGATTCTGAAGAAAGGTTTTGCGTATCTATGTATTGAGATGCCTGCTGTTGGGAATTTTTAGGATAGTTTTCAGGTAGGTTTATATTCTGCAGTTGATTCGAAGCTGAAATATGCGAATGACTAGTATTACTCTTTGAAGATTGCTGACGATTTTTGCCCCTGCTTTGTTGTCCTGTCAGGGCTGATTCTTTATTTTGAATCGACATATTTGATGTAATGTCTACTAAATCTTCCAAATCCTTTTCAGAACTATTAAATGGTTTGTTTCTTTTCTGCTGATAACTGTTATTATTCTTTGAATCGTTATGGTTATTGTTACGATTTTCTCTGTGTTGATAAGTTTTGTTTTCTGAAAAATTATTGCTGCGCTGGTGAGCTTGAAAGTTACTATTTAATTGTCTTGGTATTGATTCTTTTTCTTTTTTTATGCGCTTTTCATTTCTTTTTTCATTACTATTACCTTTTGAGGTAATTTCATTATCTTGGAGAGAAGATGACTTCTTCCGCGAGCTATCGTTACTAACAAGCTGAGTTTGGTTCTGTTTATTATTTTTTTCCCTACCCCGCACAATTTTGCTGCTGAATTGTTGTTTACGTTCTTCTGCTTTATGATTTAAAGGGTTGGAATGTGAATGCAGACCCAACCTTTCGTCTTTTAATAGGTTTGTAGCTCTATTAGCAGCAAAACTAGATGACATATTGTTTTCAAATTTATTACTTCCAACATTTGTTGCTTTGTTGTTAAGGGCTCTCGACGAGTTTTCCTTCAAACTGCGATCATTGTTTTTGTCGACCACCGATTCAGATAGCATAGGGTTAGATGTCGTAGTCTGTAGGATGGTATTAATAATTAGTAAACAGTTCGATGTTTCATGAAATCATTAAACGCTATTTAATGAAATATTGTATATATTAAAAAATAAAAATAAAAGTTTATATGTGTAGTCTTTTTAAAAGTGGATGTATGTATAAAAAAAGGGTAGCAAGGATTTAAGAAAAAATATAAACAGTCATCTGAAAACTGTATGGATCCAAATCACTTGTAATTTATTCATTTTCTTAATTTATTACGAATTTCAAAATAAGGTGATTAAAAAAACCAAGTGATTTTAAATAGGTAAAACATGTCTAAATATTCATTAATGCCATTCTTAAATGTCCATCTACATATATCAGTGATCTACATTGTGGTGTCATATGTGTACTTCTCCTATTTACATAATACCTGTAAAGTGAATAAGTGCGCATTTTCTGCGTCTTATTTCCGCACAATTATTATAAACTAAGCAAAAAATTCGGGTAGTCATTTGTGAATACAGATAATCCTAATAAATTAAATTGTAAAAATTAAATACAAAAATAGGTATATTACCACTGGCAGTTTATCGGTCAAAAAATCAAACAGTGAAACGTTTGTTTGAGGTTTTGTCACTGCAAGCTCTTCTTTATCTCTTACACGACTTCCTGAAATAGTTGCGCCAGGTTTTGTACCATTTTCAGCAGAAGCGCTTTTATTATTTCCTCTTTTTAGACGATACAGTGCCCTTTCAAGATTATTGTTTGTGGCTTTAAGAGCCTGCTTGGCATGTTCTTCTAAGTACCCCTTTTCAAGAATTTTTTTAACGTTATGATCCAAAATATTTTGATGTCCACCTCCAAACACTTTCTTTTGTCCAGCCTTTGCTGCTTCAGCAATTGCCTGACTTCGACTTGCATTAAATTCATCATTTTCTTTTGAGTTTTTATCCTTTTCGCTAGCTGCCTGCAAGCTTTTAAAATTTCTATCTGTAGGCAATGTTTCCTTAAGAACATCCAAACGTGAACCAAAAGCGATCCATGGCGGAGGTCCACTAGACCCGGACAACCCTCGATTACTTCTTGCACATTTTAACATTTGTTTTGCGATCTCCCACTTTTCTACCAAAACTTTAACTTTTCCACCCAGTACCTGAACATCTGAGGGTTTTAATACTAAGAACCCATTAATAAGTTGAAGTTTCTGCGCTTTTAAAAATAATTTCGTTCCTGGTGGCAAATTAAAGTTTAGAGTAGGCACACGCTCAAACTCTAAAGCAGCTATGGTATTAACTCCATCACTTAAATCCAGCTGCAGAAATCTTGGGGCAGCTGTGGACTCTTCGTTTGCTTTAGGTGCTGAGATATTGCGAATTTTCTGTATTTGTAGAACAATGGGTCCTTGTATGACGCCACTGTTCTCAGATTTAGATGGAAGAGCACCAGCACCTATATCCTTAAGATCCCACTTGGAGCAGTTAATAAATTAAGAGTTTATCAAGTTTTGTCATATTTACATATGTATGCATTTTAAATAGTTATTACTTACATCTAAGGCTAAAGATATAATTTTATTTATATCACCCAATTCCAAGCTTGCACTGGTGGTCAATTTATTAAGACCTTCTTCAGTTAAATACCTACATAGGTATTAACATTGTTAATATATTTAAGATAATTTTCAAAAATGAAAACAATCACGACTTAACTTACCAGCCTTGTTGTTTTAGTTTTTCTAAAAACATCATTGTATTAAATTGAAAAAATTAATAATTGTCACAAAACCACAGAATACAACAAAACTACAGAAAAATTAGTTTAGCATAACAGGATAGCAAAATGTCACTTCAACATGCAATAAAGGGAGCAAGCCGATCAATAAATATCGGCGGCGGCGGCTAAAAAACAGCAATCTTCGGCGGCGTAAAGGCTTTGCGCAGATTATTAGATTGCCGCGAAGGCGAATTCATGCAAGGTGAACGCAGCAAAAGCAGGGCAAAAAATTCGTACAGGAAATGTCAAAATTATATGGCATCATTAAAAAAAAACGCTAATTATTTGCAGAAGAAATCCGTTAATAAAACAAATTTTATACTTTTTTTGCACAAAGCACAAGAACGCATCATTTGGTTTTACTATTTTTAATTAAGAACACTTTAGTTTAAAAATCTAACCGACGCGTAATTTTTTTAAATCAAGAAGAAGCACATAGACAAACTTTTGACATATTGTGAGGAAAATTGTACGAGCAAAAAATAGTCAGCTGATCTGTCAAGACAACCTTCTCTATGAATTCGCCTTGAACAAATCAATGTTAAAAAAGACGATTTTACATTCAATTTGCAAAAAGGCCGGACAAAAACAAATTGTACACAACAAAGATGGCTGACCAAAAATAATGTAAACAATGTTAGATGTTTCCGGTTTATTTTCTCATTTATTGATTTCTTCACATGCGTAGAAAATACATAAACATAAACAAAATTTTACATTAATATAACGAAATACCGTTACTCAGCTGTTTATCTGAGGCTACTTGATATACTTGTACCCTGCATAATATCGAGCATGATACAAAGAACCAGGTAATCTCGTCGGCCCAGCTGATAAGTGCCAAGATGTCATAATTATGCTCTCCCTGTGAAAATAAAACAACAAAAATTATAACTCATCGTTTTTTTTTCTATGAGCTTTTGTTTGACACGTTGGTACTAATTTGTAGTTGTTGCAGGGACGAGATTACCTGATTAATTGTATCATGATATCGAGTATTGAAAGTTCACGTATTCTCATCACACAGAGGTGTAAAACATTGACAGCACAAACAGCATCTAAAGAAACAAAACACAAACAATTAAATCAACGTAGAAGTTTTTCATGTTTTTTTGGGTAATATCGTAGAACTTCCACCATACGCGGGAGGTAGACATGCATTTTTTTGTTTCTGAACATAACCAATAACGTTGGCAGAATAACGTCATCAAAAATGTCTGTGTTCCAGCCTGTGCTCAGAGTGGGGTAAACGTAAATTTTTGTTCAGAGAGGTGGCTGCAAACATGTTGCAATATTAAAAACGTTTCCATTATTTTTTGGTCTGGCATCATACTGCCAGTAAGCCCGTAGTGGAACGTTTAGCTTTTATATATGTCACTTCACGTGGAAACGTATGCATAAGAAAACACAACAAATCTCGTAATCAACTTTGTTTGGTTTAGTGATTTTTTTCTATATCTCGCAATAGGATTGCAGTATGTTTACATTTGATTTTCAAGTCGAAAATTTTAAAAAGGAGTGCCCTTTTTCGGATAAACAATCTTACACAGATAAAGACAAAAAGTAAGTGCCTGTGCCTAACTGAAAAGTTTATTAATTGATGTCAAGATAGAGTATAAACATAAAAAACAACTTCAGAATTGTAGAAACCCCCACCATAGATTGGTATGATTCTGAACAAGTTTTTCCTTCTAAGGAAATAATCGAGAGCTTGGATGTTTGCAAATTAAATTCCGTACAAAAGGTTGTTGAAGGCGTTCGCATAACGCATATGGTTTCAGGATATCTTTTAGAAGACATTAAGGATAATGACTGCACTGGTATGGATATTAAAAAAGCTGAAGATCAGCATTCGGATTTAATACCCGGTGTGTACGAAGGAGGAGCTAAAATATGGGAATGCACCGACGATTTGCTATATTATTTGGCACAAAATGTCAAAGCTGATAAATGGGGAACATCTCTAGTTTTAGATTTAGGTTGTGGCTCAGGGCTACTAGGAATTCATGCATTTTTAAAAGGAGCGAACGTTACTTTTCAAGATTATGTAAGTACAATGCTGTTTGCTTGGGTGAAAGGCTACGAACACGATTTTAAGCTTATTAAAACAATTTTTCGTTTAAATTTATTTAATATGCCTATTTTTCTTTACAATGAAGAATAAAGATGTTTTGGAGAAGATTACCATACCAAATGTGCTTCTGAACTCAGCCAATCTAAATGAATCAGATGATATATATTATGATGTTCGAAAAACAGAAGAAAACACTAGCTTTTATTCAGGTGATTGGAGCAAATGGGTGCAGTTGACTCGAAATATGGAAAAATTTGACATTATTCTAAGTTCCGAAACTATTTATAATCTACAGAATCAACAAAAATTACTTAACTGTATCTACGACAAACTGAAGCCTGATGGAAAAGCTTTTGTGGCAGCAAAGTCATATTACTTTGGTGTAGGAGGTGGTTTAAGGCAGTTTGAACAACTTATTGAAAAAGATAAACGATTTACGTGCAAGACCGTATGGCAATCAACGGAAGGTGTAAATAGAGAAATTATTGAATTATTTAAAAATAAATCATAGTTTAAAGAGGCTTATTTTATTAAAGTGTTTTAATTTTAAGGGCGGTAAATAAAAAAAGATATTTGTAGCTATTTTGATAAATTTTGACCTTAAGAACTGTTTTAGACGACATCACTCACTTGAGGATAATTTTTAACACCCTTGTATTACCGCTTCGTTTAGCTATACCATTAACTGTTACAATAATAGAGTTAAAAGAATTGTTTATTAATAACGAATTTATTTAATTGATGTTAGAGATATATTACATACAACATTAATTAAATAATAATAATGTAATATGAAAACAATCTATAACAATTTTTACATTGATGAATTAAACATTGCAAGAAATTTCATTTCCGTTTCGTTTCTGTACAACTTATTTAATAGCTTTGGCTGTTATTTAGTTTCCGCGCTATTAGTAACCGATGCAAGTGCAAATTTTTTATAAATTGATTTTGTTAAATAAAAGATAAAAATTAGCAAACAATTTAAAACTACATATTAAAAAACCATTAAAATGTATATAAGCATTAATATGACTGTTTTTCTTAAGAAATAAAGTGTTTGATTAAAATTTAAAGATTCAAGTGCAAAAGTAAAGGAGAGCTTATAGGTATACATATACACACATACATATGTATGTGCATTATGTTCTAGAAAGAATAAGCCTTTTTTATGCAGGTTCAATTCTGGTTAGTTTAATAGAAATTAAATTGTTAATATTTATATTAAATGATCTTTAAATCTTTCAAAAGTGTCTTCGTGCAAGAAATATATCTTGCATGCCTTTTTTCCATTCGCAGCCTAATTACCAAGTAAATACCAACATTAACCCGGCTATGAATTCAGTTTGTTAATCGTTAAAGTTAAAGGTTGAATAAGTAACGTGATTATCCATGAAAATAATTGCCACTCTTCTAACAGCAACATGAAATATTGAAAACTTTGTAAAGTTTTTGTTATATATGCTACATGACTCAATATTTTAAAATATTTAACTTTGATTACGATCAATTATAAACAGCCATCACATTGTTTTGTTTAATAAATTAGCGTTAATTTCTTTTAGTTCTGTTGCAAGTGGGGCGCCATGGCGTCGCAAAGTATCTAATTAACAAATTTTAAATTTTTTTAACGCCTAAAAATAATTATCTGAGACCCACCGAATTATTTAAAATTACTTTCTGAATTGATAAAAGCTTTTCGATGCGTGTTACCGTCTGGCTGGGTGTCTATATATTCTTGCAATTGAGGTTTAGGTCAAATTATTAACAAAAATTTTAATAAAATTTGGAACAGATAAGTGATTTGGTATAGGTCCAGGCCTGTTAAAACTAGTGCTGGTGGTTCCATTTTTTTACATATTTCCTATGCAAATTTTATTCTAAAATAAGCATTTTGGTATATGAAAATAATACTCCACCGCCATACCTTTTTCATACCGATAATTTAATTGTTGGGATGGGTGTGCTTATTTTAATTACATTTGTTTATAATAACTAAAATAGTTTAAATTAGTAACTTAAAATGCTATGATTACAAAAATGGTAATTTTTTTTAACGTAACATCATAGAAAGACACTTAGGGAACTTCATTGCTTTTCATAATAGCGAGTATTAAAACGTGGCGGGTGTGGCCTAACAAAATTTAGTTTTAAATAATTTTTGTTGAAGAGCTTATTGTGCAAAATTATTATTTGGTAGGTTCAAGTGCCTTTGACCTTACTTAAAATTTAACATAAAACAAACGAAAAATTACATAAAAATTTTTTCTTAAAAAATCCTTTTTATAAAATGTGACGAAAAGCAGATTCCACAGTATAAAACTATTTTACACTTTAGCCAAAATTATAATAAAATAATAGCAACAATTTAATTTTATTTCGATTATTTCAATTTACTTTTAGATTGAAATTTATAGATTTTTTTGAAGAGAAGAAAACGAGTTTTTTCCAATTAGAGCCGTTTTAGCAGGAATTACCCATATCTGTGAGGAAAAATACCACCAGTTGCCGTACAGAATTTGTGTCGGTTGCGGTTCTAGTTTAACGGTCCGTTTTTTACATAACCCTCATACAAATTTTCTTTCAGAATTATTATTTTGGGTCATTATTATTCTGTCGCTAAAAAATTTTGCCTATGTTTAGGATTTTATGCCATCAACAGCCAACTGCATTTTTTATTCATTGGTCAAAAATTTGCCTTGGGTTCCATATAAGTTTATCGTACTAATAAAAAATACATACGTCGAAATAATACAATATCGGCATAATATGGCCTTTCTATAGTGTTAAATAAGCAACGTGTAAGGTGTTTTTTAATCAAAAAAATTTATTAAAACTAAAATTAATTGTCAGATGAACGCACCAAAAAGATAATTTTTCATTTTTATATATGGAGTTTGACAATACAGTGGTGAAATAATTGAAAATGTTGGTGAAATAATATGAGCCGCGTTGTAAAACTTCATATATAAAAGAGATAAAAGTAAGAAAGTCAAAAATTCTATCCTTCTGATGCGTTCACCTGTTATTTATTTTAACCCTGATTAAAAATTTTTAATGAGGAATTTTTAAATATTAAATAACTACTGAACTTTTGAAGCTTTCTATAGGTAAATCGTTTCCTAACATTTGAATATATAAACGTATTAACTTCGTAATAGATTGCTTTTGTATTGTGTCAACATTTTTCCAATAAGAATTTTTTAAATTATTTTTGTCAAAACTTTAAACATTCAAATAGAGTATATCCTTAAATAAAAAAAAAAGACACTAAAAACGTATTCGTTTTGAGATATCTGGCATCTTTGATTATAAAAGTTTAACTAAGTTCATTACCATTTCGTTTCTATGGACGATATTCGACGTTTCCTGTTGGTGGCAATTTAGTTTCCGCGCTTTTCATCTGCCCATAAAATTAACAAATTTTATTTACTAAAATTTAATAGTAATTTAGGTGTATTTAATGAAATATTCAAATTTTTAAAGGGTAAAAGGTGTACATGTGTATGTATGTGTAAATATTTTGTAAAAAATTGTAATAAGCCATAATTTTTTGATATTTTCTAAATGCATTAAAATTTTGTTGTGATGTTATGGGAGGAAATGCAATTGTGCAGGTGATTGTGTGTGTGAAAGTGTCAGTGCAAATGTGTAATAAATAAAGAAACTTGAAAAATATTTTAGTTTAAGTAGTTTTTAAATACGCATGAAAATCAAATATGTTTGTAATTTAATTCTCATTTGACTGTTTATCAGTTTTTGTGTGCATAATTATATACATAGTAAATAATTTGTAAAGCTTTTAATTATTTTTTATCTTTGTTGTGCAAAATTAAATCCTTATGCCGAAATCAGAAGGTTAAACGGTCTTTAAATCATAATAAAAATATAGAAGAAATTAAAAATTTTAAATAAAATAAAAAAGTGTGTATTTAAAATGGTTCCAGCATTAAAAAAACCTAAATATTTATCTTTTTCAACATCTTAATAAGGTAAGTACTTTTCTTATAAACATGTCTGCAAAAATGGTTTGAAATGCTTAATTTTTTAAAAGAATACAAGTTTTCTTTTAAAGTTACTTTAAAATTACAATATCGTAAGATGTTCTTATTTTTTATTCAGGTTCCCTTTCCAAATAATAACGAGCAAAAACGGTTTGTTGGTTTTTGAAAGTATTTATTTATGGAATTTTTTTTTGTTTGTTTTTAAAAGTTTCAATTAGTTAATTGAGATTATTAAATATAAACAGATTTTTGACAGCAATATTTTCAAGAGTTTGGTGGAAAGAAGACTGTTATTTAGTATAACAACCAATGAAATGCAAATAAATGTACATACTTAAACCAAGAACAAACCAAATAAGTAACTTTAAAATTTAGGTCTTTTATATAAAAATTACTATTTAGGTAAGATTATCACCTTCTATTTTAAACAGATTGTGTATGTACTTATGTATATCTTAAAAACACATTTGTTTATTTATATATACATATATTTATCTTAAAAAATTAAATATATTAAATCGTTAAAATTGAACTTCGCCAAATTTGCAAAAATGCTGTAAATGTTGAATAAGCAAATCAATGCCAAAATGTAAATAACGTAAAGAAATATGCTATTGCGTGTTTGCAGTTTTGGTGATGATTAATAATATAACTTTTTACAAATATGAAGTGCTATACTTGACAGTGTGAATATAGGATAAGATGATTATAGGGTAACTTGTTCAATAAGGCCGGGGCTGACCATAGCAGGCACATGGCTGCTTATAAATACATACTTCGTTTGCTTTTATTTTGTGTCTTTGCATAACACGTTGTCAGATTGTTACCGTGGTAATACAACACTTCGACACCTGTCCTGTTTAATGCAAAGCAATGCAACACATCGAATAACAACGTTTGCTGTCATTAGCGAAAGCTGTATTAAATTTTAAACATTGAGTTGAGCCCGGTCCGCTTTGCCCATCTTACATTTTTTGAAAATGTAAGCTGAGATGTTACGTCGCCTGAAGAGGATAAAACTAAGTTTTTTGCTATAGAAGTTTTAAAAATATGAGGTTTCAAAATGGTTAATTAATAATCCTTCTACAGCCAGATTTATCGATTAATAATAAAGTTAATACAGCAAGATTATAAAATTAAAGGCGTAACAGTTTTTATTATGTGTTATTGTTGGTGTCTCACCCGCTGTTTCTTCTAGATAATTTAAGGTCTTACTTGTATGTAAGTGTGTATGCATGTATGTATGTATGTATGTATGTATGTATGTATGTATGTATGTATGTATGTATGTATGTATGTATGTATGTATGTATGTATGTATGTATGTATGTATGTATGAATGTATGTATGTATGTATGTATGTATGTATGTATGTATGTATGTATGTATGTATGTATGTATGTATGTATGTATGTATGTATGTATGTATGTATGTATGTATGTATGTATGTATGTATGTATGTATGTATGTATGTATGTATGTATGTATGTATGTATGTATGTATGTATGTATGTACATATGTATGTATGTATGTATGTATGTATGTATGTATGTATGTATGTATGTATGTATGTATGTATGTATGTATGTATGTATGTATGTATGTATGTATGTATGTATGTATGTATGTATGTATGTATGTGTGTATGCATGTATGTACATATGTATGTATGTATGTATGTATGTATGTATGTATGTATGTATGTATGTATGTATGTATGTATGTATGTATGTATGTATGTATGTATGTATGTATGTATGTATGTATGTATGTATGTATGTATGTATGTATGTATGTATGTATGTATGTATGTACATATGTATGTATGTATGTATGTATGTATGTATGTATGTATGTATGTATGTATGTATGTATGTATGTATGTATGTATGTATGTATGTATGTATGTATGTATGTATGTATGTATGTATGTATGTATGTATGTATGTATGTATGTATGTGTGTATGCATGTATGTATGTATGTATGTATGTATGTGTGTATGCATGTATGTATGTATGTATGTATGTATGTATGTATGTATGTATGTATGTATGTATGTATGTATGTATGTATGTATGTATGTATGTATGTATGTATGTGTGTATGTATGTATGTATGTATGTATGTATGTATGTATGTATGTATGTATGTATGTATGTATGTATGTATGTATTCATGTATGTATGTATGTATGTATGTATGTATGTATGTATGTATGTATGTACATAGTTATGTATGTATGTATGTATGTATGTACATTAGACCGAACTTAATTTTTTTTTTTTTGCAAAAAAAGTGTACCGCCCCCTCAAATTATTCCTTTTTACGCCAATAGTGAAATTCCAAAATCTTAGGCTGATTGCCTTAGGTTAAGGCGTGGCACATGACCACTAAAGTGGCTAAAACTGGTTTATATGGACTTTTCACAGGACAAGGCAAAAAATTAAAAGTAAAATGTTTCATATATGTTTTTAATATATTATTTTATTGAATTTAACTTGCGTTTAATGATTACTATTCTTAATAAACATTTAAACTTAATCGCAAAGGTCTGATTTATTAATGCTACCGTACTTTTTCCTATAATCAGTTACTGTTTGCAAGATATATTGTTTCTCTTCTTCGTTTTTTGTTAAAGCTGCATTATATTCTTCCATAAGTTTTACAAAACGCTCTGCAGTATCATTAACAACATGTAAGTTTTGTACAATATTCATTCCCTTTTGAAATTCGGATTCATTGGGCCACTTGGAAGGGTCAAGTTTTAGAAAGTTAGTTTCAATATTAAACCTTTCAAAAAAGCTCAATGTTTTTTTATTAACAAAGTCTGAAATATTTTTTTGGTTTAAATCATTTATGTTGGTAACTATTCTTTTATTCTCATTATTTTGTTCTTCTTTGAGATTTTCAACCATTTTCCTCTTTTCTCCAACGTCTACAGCATTATCAAAAAATGAAAGACCCGCTGCTTCTGGTGTCAAGTACCACAAGTGGTTCGAAAACTTGCTCGTTACTTCATTGCTTACTATTTCATTCACTTCGTTGAATTTAATAATATTTTTAATAAAATTTAAATCATTTAAAGGTGCTTTCGCGGCAATTGGCGCCTCAATCCACGGCCTCAAATAAACTTTCAAAATGAACACACTTATATCTTGTATAGCATTTGCCTCATCTGATGACATTGAGAATTGGTGGCGGAAAAGAAAAATCTTGAGCGTATATATCGCTTTAGCCATCCATCGGGCATGATGCATCGCTCCAGGTGATTTAAACCTTATAGGCTCTGTGTTTCGACCAAGAAATATAAGACTCAATTCCAATAACTCCTTGTAGTCTGCCCTGGGATGTTGTTTAGTGGCATAGTTTTGAGCAAATTGGGCTAATTGGTCTTGTTCAGTTATGTTAAGCGCAAGATTTATTTTTTTATCCACCATTCCACTTGCAAATTTTTGTTGATTGATTTTGGGCCAATATTTTTTGAAACGCTGGAAAATATCTAATGACGGTCCACTTAATTTTAAATCATATTTCACGAAAGCACTTTTCAGCAAGAGTTCATATATGTGATGACGGCAAGGGAGATATAACAATTCTCTATTGAGGTGTTGTTCTAATAAAATGCAAGTACCTTGTAATCTACCTGTATTTGTCGCTGTAGTATCAAAACATAAAGCTTGTACCTTGTTTGGAAAGAATGTTGTTTATATTAACTGTTATAAGAAATTGTTTTTTAAATACCTTTTCTGTTAGATTCCATTCATTTAATAGTTTGAGTATGGCGTCTGTCTGTTCTTTTCCAGTACCAGCTGACAGGGCAGGTACTCCAAGTAGATGTTCAATGCCATTTGTTGTTATCACAACTGGTAATCTGTCTACTTTTGCATTTCCTGTGATCGATGGTAAAATTTTTCCATCCCAATGTACAGTAATTTGATTTATATCTTTGTTTTTAAAATCCATCATCAGGTTTGCAGCAGTTTCCGAACGTAATTGTTTACGGCAAAGCCGAATCGATGTCTTACTGATTACTAGTGTACTGATATCATGTTCCAATGCTTCAGCCGCAGCTATCAGAATACGTACTGCATCCCTGTCACTTACCTTGGCCTTGTCTAAGGTCGCAACAAGCTTGGAAGTGATAAAATGTTTCATTCCTCGTTTTCTGTTTTTTTGTTGAGAGTTCGAGTTCGCAGTTTGGTCAGTATTATCATCACTATCGTATTCATCAATTAGTTCTTCTGTATTGTCACTCAAATCATTCGCTGTCAGGAATCCTTGGAATTGATCTTCGCCCTGCTTTTCTTTTCGCATTACCTCTTTTTCAATACGAATATTTCTTCGCTTTTCTTTTTCAAATAATGAACGATCGCATCCCACCATTGCACCAGGTCTACCTTCTTTACGTTGATTCTTCAAAAACTCTTTATCTTCTTCTATTTTAATTAAATCTAACGCATTCCCGTGCGCAATGTCAAATAAGTTTTCCATATTTTTAATAAACTCATCTTCTCGCCTTTTTTGAAGTGGTGTGCTGCGTTTGCACGTTTTTTGCAGATTTTTCCATTGGTGATATAAAGATTCAACTTTTTGAACACTTCTATCAATTTGACGAAATGGAATACGGGCTTTATTCCAAAAAATTTCGACCTCTTTGATAACCAGATATGCACTTGAACGAAGATCCAATTTCACTTTGCGCATGTTATAAAACAAAACTTTCAAAACTTGTCCATTGGAAGGCAGCTTAGATCCAACAATTTGGCTTTCGTCATATCCTAATAAATAAATTTTTTCACTAGCTCTTGTGTCCATTTTGCAAATACCATCAATATAAATTCTCTTTTTAGCAATAATGTTTCTATGATTAAAAGCTCAAAATACCTGCGCTTCACTCTTTACACACTTTTAATTGCCCCGTGGTTGACTTTACTCTGTTGTTGCCAACACTTTATTTAGCAAATCAAATATTTGTTTACATAGACGGTAAGAATGGGGGAACTGTGTTCGATGTACTGAGTTAGACACGCTTTGGTATTGTCAGTAATCAACGTAAACAACAACAAATCGTGAGCATACAAAAAAAAACAAATCGTGAGCATTTGCCGAAGAATAGTAATCATTAAACGTAAGTTAATTTCAAAAAAATAATATATTACAGACATATATGAAACATTTTACTTATAATTTTTTGCCTTGTCATGTGAAAAGTCCATATAAACCAGTTTTAGCCACTTCAGTGGGCATGTGCCACGCCTTAACCTAGGGCAATCAGTCTTAGATTTTGGAATTTCACTATTGGCATAAAAAGGAACAATTTGAGGGGGCGGTACACTTTTTTTGCAAAAAAAAAAATTTCCCATACAAAAAATGTTCGGTCTAATGTACATATGTATGTATGTATGTAAAAACGGTTTAATTACAATAATTAAAATTATTGAATTAATTACGTGGAAGTCATGGCACTTTTGCTGCCGCAAATATTAAATGTTAAAAAACCATAATATTGTTTGGTTGTCTGTCTGTCTAATTTTTACCTAAATTGTAATAAAAAGAGTTTAAATAAAAGAAAATAGTTTAACAATGTGTAATTTAAAAGTGACATGATGTGGCGCAGCATTAAGAAAGCGTAACTATCTAAAGATGTTACGTGTGAGTGCATTTGTAGGTACAACATAAAAAATATTCAAAACATATGTATTTTCGTATATAAATGTTTACTTTGTACATACTCCCGTGGAAAAATAAACTGACACAACTCTATATAATAATGACATTATAAAATATTTATAAACAAATGATGTATGAGTATTGAAGGTATGTAGACTACATGGTAAGGGTCTTACAATTTACTTAGCAGACCAATAAGGCCTTCCTATGAACTAATGTAATTCGATGATGGTGTTCTTGAAGTGTGTGTGAGAAATGATTCGCAGGATATATGGACCAATCTGGGTAGGCGGAGAATACTGGTATGGTACAAATCAAGAGCTCACATCGATGTATGTAGTAAAGCGCGTAAAAATGCAAAAAGTGCAATAGTTTGGATATTTTGTGCGAATGAATGAAGATGCTCCAGCGAAAAAGACGTTTGATTATGAATCCAAGGAAAATGCAAATGGGGAACCACCAACTTTTCGTTGGAATGATCAAGTCCAGGAAAACCTTCCAAACTCAATGGTGGAAACTAACTAGACAGATGTAATAAACTCAAGCGTGCTCCACATTCCCTTAGCAAATGCCAGTGTCTCGTCTTACCAATCACAGCTACTTTTTCTAGGTGTTGAACGAAATCAGACCCTTGTTAGTTTTGGAGCGCTCGAGCCCCGGAAAGGGACGAAAGATAGAACAAGTCTTGTCGCCCCCGGCTCGTACCCCCTGAAATAACTTCAGTAACTGACTTTAAGTTATTTACTCAAGAATAATTTCTTAAATTAATTCTTAAATTATGAAACAGGTAAATTGTAGTAAAATAAACTTGTAAACTTAATAAGATTCACAACGCTTAAAAAAAAGAAATCCCGATTGCCTTTTTGGATGTTAGCTATATATGTATGTATTTAGGTGATGTGCTCAGCCAAAAAAACTTCTAACGTTCATACACAGAAAAAACTGAGTTGTAGAATCAGTAACAAATTTCAGAGAATCAGTAAATATTTTGTCTGGCTGAGGACCTACAACGAAAGTTGTAAATTTAGACAAACAATTTTGCAAGAATTTTAGCTTCTGTTCCCAGCTCTAAAACATACTTATGTCAATCGGCATAAGAAACCATGCGACTCTTACATTTAAGGTATAAAATGTGTTTAGAAAATTTATGTAAAATGTGACGGAGAACATTTTTGTATGGGCATGGGCCCATTTTTGTTTTTCTTTTAAAAATGAGCAGAAACTACCATTAAAATAGAGATTTAAGGGGTTAAAATGTTTCGTTGTTACTAATGTAATAACATTTAAAACAATTAAAAAATTAGTTAACTTTAGAATTTTCTGCAAAGAAATATTTAAGTGCTTTTATTTAAATTCACTTTTTTATTGATTTAAATTTTGTTGGATTTAAATAAACAAATTAAAATGATTTTTTTAAACAACCGATCTTAGATTTCCTATAGTATTGTTTTAGTTTTTTCATTCATGTTTACCTTTATATTTCTAAACTTAAAAAAACTACCTAAATTGCGAACCTTAATGTATAAAACTCATGCATATATGTATGTAACTCCTGTTTATAACTGTGTAAGTTTCTATTAACATGTGATTTGTTGATACTTTAGTTAATGTTTAATAAATTTAATAATAAAAATAATTTTAATTGCATAATAAATGTCAATATGAATTATATTGAAAAAAGTGGTTACGTTTAAATTAAGAGTATTAAAGCTGAAGCAAAGCTGACAGAAACCGACAACATAATCATAAATTTCATATAAATAAAGATGTAAAAACACATGTACTTAAATGCATACATACATACACACATATATCTATATGTATGTATGTACATCTAAATGTGTATATGTGTTTATTTTGTGGTTGCGTATCATTGATGCTAACCATTTTGCCCCATCCATATAGACTTCATCATCATATATTGATTTACAAAAGAATTCTTAAAATATTTTAATTCTTCTTAGTTGTTGCAAGTACCTACATATACACATGTAGTAGCTGCTCTTTAAATAATATTTTGTGGAAAATGTTATAAATCGATTAGCCTAGTTGTCAGAAAAACAATATATTTAGTCGAAAAACAAACTCGTTTTAAATAATATTTCTTCGTCTTTGTAAAGTTTAGTTTAGTTTGGGTTTTCTTTTCCTTATGGTTTTTTAAAGTTTTTTTTTTTTGGAAATATTGCTCGCAGCAATAAATAACCACAAACTCATATAGTATTTATGCTAGAAATACTATAGAATATATGATGGTGGTACAATAAACCTTAGTTAAATATCCCAAATAAGTTTTCCTTCACTGGAAATCCTGTAAACAAACTGAAGCTGCTAAACAACACCAATTTGGCAACAAATGTTGCAGCAATGTTTAACAACATGATTAATTGATTAGGTAAGAAGACAAATTGTTAAAAGGGAGTCTAAATTTAGGCATTTGATAAAAAAAACTTTTTTCTTATTTTAGAATAAACATAACACAATTTTAAACTTTTTCCAAAGAAAAAATTAAATTAAAAACATTTCAATTAGTTAGCCAACATGTTGCTGCAAAGTAACGAAACATAACACAAGTTGCAGGTTTTGTTAAAAAAAAAAAAAAAAAAAATAAGAAAAAAATAAAATAAAATTTAATAGATTTAGCAATAATTAATTGCAAATTGCAGTGCTCTTCAATATTTTCTTCCCCCCATCGTGTTTAACAAAGAAGTAAAACCCGCCATTTAACAACTTGCTAAAGAAGTAATGCCAAGGCGCTGTCAACGCTCTTACCAATGTAAAACCGATTTAATTAAAAAGTTGAACGAGATATGAAACAAAAAAACCGAATTATTTTAAGTTTTAATGGTTTTCTTTTAACACCAAAAAAAAGCATCCAAATTTTAAAGTTACCTTACCCTGTTGTTTGCTATAACATATTGATGACTGGTTTATATGTATTTAATGAAGTTTTATTTCCGGCTGAGGCATCACCCATTCTGTCCAAGGTTGTTCAACGGATTGCTTCAGTTGTGTAAGGAAGAAAGAGCCAATACCAAAGGAGAGTAATAAGAACACGAATGATAAGAGCGAATACGGGAAACCCCTATGACCTGGTAGTCAGCTAGATCACGCTCTAGTAATGTTTAAGGTGGCTTTACATGGTAATACAAAGTCGTTAGACTTTGTAGAATCAAAATTTTAAATAATCTCTGTGTTTAAGAAAGAGAATAAAACTGTGTTCCAAGTACAAGGTGGGTCAAAAGAAGTCATCAGATGTTGTTTGTGATGCGTTTGGGGTCGACAGGCAGCAGTTGATGCACGGACTGGCCTTTGTACGGGAACATGCGCAGGTTTTTGACCAAATTTCGCCTTAGGGACGACCGGCTGATGGCTAACTGCAAGGCACGGCGCCTGGTCGATATTTCTGGCGACAGCTCGATATCCTCGCCAACAGCGGCGATATTCTCGGCAGAACGGGCGCTCCGGAGCCGGCCACTCTTGGCAACGTTTAAGGTGGTCGTGTGTAGTCGGTGCCGAAATACAGGGGAATCGCCAACGGAATTCACTCTGCGCCAAAGCCCCAGACGCATTGTTACGCAAAAGAATAGACACGATAATTCTGCGTTCTCGGAGAGTGTATCGCTTATTCTCTTTTATTCTACATCTATCTAGTTGACAAATGTCAAAACAGATTTGACATTGGCCGCCATTTGCAAAAATAAGAGCATCTTTCAATAGGGTGATTTCTTTTAGCCCACCTTGTAATTTTCATATTTACACGAATGGTGTTAATCAAAAGCTATTTTTTATTACTTGTTTTCTTTTGTGGCAATGGCATATGGCTTAATTTCTACAATATAAACAAAAACAACATGAAAAGACCTCTGCGTTTATTTTAACTGTTTGTCTTTTGTTTAATAACCTAATGGAAGACGAAAAAGGGCACGACCGAATTGCCGTTAGAAGAACCAAGCCCAGCAAAACTTTTTCACCGTTAAAAATTAAAAAAAAAATTAAAAAGAAGCATACAATACCAGAGGGCTTGGAAAATTGTTTAAGTAAGTGAGCAAGTAGATTCACTAGCAAGTTAAGCTTTAGTTTAGTTCCGAAGCCATAATTTGTCGAAAGCTTAAGAGACGTTTTATAACCTGTACCAAACTATGGGCTTGTTGGATGATATTATATTGTCGTCTAAAGCCAAATTCGAGATTGGGAAAGAATTTGTTATCACCTGAGATAAGATTCAATTAATTTTTAAGCAGTTTATAGGAAAATCTCGGTATAGCTTGTAACAGACGTATAGGCCTGTAAGATATCATCTTTGAAGGATCCAATCTTTGGATTTGCTCGGTAGTATTACGTTGCGGTCTAAAGCAAACCAACCAATTTCGAAAAGGTTGGTAACAAACTTTTGAATTGCCTACAAGTATGGGCTATGTATAAAGCCTTATAACTTGCGAAGTGAATCATTCCAAATTTCCGCTGGTGTAGCAAATCTGCCATCCAGAAACCGCCGTCTGCTGCCGCAGAGTGCCGGAAATTCGCAGAGTACATGCACCGAGGTCTTATTTTCAATACACTAAAAACGACAGGTAGATATGTCGGCTCTGCCGATGTTGTGCAGGTGGTATCTAAAATTTCAGTGGCCGGTTAGAAATCCGGTGAAGAGGGGACGCTCAGATCTTTCCTTCCAAGAGACATATACTCTAGATTTGGATTTTGCTAGAGACAATAATCTCTGGGCCTATCGTTGCCCCAGACCTTTACTCCAGCAGGCTGCAAACTCAGCGTCTCTTGGAGCAGCCAACTTTTTACGAGATACGCTGCGGGCAACACCGCCAAACAGCTCTGGGTCAACAAGAGACGGCTTGCCCCGCAGTTGGCGAGACGGCCGTCATATTCTTTGCACACAAGATCCGGAACTCAAAACATCGTTAAGTCATTGCGAATACTGAGCATATTAAGACTGGCCACACACTCCTTCAATAGTGCGGATCTAATATTATAAAACATAAGGACCCTTAAGACCGCCTGGCTATCTGAAAAAATATATGTATATGTGTACTGCTTTTCCCATAGCGGCTTTCAATATTCAATTGTTCTCTCTGTAAGACAGCTCTCAAAGCATTTTGAATTTATTGAAAACCAAAAGCTTTTTTTTACATATTATTGCTCAATAGCCTAAATGACATTTAGGACTTGGAATCGTATTTCTATAGGGTTTCCAGCAATAGCCAGCGTTAATTCACTTTTGTCACCACATGTATTGGGAGTGATAACTTTTTTGATTTTTTTTTGAAAAACAATAATAAGCCACCCAACACTGTTCTGTATCCAAACATGTTGGCTGGAAGCAACAACAAAGTAGACTCAAATATATTTTCTTCTCATTTTCTCAGCGTTGGAGTAGGCCGGACGTACTGAGCATGACTGGTCGAAAGCTAAGAAATGTAACGAAGCAAAACGTTTCTACTTTGCATTGCCTTGAATCTGTCGACATTTAGTTCGTTTCTATTTGTCGTGCCCGTTGGTTGGGTGTTTAAGGTTGTTTACGAATCTAGCGAACAAAATTCATTCAAATCAAAATTAACAGAAGTTGTTATAAAATAAAAGATGTAGAACTACAAGAAATAAATTATGTGGTAATAAAATTACATAAAAAAAGAAGTAAAATTAATCAAGCATATCATTTAACTACAATATTAATTACATACATATCGAAATTGATGAGAAGCAAAAAACAACAGAAATGCGGATACGGTTAAAATAACTTCAAACGGATTTGGCATAAAATTAATTGAAGTTGCGTAAACAAGAAAAAAAGGAAGAATATTTAATGCTTGTGCGTGTGTAGTTGGCAAGTGCGTGCATGCATATGTATGTTTGAACAAGCATACATACAAACATAAGTATGTATTTATGTTAGTGTCTTTTGAGTGTTACTATGATGAATATTAAAGCATATTATAAAAAAGTAGTTGTATTTAATTACCGTTACCAGGTCAATCAAAGGCGATATTATAATATTCAAATATAATTCAAAATAACAAATAGCAACAATAAAAAGAAAAAGTTTATGTCTAATTAAAAACGAAACACGCATATCAGCAAACAAATTATAACATTTTCACTTAATTACAACTAGTAAATGTTAAAGTGTGTAGATATGTAATAACAAGCAAAATATCAAATAAAAAAATACATATAATTAATTAAAGGTTTTATTAAAATTTGCTCAAGTTAAAAAAAGTATAAAAAGGAATAATAATAAAAATGATATTTAATAAAATTAAAATGCCAACATGATAATGAAATTTGTAAAAATGTTGAATGAAATCTTTGGTGCATTAAATCTAATTTTGCATATAACTGGCAAAAATTAAAATTCAAGAATAGAAGAAGAAGAAGAGGAAGAATATAATTAATACAATAAAGTTTTATATTGCCATTAAGAGCTTATAGTTGTTGCAAACAGAAATATAATAAAAATAATAATAAGAAAAAAAGAAAACTTTACAAAAGTTCTTAAAATGAAGTTTCTAATTCATCTGCTAGTTTTGCATTTAATGCCGATTGTGTTTTCTTCTTCTTCTCATTACGGTCGTGCTAAAAAAGTAAAACATAATGCTAGTGGTGGCAGCACTTCATATCATCATCCTACAGATATGGTGGCAACTTCTCATCCCACCGATGCCATTGTTTACAGGGCAAGCGCCCGCCATCGCAATCAGGACCATGTAGATAGTGTTAGCAATAATCTTTATGCCATGATTGATAACCCCGCCTTGTCCGAGGAATATTTGGATCCTTTTAATGGGCGGCCTCAACAGTCAGCGGACAATACCCTAATTATCAATCACCAGCAGATGAGCACATGCCAGACGGTTTGTGCCTGTAAATGGAAGGGTGGCAAACAGACTGTTGAATGTATTGATCGTTTGCTTACCCGAATTCCTGATAATATAGATGCCTCGACTCAGGTGTTGGATATGTCGGGAAATCGCTTACAGACTTTGCTTAATGAACAGTTTGTGCGTACTAATCTTTTGAATCTGCAAAAATTATATTTGCGCAATTGCCGCATTGAGCACATAGAATCGCAAACTTTTAAAGGGCTAACAAATCTGGTCGAATTAGATTTGTCTCAAAATTTGTTGGCCTCAGTACCTTCCATGGCTCTAAGCTATATATCGTCATTGCGTGATTTAACCATAGCCTCGAATCGTATACAAAAAGTGGAACCCAATGCATTTGCTGATACGCCAGCCTTGCACAAGTTGGATTTGTCTCATTGCGATATACAACAGATTGCCCCTCAGGCATTTGAGGGTCTAGAAGGCTTGACACTATTGCGTTTAAATGGCAATAAATTAAGCGAATTAGTGCCCAAAACCATAGAAACTCTTAGTCGTTTACATGGCATTGAGCTGCATGATAATCCTTGGATGTGTGACTGTCGCTTGCGTGAGGCCAAATTATGGTTAATGCAAAAGAATATACCCTATCCAGTGGCACCGGTATGTGCTGGAGGTCCGGAAAGAGTATTGGACCAAACGTTTGGTGAATTAAGTATAGATGATTTTGCTTGTAAACCGGAAATTCTACCCACCAATCATAATGTTGAGGCAACAATGGGAGAGAATGCCTCCATATTATGTCGAGCCAAAGCAATTCCAGCTCCCACGGTTAACTGGTATTGGAATGGTCGTCTGCTAACCAACAACACTGCTTTTAGCTCTCATCAGAGATTGCATATCTTCGAGTATGGAGGCTTTGAGAAAACTTCTCGCCTAGTGCTGACCAATGCCCAGGAAATTGATTCCAGTGAATTTTATTGCGTATCAGAAAATCGTGCTGGCTCTTCGGAGGCAAATTTTACATTACATGTCAAAATGCGAGCTGCAGGCATGGCTGCATTAGGTAGTGGGCAAATTGTGGGGTTAAGTGCTGCTTTGGTTACGCTCATACTATTTGTCTTGCTGTTTATAATGTTTCTAATGATGAGGCTAAAACGAGAACCCTATAATGACACCAAGACCCCAAATCATATGGAAGTAATTACCAATATTAATCAGCAAAATATGGTTATAAATAAAAATCAAGCCAATGGAACGGTTAACACTACAAATTCCAGCACAGGTGAATCGAAACAAATTACTGATGAAACAGTGAGTCTAGATAATGCCGCAACAGAGAATACCAATCCCTTGCAAAAGCCTCCACGTCTAACGGATATGGCTTATGCCACCAACAGCTATGACAAGGCGGGCAGTGTTTTAGCCACGGCTCCTTGCTTTATATCACCTACAGCCTCGGCTGGCAATAATCCCGATTTAATTAATGACACAAAACGTTTTGAGGGGGAGGAATTTTTAGATTTAAAAATTCCTCCTATTTTGACTAAGGCCTTGGCTGCCGATCTGGCCAGTTTAACAACGAATGGCGAATACAAACGTGCCGGTGGCTGTGATTCTTTATATCCCTCTGGTTTGTGGGACAATATCAATTCAGTGGCATGTACTTCCTCGGCAGATGATTTGTTCCTACGTCGTTATTCCGACAAAACACCCATTATGGATAATACGCAACTGTATGACATACATGATGGCAGTACTAGTAATGAGAATTTTAGTAAAACTTTTCCACGCACCAGCTTCAATCAAAATCTACAATTCAGCGATGGCAGTTGCAATGTCAATACTGAATCTACTGCATCCACAACTACCACAAATTTGTCTAAGTCTGGTTCGGGGTTTGTCATGGGTGGCTATCCTAACGATTATGGTCTGCCGGTAGTTCCTGGCGCTGAGCTACAACTTAGCCATCATATGCCAATGAATTCTTTGCAAAAACAGCTGCTAGGTGGCACCTTAGGGAGATCAGGTGCCAGTAATCCCCTGAGTAGAGCAACCCTTATGTCTAGTAATTCTGGCAATAGTAGTAGCCCACCATTTACAAGTCGAACGCTACCACGAAAAAAACCTGCGACCAGTTTTGATGCCAATAGTTCGCGGAGCTCACTGATACACAATAACGCCTTAGGAAATCCAGCCTCGGTGAATGCCAAAACGATACGAGTTTGGCAAAAAGGTGGAGTGCCTGTTTTACCACCCGTTACCGCCATTAAAAGAGCCTTAATCAGTACGAGTCGTAATTCACCAGACGAAGGCTATCAAGAGGGATGTGGCACTGATGTGTAAACCTTAAAGAATCCAACATCAACTTAAAATTTCCTATTGTACAAGTTAAGCAAATTAATAAAAACAATACAAAAAAACAAAAAAAAAAAATTAAAAAAAAAAACAATTTGAATTACGCTTGGTAAATATATGTTGATGGATGAATGGTGTTTTCACAGCATCTTATTTGCGCCTGACTGAATTTAGTTGCATCTACTCAAACTACCACTACTGAATACTACAACTACTAGTGCATCATCGATAAAATACGATACTTGTTGTATAAGCAATAATCTCTTAAATTAAGTATAATTATCACCTTCATCTACATTATCATCATCATCACTTCTTAACCATTATTACAACATCATCATACTCATTAACGGATTGTGAACTGACTGAACAAGTAAAAATAAGTTAAAAACAAAAAAATTTAGAAAAAGATACGCCCTAAGTGCGTGTTAGAAGGATTGTGATAGTGAATGCGTAAATAGATAATAATTTTGTATAAAAGCAAAAGTAAAAAAAAGATAAAAAAGAATTAAACAAAAATACCCTTAATTAAAACAACATTAGAATAATATTAAAAAATTAAAAAAAAAAAAAAATAAAAGAAAAGATTAAAAAAAAAAAAAAAAGAAATAAAATTGTGTATTTATGAATAAATAATATTTTTTAAATCCCCTGACCAACATAAAAAAAGCTGTTTCCCCCCAAACTTATTAAAAATTAAAAAAAAAGCAAAATATTTATGATGTTGTACAAAAAGGTTAATTGATTCCGCATATCTTATGGTGTTTTCCATTCTAAAAAAAAAATGTTACAATAAGTATGTGTAACATTTTTATCAGTTTACACACACACTTAAAAAGTTGTCCATTTTTTTGGTTTAATGGAACAGAAAATTGCTTGATTTTAATAAAAACTACACTCTGCGTTAAAAACTCGCCTGCATAAAAAAGTATTTACATACATAACACAGCTGTAAAAAGTGGTACTTTGTTACACTGAAATATAATTGGGGGTAAGATATGTTACACTCTTGCCAGTTATTTGTGCAACATGTTCAGAAAGGAACACGATAACTGTTTTCACTCTTGCATGTATTTTTAGAATGGAACATAAACCCGCTCGAATGGTAGCATTAATGTAACATTTTTGCCAGAAAGGAAAACACCATTAAAGAAACCAACAAATATACTCGTACATTATTAACCAACATTTGTTTGTATGTATTTTGTAAAATGTAAATAATTTATTTTTGTTTTATTTATTTCTAGAAATAAATATAAATTTGTAGCTAATAACGGCACATTATTATAAATATAAAATGTTTAAAAGAATCTTTAAGATAATTGTAAATAATATTTCAGTGGTAAAGGTCACACACACACACACATACAAACACAAACACACACACACATAAACAACAAATCTCAACTAAAGTTTGTTTGAAGCCTTAAAAAACACATTCATAAGCAGAAGACTTACACATTCATACTTACAAACATATCGTTCCCTAAATAAAAAACAGCCAGAAACCAAAATTCTTAAAATCGTTATTTTATTTTAAATGAGTTCCCAGACCAAACCCTTAAAAAACACCAAAACTTTTATTTGTTTAAAGTGAATTTCGGAGTTTTAAATTTTTGACTTTAAAGAAACCCTCTCAAAATGTTTAATAAATATGATTTTTAACGGTTTTTATTAAGTGTGCGATATATACAATTTAACATGTCAGCCATCAGTTTTCAAAGTATGCCCTGCAGGTTAACTATGGGTGTAATAAGTAAGTTCTTGGAAATACATAACAACTTAAATTAATGACAAGCCAAAAGAAAAAAGAATCTTTACTTATTTTATTTAACCTTTTCAGGTTTGTTTACAGAAAACAAAATTTCAAAGATGTTACTAAAAACTTAAAACTAAAGGCATTATAACATTTCGCCGAAAAATTATATAGAAAACATGCCTCCAGCCATGTTGCTGTGTTTGACTGCGTAGAAGTTACAGACATAGATCCCAAAGGAAAAAGTTTTACTTAATCTTATTTACTTTTTCAAGGAAAGGGGGTGAACTCAGAACAATTTATTTACAAAATTAATTTTTTGCACAAATGTACGTTGAAGCCTAAGAAAAAAGAAATTCTAGTAGAAGTTTTCGGCCACGCCCACCGCCTATTGCCCTTAAATGCCACTAAAGTAACATGCGTCACAAAAAATTAAAAAAAAAGAGTTTTTTCGTAGATATTTTTCTGAAAACTTTAATCCTAAATTTTTATTTTAAATTTATAATACGAGATATACATATTAGTGATGGAAAATGAGAATTTCATTTGGGTATCAAAAAAATGTTTCAAGGGTACTTTTTAAACGGCAATAGTCTATCTACAAAAAATAAATAAACTGAACTGTATATATTTTTTGAAAAATTTGAATTTGGGTTTAAGTCCGTTAATATTATCCAATTATATTGTAAAAATTTATTTTAAAAACTGACCTTTAATTTGGAATAATTGGGAAAAAGGAAATTCTTAAAGCTATATTTTCTATATACATACGTCACCTTTTTACACTTTTCTAATTAGATTTTTTTTAATTTAAAATAGGGTTTTTAAACAAAATTTTCATACAGAATTAGGATTTAAAATCTTTTTTAAATTTGAAAATTGTTTATGAATATACATACGTCTTAACCCTTTTGAATGGATAATAATATTGTAGAGATTTTTAAAACAATTTTGGGTCCTTCTAATTTCTTAACAAAAA
The DNA here is from genome assembly GCA_963583895.1 of Melanophora roralis. Lineage (NCBI taxonomy): Eukaryota > Metazoa > Arthropoda > Insecta > Diptera > Rhinophoridae > Melanophora > Melanophora roralis. The sequence continues at coordinate 83,122,646 of OY757188.1, forward strand.
TTACATGATCCAATACTTTTTTTCGAATTTGTAAAAAATGGGAAGATATATCGTGTATAATGATATACGTCTTCTGATTGCATTTCTATGCTAAATGTATTTACAATTTTTAAAGAATGTTTAAGAAAAATCAAGGTTTTTTTAAAGTTAATCTAAAAGTCACGTTTTTTAAACCAGTTTATCATTTACTATTCCAAACCCTCGAAAGAAAAAAAGATTGTCAAGAGACAAAATTAACCATTTAAAATAATAATTAGAAAAAGCTAAAAAGGTTATTAAATTAGCCAGAGGAGTAACACGTTATTTTCCACCATCCAATAGTATCAAAAGAAGTACGATCATATCAACCTTTGCAACACTGATACATATTATAGGTGGAACTCTTCATTCTAGTTAGTGCATTGCTAGGACTCGTATGGGCTTATATGTATGTTTAATATAAAGAAAAATATCACACAAAGTTATTATTTAATTAAAATGGTAATAGGACAATTTTATTTTCTTTATCAGGCTCAAGTTCAATACTTTACTAAATTTTCATTTAAGTGCAAATGAAGAAATTAATATTTTTAGTTTTTACTACTTTATTAGCGTTAGTTAAGAAAGGAAAATTTTATTGAAAAAACAAGATTTTTACCGATACTAGCTGAGTAGAATGCATTTTCGAAAAACAGCTACGATTTTCTTTATCAGTACTCTTTGTTCGGTTGTTAGTTTTTAATTTGGTTGTAAACATCAGCCATTAACCCACTGATCCATGTGGCGAGGTGAGTCGGCACGAAGTTTTATCCACTTAAACCAACTAAACCAAAGCTTTTTCTTTTTTCCATTTCCTGTTACCATACTAACGCCATCTAAAACTTAGTTTCAACACTAACACTATTAAAGTAGTAAAAACTAAAAATATTAATTTCTTCATTTGGAATTAAATGATAATTCAGTAAAGTATTGAACTTGAGCCTGATAAAGAAAATAAAATTGTCTTAAAACAAATAGTTCAACTAATAAAATAAACGAAAACTCAAAATGGTAATACTTTTTTCAATCAACTCTTCATCAGCCAATTAAATTTCGTTTTTAAATATGTGCAGTTGATGTCTAATTAAAAATTTATAACACTGTGCGGCACAAAAAAAAAACCAAAAAGTCTGAAAAGTAATCCAATTTGTTTTCATGGTGTCTTTTGAGAACACTTAGCGTTTGTTTGACTTATCACTTATTTTGCAAACCTTTATTTTGAAACAACTCTATCATAGTGAAGATTTTCTCTCGTTTACGTCAAACATATTCTGTAACATTTTTACCCAATTTAAATTAAAAATTAAAGGATCGGCTGTTGCTCATCAACCACCTACCTGTTTCGTGTAATAAAAACCCCCAAATAAAAATGAACTTCTAAATATAAAAAATTGATTTAATTAAATACTGTTTTTTTTAGCGAGATTTTTCTTTTAACCCCCCTTACCTAAACACTAAGAATTTGTCGTTTAAATCTGCCAAGTAACTTCAAAATCTTTATGTTCATATTCATAAAGCTTACAGTACATTAAAAAAAAATCCATGCAATATACGAACGAACTTGTTCATACAACTTACGACATCTTTCGTTATTTTGCACCACAATATTCTTGCGTAGAATATTCGAAATACACGAAATTCTTTTGTATACTTACGAAGTAAATTGAATTTTATGAATCAAAAAATACTTACATATGTTCGATTTTTTTTTGTTAAATTATAAAACTTTATCCAATTTATTTTTGTAATTGAATGAAAGTTTCGTAAATACTACGAAAAACGTATTGCGAAAAATAACCGTTCTTCTTTAAAATAACGAATTTCTGGTCTTAATATTCGATTCGTAATTTAAACAAAACTTTCGTAAAACTAACGAAAAACTTTCGCTACTTCTTTAAACATAAAAAATTCCATTATAAAAACTTGTAATAACTATACAAGTTTCGCATATATAAAAAAAAAATACGAAAAGTTTTCATTAGTTTAAAAAAATTTTAGGCCTTTACTTTATTTGTAAAATAAACAAAAATTTAGTATATTCTACGAAAAAAAAACTACAAAAGATCTATTCGTATATTGTTGCATTCATTATTTTCAGTGTAGATTTATTATTATATGATCATTTGACGGTATCTATAGAATATTAGTCATATAAGGTCCTGTTAAATTTACTTTATTAGGCTTTCTAGTTTATTGTAAAATTTTGGGTAATAAATTTAATTATATGATACATTTAGAACAAGGGCTCAATCAATTAAAATTTGAATTTATCATTTTAAAAAACTTACATTTAAATTGCATTAAAAATTTTTTTTCTTTAAAAATATGTTTGAAAAATTTTTTTCAGTTTTAGTAGTATATTGCTTTGAATTTTTGAAAGCTAAAGTTTTTTATTTCTGCTCAAAAAATTGATTTTAAACCTTGCACATTGGGAGTGTTAATAACCAAAAATCTTAAAGAAACATTTATTGTTAAGCTATAATTAGCTTAAGCCATTTGTCGTGCTGCCACTTACTAACACATGACAGGAGCTCAAAACCGTCTTTGCTATTTTTGTTTGTTTTCTTTAAAAAAAGAACATAATGCTTTACGCAAGAGAAAATGCTGTTGGAAGAAAAAAATAAGCCTATTGTACATATATTGTATTGAATTTTAAATGCTTAAAATATTTTTAGTACAATTATTGGTGAAATTGCTTAAACGCATATTCCAAGCTAAATTTAAAATAGTTTAAAATATTGACATTTTTACATTTATTTGGGGAAATTTTTTTTATTATTTTGAGTAATTAAAGTCCAAACCCTGATTATCACACGTACAAGAAGATATATAAAAGAGTAAACTCTATTTGTTTGCAAATTGATCAGAAGGGTAGTAGCAAAACAGAAATAATAAAGTTAACAATTCCTGTATTCTATTTGCACTTACATTTTTGGAATAAAAAAAAAACTTAAAAGTAATAATTGAAGAATGTTATACACAAAGCGCTAGTCAAAAACGAAGCAAATTATGAAAAAATTTTTTTAAGGAAAAAAATAAAGCTTTCCAGCATTTACGAAGAAAAGTGTCTTATCCTCTTTTAAAACAGTTTTCATAGCAGTGTAGAAAATAATAATTATGTATATCAGTTTATAAATTCTATTTCAATGGGTATGGAAATTCAATTCTTAAAACATAAAGGAGTACTTTAAATGAAAAATCTTATATTCGCATAGAAGCAAAAACAAACAAATTTCCTCAAACCGCTGTATTTAAATTAAATTTTATACTTTGTTTAAATGCTGAATTAGACTAGCGGGTCTGGTTTTACATTTACATTAGTATATTTTCGACTCTATACTTTCCAATCAAACAATTTTCTGTTTTACTCTCTTTTATAGAGTCCGTTTATTTATTTAAAATTTAATTTTGCATCAGAAAACTTGCCTGCCTTTAGGCAGCTGTTAAAAACTTTTCAATATACAAAAGCTTTTTGAAAATACATTTAGTTCTTTTTCTAAAAGTATTTAAACACATTTGAGTCTTGTCTAAATTATGCTAATAAACATTTTCTCACCTAAATTTTGTTTTCGTGTAAAATTCCTTAAAATTTATAAATTTGACGAAAACATTTAAAAAAATTTTGTAATTAAATTTAAAATTAAATTTAATTTTTAAGATGTCTGCAGGATAGTCACTTTAGGTATTTACTTTCTTTTTTTTACTTCTTTCAAGTAAATTGTAAAATGGATTTATAATTTCTAGTTTACAAATTGGTCTTTATTTATTAAAATATTCCAAAGAATTTATATGTTTGACCACTTAGGAACTGCAGGGTGTTAAGGAAAGTAAAACGTTTACATATCATTTGTATATCAGATTCTTTTGTTGTAAATACATCTACATGTAAGTTCCTATGTTTTTTTGATAAATTTCATTCATATGTTCATCCATTCATAAAAACACATCTAACACAATACAATTTTCGTACAAACAGGCATAAATTCATAACAAACATAAATATTAAAAGCTAACATTTGTTATCCAAGCATGACATTGTACGAGTGAGTACAAATTGTTTTTCTTTTTTTCTATTTTCGTTGCTGTTGTTGTTGTTGCTCTTCTCGCACAATAAAGTTTAATGTTTTGAATCAAACGTTTGAAGTTTATCAAAGCGTAAACGCACTGTAACTGACTTCAATCATAGCATAAGGTATAAATAACAGGCAGACTGCTGGGCAAGCAAGGCAACAAGGAAGGCAGGCGGACAGACAGACAGCATGTGAAAGTTTTCTATTCCTATAGGCATAGCCTTAGAAATTTTTATTTATATTGTTTGTTGTTGTTTTTTCTTCTCTATTTTTTGGTTTTATTTTGACATATCTTTTGCATTTATGGACAATTTGGAAACAAAACAAGACTACAACTTTTACTAAGTTTTAATTTCTTTATTATTTTGTTTTTGGTTTCATCATAACATTTCAAAATTGAAAAGTAAGAAGTTTTACATACGAGTACTATATATCGCTTGCTTAATATTACAGGGTTGTATGGAATATTTTTTTTAGATTTTGAGTTAGTGAGATATCAGGGTTGGGTTCTCAAGTTTAAGTGTTATTCCAGTGATCACAGAGTGCCCTTAGCTCTTAAAAACAGCACTGTTGCGTAGTTATATGTCACAAAACATCAAAGTTGTATGTACTCCAGAATGTTTAAGCGCATTATCTTCACGTAAACTTGGTGGTGGGTTTATATTGTATTTTTTTTATGATCGGTCCATAATTAGCTATAATTCTCATATCAAATGTTATGTTGCATACATAATCCTTTAACGAGGATGGGACCAATATTGATGATTCCTTCGCCTTGTTGCCAAAGAGAATACTTTATGCAAAAATATAATTATGTGGCCGTCAGTACCTTAACAGAAAGCCTTTATTTAAAAATTAGCTAAGCCTCCATACAAAAGTATATCTGAGGGCTATAAAAAATTTGCAGACCAAAAATTAATTTAACGTTGTTAAGCATGTGTATTAAAGAGTGCTTTAATTAAACACAATTTAAACAGATAAAACAATGTAAGAATTATATGTACTTACCAAATCAATAATTAATAATAATAGTCCCTAATCAAGTAAAAAATTTTAATTTCGAAGGGGCCTTTTTAGTGTAAAACCCAAGGATATTAGCATTGTTTTTTTTTTTTTTTTTTGATAATGAACACAGTGAAAATCTCTGGTTGGGCTTATGACCCTGTTTAAGCCTTATCTGCACAAAAAAAATACAAAGTTGATATTAATTAAGTAATTTGTAATATAAATTTAATTAAAACTCGGTCTGCAAACAAAATGATAACATATTAATTAATGAATTTGTATGTTTAAAAAGTTTTCTTATATTTTAGATTCTATTAAATATTTAATTAAAGTGCAACAGTCGATTAATCAAATTTTTAATTGATATAATTAAAAGTACTAGTAGAACTACATGTTTAAATTAAAAAAATTGTTACTTATAATTATTTAGTTTTATTACTTATATTTATATTATAACATCATTGATTTATTTATTTAATATTTTTGTATTAGTTTTATTAAGTTTAATTTATTTTACAAATAAAACAAACTTTCGTTTACATTACCTGTCTCAACAGCGACTAGAACTTGAAGCTTTCTAGTTGCAAAACGTACGCTCCATCCACTCAACCAACGAAGCATTCTGCTTTCAAAACCGTTAATATTACTTTTATTTACGGTTAATATTACTTTTACCACCACACTTAAAACTAAACTCAACACAACTGAGCTAAACTCAACACACCTTACAATCCTAGGCAAAGGCAAAACAAAAGCAGAAAAAAGATAAAACAAAACAAAACAGAAAATAACAAAAAAATAAAAAAAAGGACAAAACAAAATAAAAAAATGATTGACCTAATCAAGGATTGAACCTGGTAGCTTCAGATTGCCAGGCTGAGACTACACTAGACCACAAATATATTGGATTTTTAAACTTTAAATTCTTGTTTAAATCATGGTACAACTTTGGTTGCATACTGTCAAAAGCATTAACTGGATAAAAAAGCGTTAATTAAATAAATATAGAAATAGTAACTTTTGTGTGTTGGTTTTGTTTTGCCTATTTTTTTACATAGAAGCTTTTAGTATCAAACATTTATGTTAAAAAACATGTGACTGAATTAAATAGTATTTGAATTAGATTTGTCTTGTTAAAAATTTTTCCCTTGGCTACTCATTTTTAATAAATTTTGTAACTAAACCTTGCTGGCAAAACCTTTTTGAATTTAAAGGAAAAATTTAAAATATGATTTTCTTTACATCAAGTTTTTTTTACATAAAACCTTGTTATATTGAACAAGCGATATGTGTGTACACTATAAAAGTACTTTTACATATATGCACACACCTAAACTTTTATATGAATTTATGAATGTATGAGTGTATAACTCCTCAAACGTTGTTTTTAAAATACCCTAAAGAAACCCAAGGGACAAGTGTCTCCTAGTCACCAATGTTGTCAGCTATTATGGTGACTTTTAAGCGGCATTGTCAATAAAAAAGAACTGTCAGTAGCTGCAGTTTTTTTAAATTGTTTGACTTTTAAATAGTTATTAATTTATCACAGCCGTTATGAATTACTCATTTTATTTTTTAATAAAACGCCAAATGGTAAAAACATTTTTATTTAAAGCGTGGACTCAAATTACTAAAACGTTATAGTGAATCATTGGTTCCAATTACTACATAAGACCCCAAAAGAGCTTACTTTGCCAATAGTAAGACTGCAATTATGAGATTTAAAATGACACATCCACATGTGCAAAAAGGCATTCTTTACAGGGGTATAGTTTGTCAGTAGTGAATCACTACAGTGTCTCTATTGATATTTCCTGCTGGGTAGAGTTATCATTGTACCTTAACAATTTTTAATTACAGGAAATTCTTTAAAAAATAGTTTTTGAGGTTAAAAAAGCTTTATTTTTTTAAATTGCTTGTTTTGTAAAGAATTTAAATATTTGAACTTAAGAGTTTGATACTAAATTCTTAATTTAAACAAAATTTCTAAAATATAAAACTCTTCTTTTTTTACTAACACAATTTACAATAACATTTTATAGAAAAGTTTAATAATTTTTTCTTTAAATACAAGTTTTAAATAATTAACCTTTTGTGAAAAGCTTTCAAAATATTTCCATTTATTTAAAAAATGTTAAAAGACAACTAGAAATATTGTGGCATATTCATAGATACATTTTAAAGTTGAAACTAGTTAAGGTGCAACTTGCCGTACTTGCCGTAGACTTTTTGTTTTTTTCAATCTTTAAATGTTCTCAAAAACATCAAGTTTATTTTGTTTGATTTAAAAAAAAAATTCGAATTGACTTGATTAAAAAAAAATCTAAGTACGTATCGTACTTAAAAATTTCAAGTACGATTTTAGATAAATCCAAGAATGAAATTCGTGATATTTTAATGTGTTGTTTCTTTTTGTGTATATAATGTTATATAATGGAAAAAAAATCAATAAAAAACTAAAATATTGTTATCAGTTCATTCCTTTTTGGCGCCCAAGATCAATCTCAGCTGTGTTATATACATTTTTATTTGAATACTTTCGAAATTTTTCGCGATTGCAACGAGCTCAAAATATTTTGAAAAATTAAAAATAAGCTTTGTTAGTTTTCGTGTTATAAAGTGCAGTTTAGGTGAAATGTGTTGCCCTTAGGAAGGGATAAAAAAAACTAGCTACGCTCTTTTGTTTTTTGTTAAAAGCGTAAATTTTGATTGCAAGAATATAAAATTTTATCGAGGCGTATACACAGAAAGAAAAAACATTTTAAAATCAAAAATTTAATTCTTGAATTTATCCAAAATCGTAGTTAAAATTTTAAGTGTTTCTTAAAACAAGTCTATTTGGGATTACTTAAAAAAAATCAAGCAGAAGAATTTGTTGTTATATATATATATATATATATATATATATATATATATATATATATATATATATATATATATATATATATTTCAACAACAAAAAAAAAACACAAAATGTCTCGGTGGCCTAGATAGTAAGTAGCGCGCTGGTGTTACAGTTCGAAGGGTCCCAGGTTCAAAATTGAGCTACGGCAAGTGCAAAAATTTTTTTTCAAATAATAAATATTTAGTATGAATAAAATAAAAATAAAACATAAAAATCTTTTTTTTATAAAGCTCCGTTAGTAAAAAAATGAGTTCTCATTTTTGGACAAATTACATTTTTGCCTTAATTAATCTTTTTAAGCTTACATCAAGCACAGCTAAATACTTTATTTAATTATTTTTTTTGCTTAAATGTGTCTTAAAGTAAGAAATTCGTACTATATACATCGTACTTGGTTTAAGAAAAATCCCTAGTTGCTTAAGAAAATCCGTACTCACCGCTACGGACTGATTTAAGTAAAATATACTTGGATTATTTATTGTGTTTAGTTAAGTGACATTTACATATGATAATTAATCAAAAACTTGATATAAAATTTTTTGTTAGTTACGCCCTCTTTAATTTTAGCTAATGATATGTGGGCTACAGAAAACTAAGAACCTTTTGCATTTGTCAAATCTACTCTTAAAATCACCCTATTATATTACGCACTCAAAAAATTGGTCAGGTATAATCAATTGGAAATATAATTTAAAACAACTGGATATTGGTGATAAGCCCCTCCAAAATATTCCATTAAATGTACAAAAAAAATTTCATTTCAAATACTACAAAATTATCTTGCAGAAAATCATAATATATGCAAATTTTTCATTTTATAGTCAATACAGCCATTTGAAAAAACTAATTTTGACCAGTTTTAATTTTAATTATTATGGCTTTATTTCATTTTAAATTTAATTAAAGTCAATTAAGGAAATATTATTTGAAAATTTAGTTTTTTTACTAACATCAACTAAGTGCATACAATTTTGACACCAGTAAAGGATATTCGTCATCAGCACTTTTTTAAAGGTAGTAGTGTTTTTGTCTGTAAATACCGCCTATTTTGTTTAAATTTTATGCAAAAAAGCAAACGGAATTTCTTTTTTGTAAAATAGAACTAAATTTATTGAACTCATTGTCTTAAGAAAAAACTACGAAAAACACAAAATTTATTACTAATTTTGTTGTTTTTTTACAAGTTTACTATTTAACAAAAAGTTTCAGAAAAAAATACTAACAAAGTTATTTTTTTTGTTGTCTTCTGATAGTCGTTTGACTTTTTTTTTTAAATAACGGAAAAATTTAACTTTAACTGAAAATCAGTATTTTTGTGCAATCGTTATTGTGAATAACGCATCAAAGCAGTTGAAGAATAAATTTTATTTTTATTTTTCTTTATTTTATAATACCTTTACGGAATACTTCTTAAATAAACTACAGTCAGTTACTCTAATAATTTTTTGGGTGCAATAATATTAAATTTTTTTATTTAGGAACTGCTTTAAATTAAACTTTTTTTAAGGGTTTTTTGTTAAGTTTGTTTGTTGGTTAAGGTTTCCATATATGTATTTCATTTAGAAGTAAACAAATAAAATAAATTTAACAGTTGTATGCTTTCTTTAGAATATCTAGTACTAAAATTTTTTTTAAGATACAATTTATATGACCACACCCGTCACACTTTGCTAGTGGTAATTTAGGCAGACATTATGTTCTTTCAGTGTATACTTATAACTAAAAGCTAAAAAAAGGTTTTACCATATAGAAATTATTACCTTTCTACTAATTAAGAATTTTAAGTTTTTGTTTTTTAACAAAATATGTGGCTAAAATCTCACACCCATCACAATTTTTTTGTTTTATTAAATTGCTCGCAGTTAATATATAATAAATAAATAAAACATAATTTTTTCTAAAAAATACCAATTTAAAATCGTTGTTTGCTAGTTTAACTGTCCATGAAAAACATGGTCCTTTATTATACCCTTCACATACACAGAAAAAACTGAGTTGTAGAATCAGTAACAAATTTCAGAGAATCAGTAAATATTTTGTCTGGCTGAGGACCTACAACGAAAGTTGTAAATTTAGACAAACAATTTTGCAAGAATTTTAGTTTCTGTTAAAAAATTTTGCTGAGCTGGTTAAATATTTTATTTGTCTAGCCGAAAATTTTGTTTGATTTAAAAATCAAATAAAAATATTATTAGAGACTATTAAATAAATTGACTACAAAAATAAATTATTTTGAACAAGAATTTGTTTGAAAAATTTTTTTTGTAGTTTTTTGTGTGTAGTGATAATGGTGTATATCAGTTTGTTATTCCGCTTTTAATTTCGACAATACTGCTCATGCCATGTTCAAACATATGTACATCATAAATTGAGACAATTTAAAGTAAATTGAGAGCAGTTAAGTTTTCTGTTCACACATAATTTATTAGAATTACGTGGCTAAAAAAAATATTATTTTAATTTTTAAGGTACATTGAACAATGTAGGAGCAACTGATCAGCTGACTTTTATTTATGCGATATGCTTTCTAGCTGAGATTAGTACAATATCGTCGTGCACACCGATATGTGAAAGCAACATTTTTGGCAACCTAGCTAGAATTTAGCGTCAACAAAATATATTCTTAATGATTAAAGATTTTGCTGTAGCGACGAAGTCACCTTTTTTTTCACCATGGTATGCATATTAAAAGCTTTATAGCTTTCATACTAACTGAACACAGTTCTTATTAAATCAGCAGGGTTGGGCTTCGAGTTTAACTCCATTAGTAAAGGTCATTTATACGTGACTTAACAATACCACAGTAAACAGCTGTTCGGACCAAACTTATGGGCAACACTGTAATTGATTATAGGTGACTTACCATTACGCCATAACCATAATCTTAGAAACCAATTGTGTTATGGTTTTTAGACAACTGTTATGGCAATGGCGTTATGGTAAGTCACATATAATTGAACCTTAAAGCAATTTACTACAAATTGCTCAATTTATTAATTAAAATTTTGTATGCTAAATTATGCTTAATTAAGGCCTTAATTGCGTAAATGTGCTAATTACGCAATTACGGTCTATATGTAAACATGGTATTATATTACTTTATAAAGGTGACTATTTTGTCAATTTAAAATATCACGAATAAAATCGTTTTTCTGTGCAATAGCATTTAATGCTTTGAATATTTAAAATATTTTATTTTACATTCTTTTGCAGAATTTTTGAAATACATACACTATTTCAAAAAGGGGAAAAATATTTAAAATTTTTTGCATTTGTATTAATGTTTAAGTGTAGTCATTTACAACTTTTTTTAAACCCTTGTTAATCGACAATTTTAACTTTGAGTTCTAATTAATAAAATGCCATTTAAAAACACTTGCTTCGGAAAATATTTGCCAGAGAAATTAAATCTGTTTGTTTTGTATTTAAACAATTAATAAAAATGAAAACCAAAAACTGTAAAGTGTTTACAATTAACAAAACGTTCTATCCAAAAGTTTTAAACGATTTTGGTTAATTTAATGCATATTGTGAAAATAATTTTATTTTGAGGTTAATTAATAACAATTTTACAAACACAAATGCATATTAACATATTTTCTCCCACAAAATCTTACCACACGTAGGCATAACTCCATATGACATCAAATACAATTGTAATCACACCTACTTACGTACATATGTATTTACAAATGTCTATTTTTGCAATAAAAAAAAAACACAACTGACAAATAATTGTGCAGTAAATATAATAATTTTATTTAAAATATTTAATTAAAACAAATTTATGCAAATTAATATTATTTTTTTTTAAAAATGATGATCATCATCAATTAAGTAATTACTGCTATTTGTAATTCTGCAAATTTGCAAACATACATTTATGTTTGTAGTACTATGTAAGTACATATGTATTAGAGTTTACACTTTATGTCTTTTCGTTTGTTGCAATTTATACACACACACACACACACACACTTACAACTGCCACATTTTTTATATAAATTTTTTTGGTATGTATTGAAGTACATACTTTTTACCAGTTAAGTTTTGTGTTATTTAGAGCTTAATTTAAGTTAATAAACATTAATGTTTATTATTTTCATATACTTTATTTTGTTTATTTTTGTCCTAAATGAAAACTGCGTTATTTATTGTTTGCAATTAATATCAATACAAATAAATTTTGTGTTAATCATAATAAATGATAACAATCAAATACACAACATTTACATACTTATGTATGCATGTAAGTATGTATTATGTGTTACATGGAAAGTGGCAGGAAATTCGATTTTGTTTCCAAGTCATGTTAAAACATTATTTTATTCATTTTGAAACCCATTTAAAAAAAAACTAACATTGGAATGAGCTAAAACGCTAATGAACAATATACTTATCTTTAAATGTACTTATAACTTGACTTAAGACGTCAAGTACGTTATCTATCCACTACGCAAAACTTATAAAAAGACTTTTTGCAAATTGTTTAGGTATTATTTTTTTTAAAGACACTTTATACAATTTTGATATTTTTTCTTCATTGTCGACCCCTCAGAGAGCATAAAGTTAAAGCAATTAATGGCGGACCATTAAGGACCATAAATAAACACTTTTTTCGTATTTTTCAAAAAAACAAAGCAGGCATAAGGCAACATGGCAACGATTTTTTAAACAAAGTGTTAGAAAATTTTTAATATTTTTTTTTAATTTATTTATACATATTTTTTTGCATAATATAATGATTATTTTTTTGAAAATGTTTTTTTTTGTAGCAAATATCAATAATAATAATAATAATAATAATAATAATAATAATAATAATAATAATAATAATAATAATAAAAATAATAATAATAATAATAATAATAATAATAATAATAATAATAATAATAATAATAATATTATTAATAATAATAATAATAATAATAATAATAATAATAATAATAATAATAATAATAATAATAATAATAATAATAATAATAATAATAATAATAATAATAATAATTATTATAATAAAAAAAATAATTCTTTTCTGTCAAAAAAATTGGATTGAAAGGAATATTTACTTTTTTTGAAAACAAAAAAAAAATAAATTAATAAAAATTAAAATTAATTGTTGCTTAAACATTTTAAATTTGTAGTTGTAATTCCCAAAAGTGGTAACTTTTAAAAGGGTTAATAAGGGGAAGGAACATGATTTTTGGTCAACTTAAACGCAAAAATTTAACATATTTAAGAATTTTGACTCTAGGGTTACACTATGCAATATATTCTAGAGAACGGGCCTTATGGTTTTAATTTACTTGATGGCATTTTTCAACTTAATTTAAACTTAATTTTTTAAAGAAAATCTTTTTAGAAGGTGTGGCGGGTGTGTCATTTGTATCATTTTAGAAAGAAAAACATAATTTTGATCGCTTAAAGCTTCGGCAATATAAATAAAAATTAAATTTTTTTAATTTATTAAACTTTTATTAATTTTGATTTTATTTTAAACGTAAATTCATAATTTTTTTTTGATAAAAATTTATCTAAATAACGGGGGTTTTTTATCCCATTGCGATGCCTTAGATTACTTACAATGACCCACTTAAAGTAAACTCAAATATTCTCTTTTAGTGAAAGTGCCTTTAACTTTTGTGTCCTGCAGAAATTTTGAAGTGAACAAAAAAATCTCCTTCATTTTTTTATTTCCAAAATTTTAAGATTTTTTTTAGTTTCCTATCGTAAATAGAAAAGAAATACTTCAGTACAAATACCTTTTATCTGATGGATGCTAAAAACGTTTCATACACACTAGATAACATTAGTATACGAAAGAAAAAGAAAAAAGCCAGAGAACGAAACCGATATACATACTTATGAAGACGGTTTGCAGCGGCTTTAAGTCGGCTAAGCCGTTTAATTTTCTTACTGTCTACGAACAGTTTAAGTATCAACAAGGCGTAGCAAGGACTTTTTGTTCACTTTATTGGCTTTGGACCTCAACCGGGGTCAATAGATCTTAATTTAAAATTTGTGGACTTAATCTCACAGAAGACAAAAGCGTACCAAATATGTATTAATTAAGTACTTTTAGCCAACCAGCTTATTGAGATTTAAGCTAAACTTGGGTCAACAGTTGTTAATTTCATATTTGTGGACTCATACTCCAAAAAAAGAAAAAAAAGTATTGAGAGGCTTTTAATTTTCTTTTCGTCTTTGGTGCAGTTATCACAAAATGTCAAAAAAAAAAATAAAAAACAGACTTTTAAAAATAAATTATTACCTTGTGAGTAAAATTAAGAATCATGTATCATAGAGCCTTGTTGAGCAATAGATAAAAGTCTCTGTAGTGCATTTTTACGTTTGTCAAAATTCTCTTTCAAATTTTTATTTAAAACCCGAAAGCTAAGTCTTATAACTTTTTGGTAATGATGTTCCCACTTTTTAACATTATTTTATTTTTTTTTTGATTTCCAATTTTCACCTTTTTCGAACAAAAAACATAATTAAATCCTACATACTCTTTTTAGTCTGAGTCTTAATCTACAAACTTTGGCAAAGTAAATCCTGCTAACGCGAATGCTCCATTAGATTAAAAAAATTAAATATATATGATATGTTGAGTTCAACTAGGTCGCTCTTTCAGTTCAGTAGTTCAATAAGCTTAATAATGAGTGTAAATGAAACAGAATATAAGCTTTAAGAAACAGGAACAAAAATAACTATTAACGAAAAGAGACAATAAGAGAAAATGAGCGATGAAGTACTGAATTGTGAAGCTAACGCTTTAAGTGGACTTAACTGCTCACATGGTTCAGTTTACTGAATAGTTCAATTGAGCTAGTTCGTTCATAAGTTGCACAACACTAGATATTACACCTCTAAGTTTTTAAAATGACTGAACTTAGCAAACGAATATGTCTTATTAGATGTTTTAAACATTATTTTAATTCAATTAACTTTTAGCATTCGCCTAAAACAACTAATTGAATTCCAATGAATTTTGATTATTCATTACTAAAGACTTTATTTCATTAGCTAACTTTTTAAGAAGATTATTTTTAATCCATTAAAGAATTTTAATATTTTCGCATTTTAATCTTATTATGCATTTGTGCAACTTAAATACGGATTAATATTACATCACACATTTGTTTTAATATTGAAAATTGATTAAATAAACATACATACATACATACATACATACGTATGTATTTTCAAAACAGTTTTTTCCAAATGCTCTGACTTTTTAGAAAATTAAAAATGTTTTAATTTTAAACAAAGCAAATTGTTATGTTTGTTTGCTGTATAAAAAAACGTTTTAAGAAGATCTTTTTATTATAAATTCTCATCCTGTTTCTTTTTGCAATTTTTTAAGAAATCAATCAATCTTACCTTGACATTAATTTGTACAAACATATTTCATCACATACATGTGTTCAGAAAAAAACACTGATAAATATTATGATAGCATAAAAACACACATACATACATATGCCCTGTAGTTAAAACATAACCTAAAAATCATTACATAAAAATTTTACATGAACGTTCATGCATACATACAGACAAATATATGTACTTATGTATATAAAAGACAGACAAAATGTATACATACAATACACAGTACTTTCCTACTTGTGTAATTACACTTTAATATACACATAAGTTCGTTCATTTACTCACATAAATACAATACACTTGTAAATTATGTACTTACATAATACTTGTTTGCAGCAAGAAAGGCATAAGTCAAAATTTTTAAAATATTAAGAGAAATGGTAGAAAATATTATAGTTGCTTAAATTTGTTATGTTTATTTGTTTTTTCATTAAACACTGGGAATTTCCAGGATGAAGAATGTGACCTTTCTACGCTTTTAAAGTAAAACATATATATGTAAAAAGAAATCAAAAAACTAGTTTTTCTAACATTAGTTTAAAAGTATTTTAGTAGCAATATTAAAAACGCTAAATATTTATTTTATAACATTTTTTTGTTTTTTTTTATGCCAGGTACAAACCTTGCAACATGTTCGTGCAACCAGAACATATCAAAATCTTTTGACTTACTTGAAATTTTAAATTTTAACCATAAACGCGAATTCACACTATGCAATCAGTAATTAAACATGCCTGGTTGCATAAACATGTTTCAAAGTGTGTACCTAGCATTATATACAAGCAATTAATAAGCGAACGCGAACGCTACAGAAATGGAAGTAACTTCTGAGTGCATCTGGGAAAATGCAATAATCTGCGAATTGAAATACAACTTAATTTTGTTTTTAACATTAAAGGGACTTATACGGCTTTGTATAATTATATATTAAGCCAAAATTTTTTTTCGTTTATTAGTTATTAAATAAGTATATGTTTGGGCACGCGACATTTGTAACGCGACGTAATATGTTTATCTTTCTGTTAGAATTAACGAATCTTCAACACTTATAGATCTCAAATTCCCTTTAAATATGTTTTATTGGATTTTTTATATTTTAACTCACCTATTTATGCAATTTTAACACGTTTTAAAGCAAAATGAGTTATAACATCAAATATTGCTCTTACTGTTTTGGATGCTTTTAATTTCTATGGTTTAACATATAAGAGACAATCAAATAGTCTGATGCATTTAGTTTCTCTCAAAATTTTCGTATTCACTGAATTTCTTTTATTACGTTAACACTTATAAAAATGTATGAATTCTGGCTACTTGCGGTTGTACGCATTTAAACAACGCAAGTTCCGTAATATCTAAATTTTTTTTATTAAGCACTCCAACACTATCGAAAGTACTTTTTTTAAAAAAAATTTGCCAAACAGTGATTTTAAATTGCACTGCAATCGAATTTAACCGAGAAAGCACATCAAAAATTAAAAAAGGCAAAAACTGGAGAACGCGACACACTTTAACAAGGGGAAAAAATAGATTTAATGTGAGGATTTTGCACAATAGATTTTGTTAAAGAAATATACAAAAAAGTTTTTGCTAACAATAATATTTTTAACCATCTGATCGCAACGATCACGACGTGTTAATATGAAACGGTGTTTTATGAAAAAGAACGCGACATTAAACAAATTAACAGAAAAAAATGAAATTTTACTGTTAATCTATTTTTTTTGGCTTATTTTTTATTTGAGGGTGTACATTTGTTGTTGATAGAAAAATTCCATCAAATAAATTCAGTCACTTTATAAATATTCAATTAATATTTTCTAAAGAGAAAATACCATCAAAAGTAATAAGGATAACAAATGTATGCATGCTCATGTTGCAGATAGTTTTTCTCATAATATCAGCAAAAAAAGCTTTACATTTATTGATTTATCAAAATTAAGATACGTTTTTAGAAACATAAATTTTTCCTAAACATAAAAAGTTCGATCTTGGTAGACTTTCCGCTGGAAATACCCAAGAGTTGCTTCATTAGAAATTAATGAATTCAAAGAAAATTATAAAATTATATCCCTTTAAAATTGCAGAGTGTATTTGTGGTTCAATTAATTATATATTTTCGAGTTATGACTCTATTTTGCAAATGTTTGATATGTTCTTGTTAATAATCTTGGGAACGTTCAAGTAGTAAGTTTTTATTAGGGTGACTGCTAGATGGTGTGTGAACAAATTATAATATTTGAAGAAACTTAGTTTCTAAGTTCAATTAAGGAAAATATTTTTTCAAACTCCTAATTAAAAAGATGTCCTTTTCGTTCCAAAATTTTTATATCTAAAAAAACTGATGAGAAAAGTTCCAATTTAAAAAATTTAGCAATTTTTGACTTCAATATATTTAACACAATTTTTATAAATTATTTTATTACTTTCTTTAAAAAAAATATTTAATAAATACAAAATATTAAAAAAAAATTTCTGTTCATTTTCAAACATTCTTTAAAACTTTGAAGACACCCTTCTAATAAACCTATTTCAGTACACCATTACACTTCACTACCACCTTTACACACTTCACATAGTTCAATGATATTTGATGATTTGAACTGAAAGCAAAACTAAAGTAAAACTCATAGAAAAAAAAAACAATTTTGTTACATTATTTAATAAGTTAATTATAAGTAATTACAATTATATATACGTACAAGTATTATATATTGTATTTAAGGCATAAACAAAAAACAAATTTAATTTGAAAAAAAAAAAAACAAAATAAAAAAAAACTAAACAAAAAAACATTGTAAATGTAAGTTTAAATGTACAGGAGGAGTGTTTAAGAAAAATTATAATTTAGCATAGAAATATGTATTTATAAGCATTAAGTAAATACACACACTCACAAACCTATGTACATACATATACTTAAGTATTTAAGTACATTATATAAGTTAAAATTAAAGACTTTTTGTTATTTAATAAAAATGGAAGAAATAAAAAAGAATGAAGGAAAACATATTAATAAAAGCATATATGAATTATAAATGAAATATGAGCTTTCAAAAAAGATCATATAGAAAAAATTAAAAAAAAATGGAATTTGTACTAATTATTTGGTTAATTAAACCTGTTAAAGGTTAATGTAAGTAAAGGAAGTGCCGCTCTTTTCCTTTGATCGGTAAGTGTAAATAGCTTTGAGTTCTAAAGAGTTCTCATATTTAAATAAGTTAATTAAATACTGAATTATTTTACTAAAAACTAGTTTGAGTTTTTTAATAACATATAGTAATAGTTTTTCTTACTTTTGTTTCCTTTAGTAAGGCGTTGACAGTATTTCTAACATAATGGTCTATTAAAACACACCTTAAGGTAACAGTAAGAGCAATATTTGTCTATTTACAAAATGTTTTAGGGCTCGCAGGAACGCACTTAAACCTTTTACTCACATACAAAAAAGAAGAAGCCGCCTTTTAAAATGTTTTAAACAGTATTAGTAACATATAACGCTGCATTAATTGTATATTACGTATACGTTGTGCGGAACAATATCATAACCCCAACAAAGTATAAAAATCAACTTTCTTTCTACCCTTCACATTAGTGACAAGGGTATATATAAGTTTGAAGTTTCATTTACTAATTTCTTTACTATCCATTTGCAATCCCATAAAGTATATATTTTCTTGATCCTAATATATAGAAAAGTTGATTAAGTTATGCCCGTCTGTCAATCTGTTCGTTAATCTATTAAAACCAAGTTTTTAAGTCCAATCAATATTTCTCGGACCTGTTTGTAGTATCAAAACATCAAGTATACTTACGAAAATTTCGCTGTTGAAATTCTGAAAATTTTCCCGATAACTGACAGAGATATAAGCCGAAATTCAAGACTACTTCTGTTAATTTTTCTAAAATTTACATATAAAAACCTACAACTGCCCATCATTCAAGGGGGTTGCCATCAAAATTTACAAAAATTATGTAAAAATGCCCATAGCTTTCCCAGAGTCAACCTTGGAGAAATAAAGTGTACCACGGATCCCCATTAGTTTCCCCTCACAAACATATTCATAGAACGTACGTCTTACCCCATATCTGCATCGCCTAAGGGGCTCCCATACGAAGTGTGGGAAATTGTAATATATCCCCCCTACCGCTTCCAAGGTGACCGTGGATAGGTCAAATGTAGAACTTTACCAAACTCATTTTCCTTGCAAAAATTTTCATGGAACATACTTAATCATATTTTCACCCCTCAAGGGTCACTGTACTACACGTTGTGTATAAGATTTGGCACAGCCAAATATAGCGCTTTTGCTTGTTTTATTAAAAATTATTTTTTATTTGCAATTTATCTTCTCTAAGGCAATAAGCAAATTGGATAAATTAAATGTAAACTGATTGCAGTAATGTAGTTTCAGTGAACTGCTTAACTATATACAAAACTAGCTAAGCCCCGGTGTGCTTCGCTACCCCAATCATAGTAAAATTATTAAAATATGTAAACAAAGGAATTTATATATTTTTTAATTTATTGGTTGCCCCACATAAGTTGCAATAAATAATAAGTCAGCCCTACTATTTAATTAGCTCATAAAAGTTCGAAATTTACCAGGCTTACAGTTTTGGATATTCAGAAAGTTTTAATAAGCAAAAATTATTTATAAACTTCTATATATAATCTTAGCCCCTTACTTCCAGACTTTAAGTAACTCGCTGTAAAAATTTCAAAAAAATCGATCCACTGGTGTTGACAGCTATAAATTACAAACATACATACATACATATGTATGTACATACATACATACATACATGCATACATACATACATACATACATACATACATACATACATACTTACATACATACATACATGCATACATACATACATCCATACATACATACATACATACATACATACATACATACATACATACATACATACATACATACATACATACATACATACATACATACATACATACATACATGCATGCATACATACATACATACATACATACATACATACATACATACATACATACATACATACATACATACATACATACATACATACATACATACATACATACATACATACATACATACATACATACATACATACATACATACATACATACATACATACATACATACATACATACATACATACATACATACATACATACATACATACATACATACATACATACATACATACATACATACATACATACATACATACATACATACATACATACATACATACATACATACATACATACATACATACATACATACATACATACATACATACATACATACATACATACATACATACATACATACATACATACATACATACATACATACATACATACATACATACATACATACATACATACATACATACATACATACATACATACATACATACATACATACATACATACATACATACATACATACATACATACATACATACATACATACATACATACATACATACATACATACATACATACATACATACATACATACATACATACATACATACATACATACATACATACATACATACATACATACATACATACATACATACATACATACATACATACATACATACATACATACATACATACATACATACATACATACACCCCTTCTTTATATAATAGATAGATACAGGGATCACATATCAAATATTTTTCAAAAGAAGTTCAAACTTCTCTTATATTGTTTAATTCAAATTTTATTATGCTTTTGTGCAAATTTTTGTGCCTCACCAAAGAAAAAGGTCTGAGACCCACCTCCAATTATATCGATCGACACAGAATCACTTTCTGAGTCAATTAAAACCTGTCAGTCCATCCGTCCGGCCGGGAGTTAGGTTGAATTCCAAAACGCAGTTTGCTTTGCATCACGAAATTTCAAGTTTTTCCTGAAAGCAAAGATGATGTTTCTGGTAATATCTTCTACTTCCAAATGAGTGCTTACAGTTATATTAATGTCCTGAAAGCAAAAAACGTTATCCAAATTGTAAAGAGTGAATAAGGGAAGAAGTTGAAAATTTCTAATGCAAGGCAAACTGCGTTTTGGAATTCAGCCTTATTAATGTATTCTTGTAAATAAAGTAGAGACCGCATTTTTGCAGATATTTCGATGAAATTTGGAACAGATAAGTTTTTTGGCATAAGAAAAAAGCATGTTTTTTGTGGTGATGATCAGTTAATTTTTCGACAGAGCTCCCATACAAATGTCCTCCCGGATTAAGCGTTTTGGGCTATAACTGGCTCAAATATGGCCTTATCTTCACATTATTTTGCACGTTTGTCTATCTTTATGCCACCCATTTTTGTACCGAAAATAAATATTATCGGTCTATTTTTGAGCTTCATAAAAATTGCAACAATAGAAGAACCAGTATGAAAACTTACATTTTTGTGGGCGCTGCAATCCTCCATTTTTGTCCTTTAAAATTTCGGAATTAGAGGCCTTCTATATGTGTGCCAATTTTAAAAAATCAGTGCAATAAAAGTACCAGCATAATAAGTTTAAATTTTATGGGCGTGGCACCGCTCACTTTTTTACCTTCAAAATTTTAACTTTAAAAGCCGCTTATGTGCGAACTAATTTCCAAAAATCGGTCTGGAAGAGGAATTTAAATTATGTTTCTATCTTATTTGATTTTAAAGTTACAAAAAGTACTAAAACCTAATTTTAACCCTTTCTTGCCCTTATGATTTAATAATTAAAAAAGTATCTAAAAACGTACTCATATTTTTTAGGCCTGTTACACTTTATTTGAATAATGTTCCTATCGTTATTGGTTTAAAAGTTACAAAAAACGAATGAAAAAATCAAAATATATTTTTTACCCTTTTTTACCCTTTGGGCTAAAAAACCTTTCGAACGCAATTTGAAAAATTTTTCTATCTTTATTGGTTTAAAAGTTACAAAAAAGTACCAAAAAGTACCAAAATAAAATTTTAACCCCTTTTTTCGCCCTTTCGGACCAACATTTAAAAAAAAACTCCAGATACCTGTCTGTTTGTTTCTTAAGGAAAACACTAAACTTTTTAAATTTTGTTTCTATCTTATATATGTACATCAAAAGATAGTAGGTTACAGATTTTTCCCTTTTTGTCCCCTTTTTATCCCTTTACGGGCCCAATGTTTAAAAATTCATGTGCATTTAAACAAACATGTAGAGCTTAACACGTGTTATAAATTTCATGTATTTAGCTCTACGCGTTCGATCAATATGGCCTTGGGTAATTTTGTTAGGCCATTCATAACCTAACCTTCTCACACAAATGGGCGTATTGTGGGCGTGGCAGCAATAGTTTTTTAAAAAAAGTAGCCTATTGTTCCTTCCAGACTTGAGATAACTCCCTGTAAAAATTTCAAAAAAATCGGTCCACTGGTGTGGCCAGCTATAAAATACAAACATACATACATACATACATACACCCCTTCTTTATATAATAGATGAGAAAGAGTTTGATTTAAGGAGGATAGTATTAGTCTCTAAAAGGCAAGTTCTCATTTTAGTCTACGTGTTTCAGTACTGTTATCTAAAAGTGAAACAGCCAAAGGATTTAAGTGCTTACGCAGGTACATTTCGCTGAGTCTCTTAGTTGCCTCTTTTACACTTGAAATGTTGAGATCTCTGCTAATAGATTTATTTGACATAAGCCAGGGAGCTACAGTAATTGGCTTTAATGTTGTTGACTGATATAAATTTGCTTGATGTTCAAATCTTAGTCTGATTTTGATTTTAGCAGCCAATATAATCTACGAGTTTTAATCTTCAAATTATATTGTTACTTTTTAATGTATTTTCTTAGTCAGCTTTCGATCCCAAAACATTTCTAGGTATTTTACTGCATTCGATTTCGATATTTGTTCTCGGTATATTAGCACACTTGGGCAGTCTCCTCTCCTTAATTAGAAAGTAACGTGCTTAGATTTATCTGAGTTAACTTAAATATTTCACTTACTAAGACATTCTCTAAAGAGGTTGGTTGGATTTTGAATGAATAGTGATGCTTCCACTGAAGTCTGGCCCACTACTACTATCGCAATATCATCTGCGAATGTTATTACGATGATATTGTCTGTGATTAAGACATCCGCTTTAAAAATTGTGTACAATATAGGTCCTTACACGTTACCCTGAGGTATGCCTGTTTTTATTTTATATATTTCGGATCTATCGTCTTTGCTTTTAACGTTAAAATATCTTTGAGAATTACAGCTTTTAAGAAAATACTTTCACCTCCAAATATTTTTTTATTTAATTAATATGAAGGTGATGGTTTTCAATATGTTAGCAGCGGAAATATTTTATACGCAATAGCTTTGCATAAAATTTTTATCAGTGTTTGTACTACAATATTTCAGTAACTTCATATTTTTTAAGACAAAATAATAATTTGTATTAAAATACATAAATTGTTTTTCTTAATAGAATAGTTCTCTTTAAAGCTGCATTGCTAGATTTGTAAAAACTTATGGAAAAATGTCTCTTTTCCCACCAAAATACCACTGTGTGCCGTTGAGGAGATTTTAAACGAGTATAAGTGATATTTTTTCTTCTCATATTTTATATTACGTATACGCTACGAATACATTTACAAAGCGAGCTAAAACCAGTATTGCCAGAATTTTAATAGATAATATTAGCAAAAATTAAGAATTTTTCTATAAAAAATCTTCAAAATCTGCACCTATTTTTTATTTCTTTAATTTTAAGAAGAATTAGTCAATTCATTTCTTATGTATGATTTTAAAAATTATTTAGCGTTAAGTTAAATAAATCAAACATTTTTATATAAAAACTATAAAAATTATAAGAACATTAAGCTTTTGCATTCTATTTTTTTTAACATTGAATAGCATTTACATTAATACAAGAAGATGAAATTATAAGCAAACCTAAGAAATCTGTGAATCAAATAGAGGGGTTTTTCCGAAATTTTTGCTTCCAATTCTCGGGAATTCTGCTCTACAAATTAGGGAAAATATACAGTTGCACTTATACTTAAAAGACTGTTTTAATTGTCAAAATAAAAAAAATGTATATACTTACCTATATACTTTAAAAGAAACGTGGGGGAAAGTGTCGACTCTTTTGGCAACATCGCATGTCAGTTTTGAATGATGGACTTAGATCTTTTCTGGAACCAACTAATATTTCACCCGAAATATGACGGTTGTTCCTTTATATTTGATTATATGTAACCTAAGATCTATTTGTCCGATTTTGTTCAAAATTAAATCAATTGATTATAAAGAAACTTTTTTTTAAATCACTATATACTATTTTTTAGCAGCAATAGTTCTTTTTACGCAAACTAAATACAGTGTTTTGTTTTTCAAACGCCATTAAAAATATTTCTAAAAAAAATAAAATTTTTTTACTTTTTCATTTAAAATCAGTCGACAAGTGTTGATTTTAGTCACGCCACCATCAAATAAATACACCTAAACCATTAATGTATTAAAAAAAAACACAATTTTTAGCTAATTGCCGAGTTTTGCCGAGTTTTGCCAGTTCTTTGGTTTTAGAAATAACAATACATATCGAAAACTAGAGCCAGTATGAAAAACCTGAATGTTGATTTGAATTCAGCATTCCAAATGAACTACCTTAGAAACTATTGTTATCGAAACATTGTTATGTTTTAGCAAAATTATACAAAAATGTTGAAAAATTTATTTGAAATAAAGAAAATTTTATGTAGAATTGTAAAATCAGATACAATTTTATTATATTTCTGAAAAAACTTATTTGGAATGAAATATTTTCAATAAAAAAATTAATGCTTTTGGAAAAATATATTTTTTGATTTTCTTTGGCATAAATAAGAAATGAAAAGTTTTATTAAAATAAATTTTTTTTAAAAATAAATTTTAAAGCTTGAAGCTCATCAAAATCCGCTCGCTCGAAACATCTTGCAGCATAGTGGACACACCCGTCTAAAAAGGAGGGATAGTATTGCGCTAAGATGAAGTTAAATAATTCTATTATATTGAATACTTATTGTTAGTTTGCCAAATGCATGATTTAGTAATAAAAAAAATTTAAAAAAAATTTGAAAAAAGATATAAATATTTGTTCAATAAAATTCAAAATGAAGATTCGTCTTTCTCACGATTTTGGGCTTAAATTTCATTGAGCTTAACTTGACTTCATATTCTCTCGGCATATCGTCAGGTGACTACATGTTTGCCACACGGCTCGGCAAGCTGTTTTCAAGAAGGAGAAGGTTTGAATTAATATTTTGACAAATGTGCATACTATATTAAAAAAAATATTTGTGCAGACATTTGTTTCAAATAAAACTTTTAATTTTTTAACATTAATAAAGTTTAACCAAAGAAAGATAATTTTTTTTGTCTCATTTGATCATTTTCAATATTTAAATATTTCCCTTTCTTTGAAGTGCGGCAAACAAGTTTTCTTGCTTTGTGCTTACAACTCCTTGTTTTTCTTTATTTTGTTGATTTTTTTTGTTTATTTACCTTCCTTGAATGTAAATATCGCAACAAGTAAGTAATAAATCAGAGCAGTTTAGTAAACTGTGAAATTTGAACAAAGATGAAGAGTTTTAAAAATTCACATTTTAAAAATATATATAATAAATTCATAGCACAAATTTTTTAACAAAAAAAATTTTTTATCCGGGGACTTGTACGTGCTCGGTCTTAGTTTTTTTTTTAATTTGTCTTCCCCTATTTTTAAATTAAATTGACAATCCTTAATAATTGTTAAATTAGACAAATTTTAACAAGTAAATTTGTTTTATAAAATTCTAACTTTAAAAAAAGTTATTTTCGAATGTCTGCATTTTTTTATTGTACAGCTGCTGTAAGTCCTTAAGCCTTTTTTATTTTTTTTTAAATTTAAAGTAGAAAAATTTTTAATTTAGAGAAGAAATAATACCTTCAACACATAAAATTTTGCTTTTGGCTAAAAATTTGACAAAACCCTACAGATTTTTTATTTTTCCAAGCTTTAAGTTTACTCTTAAAATTACTTATTCCCTGGGAAACCCAAAAAGAACAATGATTTCCCTAAAAAATGCCTTCTAGTATTAATGCATCCGCATTGTTTCCCTTTGCTTTCCTTCCCTCTCATTTTCCTTTTATTTTAATAATTGATTTTAGCAACCTTTTAAACAGAACGGGTTTCTTACTTTACCAACTTTATTTTATTTATTTTGCTTCATTGTATTGTATATTCTTGGCCCCTTTTATGTCCTTTATTTTGTTCTTAATACATTTTCCTCCTTCTTTTTTTTAATATTGCTTTAAGAGTTTCTCTTATGTATTAGAAATTTCAAGGATTGAGCAATATTGTTCATTTAATGCTTATTACATTTTTTAATGTCGATTATTAACGCAAAATATTTAAAATGCAGCCCGCAGCAAGGAAACTCATTCAATTTTAGTGGCAGTTTGTTGCTGCCGTTTCTTATGGAAGCCAGCAGCTTTTCAGTAAGGAAAATATGCCCTTTTGCACAAGAAAGCCAAAATGTAAAAAAAAACGAAAGTAGGAAAAAAATCGCAAGAAAAATAATAATTAAATTTTTTTTAAAGGAAAACAGAATGTCTTCTGTTTTGTTTCTTTTAAATTAAAATTAAGAAATAAACTAAGAGTAGAATTAACAACAAAAAATCAAATGGAAGTATTTTCATCCTGAAGCTTTTCGTGATCTTTAAAAATTGCATCTGAATTTATGAAGCTGTTGGTTTTTGTTTATATTTTGCAAACTACAAATATTTTGAAAATCATCCTAATTATAGAGATATTATTGTCATCTTCAGAAGCAACATTAAAACAAGTTCTAAGAAAGGAGAGTTGGAAATTGTATTTTACGTCATAACTTTTTCACAGTTTAGCCTGCCTGTTGATAATAATCAAGTGAAAATTTATAGTTAATGAAAAGTATTTATTTAATATTTGTAAATTGGCACTTAGCACCGCTACCTATAGGTTAAGGCTTTTAAGACAGGTAAAAAATTTCAAATGCTCATTGGAGCTACACACTCAAGAGAACGTATTCTTCTCACGAATTGCAAAGGACATGTTCTGCGGTCTCATCATCCATATTGCAAAGCCCCCACCTTACTACATTCGACCTGCCGGCTTAACTTAAATGGTATTTGAAATTACAATGTCCAGTCGGAAAATCTGACAATAATCACAGGTCTTGAGACAAAAGTTCCCCAGATTTTGTTCTTGAGATGCACACGAACTTCTTAGCCTGACATTGACTTTCAGCTATTTGCCAGTGAGAAGAAAACTTATCGTTAAGGAGGGCGGATATTTCATCCTTAATGTAACATGAAGGTACACCGAAAAAGGCTCTGGACCAATTATTCTACGGCTCGCCCTACAGTTTGCAAGACGTTCGGCACGTCAGTTACCAACATGACCCTCATGACCCGGAATATACAGAGGTATGAGCCAGTTGTGAATGTCAAGGCAATTAAGGTAGTCAAAATAAGCCATAAGGGCTTTTAAAGCCGCTTGGCTTTTGTAAACGTGGGTTTTAATCAAATTATTTCCCAAATATTTATTGGCACTAATATAAAAGGCACAAATTTCGGCCTGAAATATCGACGGGGGTTTCCCCATAGGAAAGACCCTTTGACATCCTGAACAAAAATACCAGCACCAGTACCGCCATTCGATTGCTTAGAACAATCCGCGAACCAGACTTTAGCTCTTTCCTTAGGACCCCATGACACCTGGGACCAAATAAATAGTCCAATCGAAGATTTTTACTTTGAAGTATTTGGTAAAAATCTCAGTTCGTGGGACAGTATCCTTAACCCAGGTTATAGAGTCATGAATCCGATTTCCTATAATCTTTATATGCCCCACAAGATCTCTACACATCAGATTTCTAACTTCCTGAAACCATACAGTACTAGAGCGAGCACTATCCATAACATACAGATGCAGCGGTGGCAACCAAAATAGGGTTTCCAGTCCGTCATACCCTGCTGGTATCTTTAATACCAATCCACGCAAGGTGAAGAATGCGTTTAGGCACCTTTTTAGTTAGCACTGACTTGCTCAACCTTTGGCCACCATGTTAGTGATGCAAAGGTAATCATAGGTTTTATACTGGTGTCAAAAAAACAGTAAACCATTTTCGTTTTAAGGTCCCATATCCTTCCAAACAGTCTAGTCTGACTGAATTCCAAAACGCAGTTTGTTTTGCATTATAAATTTTCAACTTCTTCCCTTATACACCCCTTACAATTTTAACAACGTTTTTTGCTTCCAGGACATTAATATATCTATAAACACTCACTTGAAAGTAGAAGATATTATCAAAAACCTCATCTTTCAGGAAAAACTTGAAATTTTGTGATACAAAGCAAACTGCATTCCGGAATTCAGCATCTTTGACAGGCACAAGAAGCCTTTATGTTTCTATTCGACACATATTTCAAGTGAGCGTTCCAGGCCAGTTCCTTTTCTAGAATAACTCCAAAATATTCAACACTGTCAATAGGCACACCATCCAAGTTGGGTTCATCTAGTGTAAAATTTCTTTTCCTCCTTAGGGGACCAGGACATGTTTTGCTGTGTTCACAGTTAATACTCTTTCCTCACACCACACAAGAGTAAAGATCAGAGCCTCTTGAATACGATCCGAAACGGGGTTGTCATTCCAGCCCACTTGCGATTATGCGAACATGGTTTTTCTGCATCTTTTAATATTTTTTTGGTTGTGTTATCGCTAACGGTTTGTGAATTTTGCCTTTTTTGAAAACTGTTCGGTTGGTTAGGTTGAAAGGAGGAGGCCTTAGGGCCCTCAAGTTCCGCAGGACATATACCTAAGCCAGTGATCGGCTTCTTGTGCGCTCGTAGCAAGGAAAAAAATCTTTGGGAAGAAGTTTACAAAAATTAGCAGATGCGGGTGAATTTCCTTAACACCTCTCATTTATCCCAAGTAAGCCACATCTGGAAATGCTCGTTGGTTTCGGCGTCTCCCTGCATGCCTTGCACTCGCTGTTTTTTTGCAGCTCCCATGCGACAGAGTTTAAGTGACCCGTCAGCACACTCATCATCTTGCTTAGTTCAGACTTAATCTAAATCTTAGCCTCCGGGGGATCAACCTGGATGCTCAGTCCGTTTTTTTTCTTTCGTCCTAGAGCCATTCGTAAAACAGCATGTCTCTTTGACCTGCCGATCCGATATCAGAGCAGTGGAGTTAACCTTTATCTTTACAATAAGTATACGATCGGACAATTCCACTGTATCCGTATGATCCTCCAGTGGCTCCAAAATGCGTTGTTGGTGGTTAGACGTCTCCAAAGAATTCGTCAGTGTGGTCATAATTGCCCCTTTTATCCGAAAGTAACATGTATTTTGGAACTTTTGCAGTATTGCAATGTTGAACTTTTGGTCCACTGTTGTGTCACCATACCATCAAAGCATAGGTTAACATCGGTCTAAATACACGTTTGAGGCCCCTTTTTGAGCCTATAGTCATTCTAGATTGTGCACAATATTAAGGGCCTCCACTATTCTTTCTTACAAGTGGTTCCTCCAATTCAATTTCTGATTCATGATTACTCCAAGGTACTTGACCCTCTCGGACATCATAACCATCCTACTTAAGAAATTGGGCTCGTCATAGTACGCGATTTTAGTGTTCTTGGTAAAAAGATAAATTTCAGTCGTGTCCGCGTTTAAGTTTAAATTTATTTTAGTTTCTAAAATGCGTACCGTATTACAACTCCGCTTAAAGTATTTTTAAATAAATTTTTTTACAAAAAACACCTCCAGCTATAGTTTAATCGCATTTGTCATTAATCTTAAGACATTGATTTATTATAGTAAATATGGTTGATGTTAGTTTTCTTGTGCAATATTTATTACTGTTTATAGTATTTAAATTAATAATTTTGTAATAAAACTAATGTAGTACATAATTAGGAGTTATAATTAATTTAATACACACTAATATGCTTGCAGACTCACATACATATGTAAGAAGACTACAGAAGTTTTAACACACAGATATACAACCGTAAAATAGTATTGAGCGGATAACCCAGCAAATTTTGGCACAAAAAGAAAGAAACGAAAGAAAAGAAAATAGATTCATTTATTTGCTAAAAGATGCTAGCTTCCGCAACAAAATATGAGTTTTACAATAGTGGAAGCTTAAAACTTGTAAGTGCGTAGATATACAGGGTGTCCGCCGACAAGACAACATTAGTCTTGACAGCTCATATTTGGCAGTCGTGAAGTAGAGACGTGCAAATTTATAATGAAAAAATATTTGGTAAACCAACTTATTTTAATCGTTAAAATATTTCATAAAAATCAATTATCGATTACTGTGACGATGAGAAAGTTACGCGAAATTTTTTGGAGAAACAACGTGCCAACAAGACGCACTATCTTTTGTGTAGTAAATGATATCGAAGAAAAAGGGGCCGAAGCTAATAGGTCCAAACAAGTTCGGCTGAAGACATTACTGTTGCCCAACAAAGTGTTCAAAACAACCTTAGTTTGACGTCGTGCTCAGGAGCTTTGCCTTCAAGGAACAATTTTGACCACAATTTCGCACAAGGATTTGCATTTGTTTCCATTTAAGATTCAGTTGACACAAGAACTTCTTCTATATCTCCATTTACGCCGCCATATATATGCCAATAGGATGTTACAGCTCGCCCACGACAACCCCGATTTTCATGTAAAAAATCATAATGAGTGACGAGGCACATTTTCATTTGAATGGATATCTGAATAAACAGAATAAACGGTGCTAGGTAATAGAAAACCCTTTCCATCTATTAGAAGTGACCGCCTGGTGTGAAATATGGTGAGGAGGAATAATTGGGCATTACTTTTATGAAATTGAAAACGAAGTACAGCCAAAATTACAATGGAATTACTGCGAGACCTCTTTCCACAACAAGTTATTTCAAGAAATGGTAATGTTGATTGGCCTCCTCGGTTGCCTAATGTGACTGCTTTGGACTTCTTTTTGTGGGGATATCTGAAGAGCATGGTTTATGCAAACAAACCAGAAACGCTGCAACAACTCAAGCAAAATATTCGTGATAAAATTAATGAAATACCGCGTTAAATGAGTGAGAATGTAATGAAAAATGTGCTTAAAAGGGCTCGCATTTGTGAGGCTAACAGAGGCCGACATTTATCTGATATTGTATTTCATACTTATTTGCCGATATTTAGTAAAACATTTATCAATATAAAACTCATTTTCTTTCAGTTACTCAAATTACAAACAAACCAAAGTAGTATACCTTGCCGGCGGACTCCCTGTATAATTAAAAATGTGCGTTATCAGGGTCAAATTTTGTGGAAGAGTCAAATTATTAAAAGTTGGGTGAGTTTCATCTTCGCCAGTGGCTGGACGATAAGTGTATAACACAAGTGCCTAAGTCTACCTAAGGCTAACAGACATGGCTGAGACGAAAATAATCGGTCTTGGGTAAATGTGTGATCAGTGATTCACTGGTCTGGCTTAAGGCAAGTTGTCCTTGTTGCGCTGTGCCATGTACATCGCCATTAAGTGGCACAGCAATACAGGGTTCTAAGGGTACCAGTACCTTATCTGTGTTAAATAGAAATTGGTAGGAATTATACGGAAGTAGATTTCCGAGGTTGACCAGAGTCCTTCCTGGTACCACGGGAATCAGTTGGCCCCATGTGCTTACCCGTGCATGAACTGATTAATGGTGAGGTCTCCTTCGGGAGTTCACGTGGTGGCTGTGGTTATCCCCAAGTGGGGCAACTGAGAACGAAAGTTGATATGCTGGGGTCCGTCCTGTACGGGCCCCAGAGTGACCGTACAAGTGGTCTTATATGAACTTAAGGTTCACAAGAAAGAGTTTCTAGTTTTGGCGGGCCTACCCAGGCACATGAGCAACTGTTGAAGTAGGCTAATAGCTGAAAAGGTGTTAGTGTGTTTGGAGGTAGGTGAATAGGGAAACTGGCTACGGCTGGGGACCCTAGGATCTATATCAATAATGAGAAGGCCGGCATTGGCATGTTGAAGTATGTGCGTGACTCGGTCCTGACTGGTGGTGAGAAGATTATGAAGCATTGATGATGGTGGAGTAATTGATTTGTCTAAATGAGAAAAGGATCCTTCTAACAGAGCTGGGTGTCTTCATTGGGTGCGACATGATAATCATAATCTTTCTTGCTTAAGGTTGGGTGCTGTTTCACAAGCGTGTGGAGAGGTGTCTTGTCGGCGTGGATCTGTTTTGATTATGAAGAAGCGAGATCAAAACTAGAAACGCAATTCGGGCTTAGATAGGCCAGCTCCTCACCAAGGGGTCTGTTGTGGCTACACAGAGTCATGACAGAGAATTGGTACCTGGGTGGCAGGGTGAGCCATTCTGGGGGCGCTGGTGTACGCATTGTTTCAATCAAGTGTTGAGAGCACCGTGAATTATTACCAGCATGGCAGGTGTCAGGTAAAACCCTTAACGTCTTCGCCAGTGGCTTTCGACTTAATGGATGAGCAGCTTTTAAAGACATCATACTGGCTTACGCAATTTAAAATAAACTGGCGCTGGGGTGGTAATTTGTCTACAAAGTTCATGTAATGTAATACGTGGATGGCATCGGTGTGTTGACATAGTTTACATAAATGCATTTAGGACCTAGAGTAGGAGATTCTAAGAATACAATAAAGAGTAGCAAAATGAACGCAAGCAATACAATGTTTTTATATTCTTTATAAAAACAATACATTAGTTAAGTCTTCATTATTTGCGTTAAAATAAAAGTATTTGTAACTACTTTAAATAATTTTTTTGCATTAAGAAAATATGCCATTAAAACCTCTTCATTTAATAATACAAGAAATAAAACAAAATTTTATTGTATTCAAATCGTAATACTATAACGAGCAACTTGAAGTAATATTCTTTTCTTGGAAATTGTAACTTAAATGCTTCATTAGTAATAAAAATGTCCCGGTTCGTTTTACTACTTATTTCAGTAATAAAAAAGAGTAATAAAACATTAAATCAATTTCTCCATAAGAAAGAACTTTAAAAAATAAAAACATAAATAAAATTTGTTGGCGGTAATAAAAAAGTTAAATAAATATTCATGATTTATGTTTATTTATTCTCAAATTTCTTGTTAATTTAGATTCGATTGCATTTGGTTTAGGAATATTAACTTTTTCAATTTTTTTACGGTTATTTATGATTTAATTTCATTTTCATTTTAAGGTCTTCAGCATTGGCACAGGAAAGCCATTTTGGAAGGGGCCTTTTAATAAATTTTGGATCCCATTTTTAGATCGATAATGTACTTTTCAAAAAGTTTTACTCGCAAGTTCAGCTGAAGTTTGTTTACCAGGTCTTTATAGCATACTTAATCGAAAGCTTGAGAGACAATAATAGAAAGTGTGAAGAAATACCTATTTCCTAATAGGCTTTTCTTATGACATGTACTAGTCTCTAGGCTTGTTCGACGGTACTACGTTTGCTTCTGAAGCCAAATTGTTGGTTTGGAATGCAGTTGTTGTCATTTAAGATCGGTGTCAGCTTGTTTTAAGCAATTTATTAAATAATTTCGACAAAGTCGGTAACAGACTTATAGACTTGAAGACTCCATCTTTAAGGGTGTTTTCCAGACTTAGGAATCATTTTTACTAAATTTCCATATTGGCGGGAAATTTTCAAGCAATAATATGATATTTAAAATTAAAAGAATTATTATTTTTGCTGTGTAAGGCAGCTCTAAAACATGCTGTTTTTATTTTATCAAGGCCAGGGGCATATTAAGAATTTAAATTATTGAAAGCTTCCAGGACACCTAAAAATTAGAAACGTATTTCTTTGGGACGTCTAGCAGCATCAGGTGGTAATTTACTCATGCCATTATATGTTTTAGGAGTGAACATGTTCTCTAAATGACTTACGAACAAATTACATCTTTCTTCGCTATTTATTATCCAGGATCCTCTCAGATGACGCAGTTATGGTTTTGCGATAACGGGTCTTCTAAGACAGAAAGTCTTGGGAGTCGAGCTTAGATCTTCAAGGTTTTCCTTACGAGGTGGCATTCTATATATCTCCAGAAAGTATTCCAATTGGTTTGTTTATTCTTTTAGTTAAGTTTTAAGCTGGTGCTATGCTTTGACGCAATTTTAGCGTGAAAAAATGTAGGACCCAAAATAAAAAATTAGTCGTTATAAAAGTTTAATAAATCTCTCAAAAACTAAAATAAATCCAATAGACGTATAGAGTGTGTTTAAAGGTTCATTGCTTACAAAATTCACTTTTAAAAAATGTCTTTGAAAAAATTTTCAATAAACATTTAAAACAAATTAATGAAAATGCAGGTATTTTAGAAAATTCAAGGACTTTCACTTAAAGGTCAAAGGGAAATTTTTTGGGAATTGCAAGAAAATTTTCTAAATTAAATTTCCAAAAGCCAATAAACAGATTATAAAATATGCCAAAGGTAATTCCCTAATACATCTGCTACAGTCTGGGTTTCGTGTGGCTCACAGCTGTGCTAATGCTGCACTGAAAATAACTGATGATATTAGACCGGAATATGATGTTGGTAATCTGACCACAATGCGCTTTTTAGATTTTTCCAAGGCTTTTGATAAGATGGCTCATTCCATACTACTTTTTAAGCTTAAACACTATTTTGGTTTTTGCAGCAATGCGGTATCGTTTTTGGAAAACTGCCTGTCAGAACGTTACTAAAAAGTCAATATTTACAACAGAGTGTCAAAAACGAGAAGAACTATTTCTGGTGTTCCTCAGGAATCAGTTCGTGGTCTACTGTTGTTCAGCATGTGTGCTAATGATATTTTTAGTGTTGTGAATTATGTAAAAATACATGCTTATGCAGATGACATTCAGTTGTATTCGTCTAATCGTATTGGTCTTCTTGAGAAAATGTGTTATACTCTGAACGAGAACTTGAGTGTGATTTATGAGTGGGCTAGTCGCAATTGTCTGATACTAAATCCAATGAAATCTTTCGCTTTGCCAATAATTCGGCATAAACTTGAATCCATAGATTTTTTGGCTATACGCCTGAATGGAACTGTGCTTGGATATGTGAACAAAGTGAGATATTTGGGTTTCTACATAAATTCGACCTTAATGTGAACGGACCATGTAAATGATGTTGTTAGGGAAATAATTCTCACACTTTGTAATCTGTGAATTCAAAAATTTCTAGTTCGAGAAACAAATTTTTAGTTCATGCACTGTGAATTTCTCTCCAAAGCTTCTTTTTTTCACAAAAAACCGATTCTGTTAAACTTTGAGAGCCCCTGTTTTTACATTAATTTGACCTAACTTACCTTACTTGAACCTCAATATCTTGTTTCTAAAATATAAATCCTTAACCTATACAATAAGATACTGAAATAGTGGAAAGTAATTTTTGTTAACTTTGCCGACTTTTGACCTTAATCTATGTCAATATGATCCTCCCTTTTACATTTTTATACTCAAAATTAAAAATTATGCAAAAAGTTCTTTACCATTTTCCAAAATATTTTTCTACGCTTTATTCTATGCTTTAAGAGGCCCAAAATTAAAAGTATTACCAAAATATATTTGTATATCTTGGAGACTTGTCGAACACGATTTGAACTATGTATGTATTGATCTAAAAATACATAAGTTTACACTTTAAACACTTTTTTCATCCCGTAGGGTCAAAATAAAATTGTAAAAAAAAATTACAAAAACATATTCATGGTTTTTTTTTGGTACATCTCGCTTAGAGTTTACAAAGTCGATCTTAACACAATCAGAATTTAGGGCCCGAAATTTCTAAAAAGTAAGTAAAATATAAATTTTTTTTAATATGTTCTATCGTGTATAGTTTAGCAGACATTAATATATATTAATTTTTTTCCCCATAGGCTAAATATTTGAACACCCTAACGGCACGAATTTTCCCTAATAGTAAGAGGTAACCGTAGTCCAAGTTTTAAGTATCTAGCTTTACACGTTTGAGCTGCACGTTGACGAGAGAGCTATAAATATATTGAAATCCAAGATTTAAATACTTGTTTTATTTTCAAAGAATCAAAGATTCAGTAATGAAGTGGTTAAAAAATAAGAATATGTAATGTGATAGAAAAAGTGGACATGTTCTTTCTAAAATAATATTTGTTATGTTTGAGTATTCAAAAAAAAATTATTGACATTTTTTTCCAATTAACACATTAACTAAAATAATTAAATGTTTTTAATAAAAAATTTAATTGCCACAATTAAATATTTAATTGTATAGGAAAATCAATAATTTTTATAGGAATTTTGTAATTTTTTTTAATATCCAACACATTTACAGTTGAGTATGCAAAAATGAACAAGAAACGTGGACGCTTACATAAATAAGATTTTTAGTTTTGAAAACGTAATGTCTCTGTGGTCTAGTGTTAAAGTCTCTGCAATCAAAAGGAGTCGGGTTCAAGGCTTGATTCGATCAATAATTTTTTTTGTTTCTGTTTTTCGTTGTCAGTTTTTTTAATATTTACTCTTTTCTCTTCGGTTTGCCTTAATGTTTTGCCTTTGCTTATGTTTTTTGAGTTGTGTTTATTTGAGTTGAGGTGAATTTTACAATGTAGAGGTAAGTAAAGAAAAGTAATACTAGCACTTTGAAAACCAGAATGGCTGGTTTGTTAAGGGGACAGAACATACTTCTTGTAGTTCGAGGGTCCTTGGTTCGAGTCGCAGTTGAGTACTAATATATATAGAGTTAAATTAGTTGTATTTAAAAATTAAACATAAAAATATCATTTAAATAAATAATAAATAAATGAATAATAAAAAAAAATTTTGAAAATTTAAAACAAAAAGTTTTTGTTTATTTTAAAATAATATTCCAAAATAAATTTGATTAATTTTTTTAATGTTAACATTAAAATTTTTACTGGAACAAATGTTAATTAAAATACTATTAAAATGTTTATTGCATTAGCAAAATCATTAACTGGTAAAAATTTTGATAGATAGTAAGATATAGATAAACTGGTGGAAAATTAATAAAGTTTTTAATTAATATCACGATTTTTTTAATTGAAAATTATTTTTGTATTTTCTGTGAGAAAACAAGTTTAACTTTCCCAGAAGAAGGTGTAAAAACTAAAAATTTTTAGGTAGACAAAATATAGTGTCGATTAGGCCACAAGTACTTGTTGCAGAATTAATTGTTGGTAGGATAATGACATATAGATATTCATACTTATTCGTATATAAAACTTCCCTGTTGAAAATGCTAATGTGAACTTACACTGGCTCACTACTGACGTTGTCACCACTACTCTTGACTTATTCTTAGCCAGGAAATCAATGCCATAAACTGTAAACATATAACACATACGTTTCTTTGAAAATTCAACTACTTACTACCTATTAAGCCTTGGAACTAGTTAGTAACCAGTACGTTTTAATTATTCCAATTGGACCCTAGCTTTTGCAAAGGTGAGCAATAAAAAAGCAACGCTTTGTTGATAATAAAGACAAAATGTGGCCAAAATAGTCGACTAAATTGTTGCCTTGGAGTGACTAGTCACCAGGATTTCTTTGAGGGCTGTTCACGTTTATATGTCGAGTTTATCCAACTTCGAACACTAAGTAGTTAATGTGCAGCATCGTCAAAACTTATATCCTGTATGAGTAAGTAATTGAATTAGTCATCGCAGTCTTTAGTATTTATGTCATTCGTCGTCATTATGAAAATTGGAAAGCGCATAATAAGTCTATCGGCCTGCTTGTCAGCCTAACTGGTAAAGTAACTGCTTAGATGTACTTATGTTTGTATGAATGTCTAACTGTTGGATTGAAATTTTGCCTGTGTGAAAGGAGGTAAATGTTAAGAACAAGTTTGTTTAAAGTATTTACATGGAAATGTGTGTATTGACGTATGTATTTACAAAGTTCAGCATCAAGAGCAAACTACTTCAAACAAAATTGTTTTTTTTCTTCTTTTTGCAACACACAGAGCATATTTAATATCAATGTTGTTACTTGCTTTTTAGAGAAGATATAACTCGATGATTAAGTGCTTCTGTAAAGCTTTAACTTTCATTCTCCTTCAATTCTATTTACGCTACTAATCATCAGTCTTTGTCCTTCCATAGTTGATGTCGTTGTGTATGGAAGTATTTGTAGGCAAAGTTGTTTTTAACAACTTTCTCATTTTCTATTGCAAAATCATGTTGTTTGAAAGATA
Source organism: Melanophora roralis (assembly GCA_963583895.1). Classification (NCBI taxonomy): domain Eukaryota; kingdom Metazoa; phylum Arthropoda; class Insecta; order Diptera; family Rhinophoridae; genus Melanophora; species Melanophora roralis. The sequence continues at coordinate 83,161,277 of OY757188.1, forward strand.
ATAACAAAAGTTACAAGAAAAAGGTTAGGGTCAGGTGGGGGTGTGGGAAGTGTAAGTGTACTAAACGTTGATAAAGGGTGGGTGCGGCTCTCTTATAACTTGGCGGCTTTAAACGGAAGCTGTACAGGTGCAGAGTTGTTAAGTAAATTGCAATATTTGCTTCTGGTTTTCTATATACATTTCCCCTATCGCATAAAAAGGTTTTTTTTCTCATTAAAGAGAAGAAGAAGTAAAGGAATTAAGAATAAAAAATTATCATTTTAACCAGGTAAATACTAAAGAATGAAACAAATTAAAGCTAAACTAGTAGTTGTTTGTTTTACTTTATGTTGTATTTCTTGGTTTATTAAATAAGTTAAAGGTTGAAAAGAGAGTTTTTTTTATTTAAAATTACTTTTATGAAAATTAATGAAAGAAATTTGTTTATTAATTATTTTTTTCTTTGCTTTTAATTTAAATAAAACATTGGTTTACATTTAAATACGGTTGAAAGTGAAAAAAGTAAAACTCTTTGAATGTTTTTTATTATTTTTTATATATTAAAGAGTTTTATTTTTATAATGCTGAAAAAAAAGTTGAGATGCTGATATCAGTTGAGTTTGCAAACAGTTTGTTTTAAAGCAAAAAAAAAAAAAAAAACTAGAAAAATCAAATTCAGAATAATTATTTTGTTTTCCGAACTTAATCTAAAATTAAAACGGGGAATACCAAAATTATATATATAAATCTGTTGTAGCGATTCGCAAGCTTAAAAAACTGTGTTGGTTAATAACGACGGAAACAAGTGATTGCAATTAAGATGATAATGTAGCTGTAGATGACAGTGGCACTGACAATGTGAGGTTACAATATATCAATATTATTAGCAAAAATTAAAATTGTCTTTACTTGAGAAAAAATCTCTGAAACAAAGTGCTTGCGGTACAGTAGGTATTCTGCACATATTAAGGTAGTAAGTATCAACTTACGTATGAAAATATTTTTAAAGATAAAAAAATACCAGCAAAATATTCTTTCTATTTAAGTTTAAAATTAAAAATTTTGGTACAAATTGGTTTAATAACTAACAACACCGGGCTCTTTAAAACCTACTTACTTAGCTGACCACTAGAAACAACCCAGTGGGCCATTGGCCAAACTGAGAAAAGATTTCCAAGCACTTTGGTCTCCTACGCTTTTTTTTGAAAGGGTTTTCTAGACTTTGCCTTCCAAACCAATTTTTGGGGTTTTGACTTGTACAATGCCAAAGTTCTCTGACTACGCAGATTGGTCCATATATATTCTAAGAACTCGAAGATCACCTTCATCTGCTTGAACAAGTAACCAAGTCTTTGCACCGCACAGTTTGAGCTTTATCTGGCGAGTAAGGGGCTCTTTATAAACTAATACTAAAAAAGACGGATTTAAAGATAAACCATTAGTGGGGAGGACTTTTTGAATTTTTTTATTGGCTCATTTCTAGAAATGTCCTTTAATATATTTTTTTTAAAACTAACAAACTGCTCAAGAAATATAAAAAAAGTGTGTCCCCTTTTAAAAATGCTAACCTAAATATACATACTTATATAAACAGCCCAAAACTCTTCTGTAAATATTTCTGTTGTTTTCTGTGGATCAGCTTTATGTAAATAATAACCTGCAGATGTATATAGTAAGATTTACATCACCATAGCTATTTGATGGTGCCCACACCAAGTGGCAAATTCTTTTGCGTCCGACAGCCTCCCTTTGCGGTTTGGATATAATACACTCAAGCAGAACCATTTCTATTTGTTCTAATATTGGGTAGTTTAAATCAGCTTTCTGAAGAGCTCGGCCCACCCAAATTCCTGACTTTGTTGAGCAGAAAACTAGATAGCACTGCCTTAATTGTCAGTATATGCTAGAAATGCTCAGACCAGCCTCCCGAGGCTACGTTACCGGGCTCAGCAGCGGTAGGGCTAAACTTTCTAGTTGCGACCCGGGAATCTAGATTCCCCCAGCTTCTATGTGTAAACTGGTGTGAAATCAGGAAGTACGCGGGGTGGTTACTGACTCCTGTGGACACAGACTCTGGTCAGACGCCGGTGGATTCTGGCATAGCCCTGGGCTGACACTCTTTTTTCCTGCAGTTTTAACAGTAAAATATGATGATTTTGTCTAGGTTGCTATTGCACTACGTGAGAGGAGGAGTGGACGAATAATCTGGCAAAAGTAATTAAGATTTTAGAACCTATTTATATATAGGTTTTGGACATAATAATGATTGGACCCCCGCAACTTTCTAATGGTACAGTTGATTATTGAGGGAATGTTGTATCAGTATTGTATAGCTTTCTCTGGTAGACTATGCAATTTTTTTAGTCCAAATCTTTTAAGGGCTAGTGCGAAAGGCCCCAATTAAAAAAACTTCTGCTGTAGAGTAGGACAACCTGACTGCACAAACGTTTATCCTAGTCATCTTTTGCCCCTACTTACTTTCAAAGGGATGATTGCTGGATTTTTTATGAATGGAACACAGAGGCCAGTGTACATGTGCAAACATGCGATTGGTAAGACCTGTGGCTTCACGGTATACAGCTGAATTTATAAGAAAATATAGAACATATTTTCTTCTGCAAAGTTGTAGCCCAGTGGAAGGCTATGGACTCTGCCAAGACTCGTCTAGATATGGAGAGGACCATGAAAGGGAACCGACTTCGACAAAGTCGCTTTTTGCCCCTCCGTAGTTAGCTTCCAATAGATTTTATGGCAAGGAAGCTATTGCCAAAGGCACTGTAAGGGAATGGAGACACACAACATATGGTAAAGCAAGTATTATTGGGACCTTTGTTCTTGTTCCTTATTTGGTTGACTATTGTATACCGGGATGTTTTCTTTGCAGAAAAATTTGCTACGATAATTCGGAGCCTGTTCCCCTGAAGGCATATATTAACACGTCTGGCCGCGATAGCCAGTCAATATTGATTTAACAGCCATGTCAGTAAATTTGAAGTGTCTTTCAAAAAGGATGCAGAGGAGGAAGATAATGTCCAACACCTAAATTTTGTTCAGCACTCAACGATGTCCCGGCAGGTTTTTTGGTGTCAGAAAACTGTACAGTCTATCAAGTGTGGCTTACATAAAGCTAACATGTCTGTCATCCTTCATCAGGAAGACGATACGTTTAAAGAATCTTTTCGACCTGGATAAATGGAGGTTGAGAAATGTTGAAGCTGCTTTTACCGGGCTCTATTTATACGGCAACTATGACCGTAAAATTGGACTGTTTTTTAAAGGCTAAAAAATAAGAGAAAAAGAACGCCAAACACCTTATGTTTCCCGGCACTGAACAAACACGGGTCAGGCACTTTAAAGTCTATCGAGTCCGCAATCTTTTTTAAGGGAGAGCGAATGGTACACGAATAGTACCAAGACGGGGCGCCTGTTGTCATCCATATAAATTAGCCTCTACCTTTGACCTCTACTTTTGACACAAGTTGATTATATTTTTCTTTCCTGTTTTTTGTTAGTTTAATAGAGGTTAAAGGCTGCATATTTTACGTTTGTTTGTGTTTGTCCTCGGATTTACAATGTAAAAATGCCATATTTGTAGTTCTTACGCTAACACCTTGCCTTCTATTTTTGAGCTTTCCTGTTCTGAATTTATTATATCTCTGCTTCTCGCTCTCTCTCTTGCGTTTGGGCTGTGCGATGACGAATTAGTCAGTCAGCTTGTGATTCAGTTAGTTAATTAATTGATTAGAACCGAAGATAAAAAAATATTTTATTCGTTTTTTAAACTGAATAAAATATCTTTTAAGGTTATTGAAAAACACAGTTTTTTTGTAGGTTGTATTTTATTAGAAATAAAAAAGTTATTAAATATGCAGCCTTCATAGTCTAAATAAGTAACGCTCTTTTATAAATCAAAGTTCATTAAAAATGTTTTATTTAGCAAAACCATAACCGCATTACCAAATTTAACCCAATTTTAAATGAAAATCAAAGTCATTTTAATTCAGCTTGTGTCCCAGATTTGTGCTTAAAAATCTTTTCATTAGAATTCTTTTTTCAAAAAACCTCAATAAATAAGCTTTAAAACCATTAAAAGAATTTCCATGTGATTTATGATTACTCAAACAGAATTATCTCTTTATTTTACAGATTTTATTATTTATGAGTTGCGATAATCTTACCTTTGTACGAGTACAACAACTATTTATATCAAAATTATACACAATTTTTCTTTGACCATTTGTTTGTTTGCTCGTTAGTTACTTTGCTCCTGCTCCTGCTTCTTCTTATTATTCTTATACTTTTCTTGTTCTATTTATTAATTTCCCTCTTGACTTAAGGTGAGCAATAAATTCCCCAGCATTTGTATATGAGTTTGCATTTAGAAGTAAGTACGTGTGTGTGTGTGTGTATGTGTTTATGCATGTACGTGTTTATAAATGTACACAAATACTTTGTTTGTTTATTTCTTTGGTTTTGTTGGTTCTTAAAGGTATTTTTGTTATTTTTTTGTGCAAAGCAACATGCCACTAAGGGAATATAAACCTTTGACCTATGCTGCTGGTTATTTAGTTTAGTGGCGTTTGGTTGCCGTGGCATATAAAGCACAAACACATATTAAAACTTTTATTTTTTTTTAAATATATTGTTTAGAGAATCTTCCGCAACTATGGCTCTTGTCAACAAAGGCGACAAATAACACAACAATGTTGTTAATAAGAAAAAACTTAAAAGTTAAATAACACTTGAGAAATATTGAAGAATTAAAAAAAAAACTCGAGATGAAAATGTAAGAAAAACTAAAGTTTTCATGTTTACAACAAGTTAAGCATCGAGAAAGTTTTTTTTCGCCTTTCCTTTCTATCGTCGTCATAATTGGTAATTGTATTTTCTATAGTTAAATATCGTTTTAGATATTTTTTATTGTTGTTGCTTAAAGTGCTTTTTTTCGTTTACTTGCTTCCCAAAACTGCAGTGCGACAAGTGTTTAAAAAGTATAAAACAATTTTGTTGTTGCCTGCCATTTTTTCTTAAGTTTGCTGGTTTGTAGTTAGTTTCTTGCTTCGTTGCTTCTTAAATAGCTCTGAGAGGGACAGAAGAATAGCAGGCAAGAGGCTGTGGAAAGGCTATTGATGTCTTCCAAATACAATAGATGTGTTAGGACATAACGAGTGCAACTAATATGACATTAAAACTTGCTTCTCAACTCAAGATATTGTATTAATATTTACACCGAAAACTTAATGTTGTTTCTCCCAAGTGTTTCACTTGTAAAAGTAAAACTTTTCATTCTTTATTTTGCTTTTTTTTATTAGTTTTTATTTCCATTTATATTTTTGAACGCTTTTTTGTAGTTATTTGTATTAAGTAGTGTAAAGTTGTAGTTTTTGTTTTGCAATTGACAATACTCATACGCAAAGTGGCACTTTATTTCCACTACTACGACTTACAAAACAATAAGCTTTTGAAAAGTACACTACAACTTTGTTGCTGTTACACTTTTGTTGCTGTAGCAGTGTTATGCCACTCTGCGTTGTTTTACATCAACTTTTGTTGTTGTTTTGATTTTTCTTCCAAACAATTTTCTTTTTGTTTTTATTTTCATATATTTTTAATGTTTTTCGTGGAAATCAGTAGGAAATCTCAAGTATATGGTTACGTTTTGGCGATTATTCTGAAATTGACAAGAACAAGGAAAATGATGGCAGCAACATCAAAACTAGAGTAAAAATGATATTATTTAGCAAAAACTTAATACTAAAATTTCTTGCCATATTATCTTCAAACATTATATGGGATTATTTCATAAACGAAGCGAAATATTGTTGTTTAACTAAAAACCAACGCAGAAAAGCTTGACAAGCAATGTAACACGATTCACAGTATAAACAGTGATGAACAAAATTAGTTCTATTTTAAAACATTATTTGCTACAAAGGTTGCATTAGTATCTTATATTATTGTTTAATATTAAAAGAAATACATCGGTTATATGTCAGAAACTTCACAAACACAGGCTTGAGCTTAAAATTTCGGAATTCTCAATAGATGGCGTACATTTTTAATACGGTTTAAGTCTTCAATAGCTTTTATGTAATTAAAAGCGATGGATATCTGTAACTTATCCTTACTTGAGTACTAAACATTGTGGTCTTAAAAAAGCTCGGGAATTACGCATTTTTTTTTTGGGAAAAAACGCGATATGAAGGACTTATTGCTTTCCTATTTTGAAAAAAAAAATGTCACTTAGACCCGTTACTTGCTTAAAGAATCTTATTGTAAATATGCTCCTTCGGCTTAGTTTATGCATTACAGAAGGGTTGTGTAAAAATGCATAAAAAACAAATATTTCCCAGTTCAACCAAAAAGGTTCAAAGACCATGAAATAATGGTACTACTGTATAAATTCTGATTTTTACCTCAGCAAGAGCGTGCAAAATCATAAGCCATAACAGTTTCAAAATATTTGCGAGAAAGCAGGATTCATGCAAATGTATAGGAATTTTGTATAATAGGAATCTAAGGTGGGAGTTTTTAAACGGCGATTTAATAAACTCAGTGTAAAGCCGTAACAAATACCTTGCTTGAACGTTGGGCTATGCAGACCTATTGTTAGCATCTTAGTTTTATTTTAATTTTCGTTTACTCGCATACTTTCATGCACTGAATGTGCGAATATCAAATACATTTCCCCAGCTCATTCATTTATTTCAAACATTAACGACTTTGCTTTTAGCTTGTTTATTGTTAATCGCCTCATTTACTCATTATTTGACCAATCATAAACTTACTTCGACCAAGAAAAACAAGCTTTTTACACGCTTTAGAAAACCAAACTATAACGTACGTGGCCACCTTTTAGGTAATACGGAGAATGACCGAAGTCATTTACTTTTATTCCCTTACTTTTGAGCACTTAAAGTCATCTCTCAGCTTTTAAAAATTCTGTTTTTAGGAATGCTCAGACTCAGCCCGTCAATTCTAAAATATTTTTTCTTCTGAGACTTAAAGATTAATTAAGAACGCTAAAATGGATTACTTTGGAGCCCGTACAAGAAAACTAGTAGACAACTTTTGTTTTTAGTAGGCTTGCTTGGGGATAATCACAGCTCCTAACTGCACTTTCGAAAGAGACCTTACTAATAATCATATTCCATAAATCAGTATCTTTTTTATCCCTGAGTGACCAGATAGTGCTCTGTGGGTAAACCTTTCGAGTAACATATAGCCGTCTATTCTACCTAAGTGAGTTAAAGAACTTACTCGACGTTGGCAACCCTAATCCTTAAAGTGTTGTGCCAATCAGATAACGAACCATTATATGTGTATCTGTCAAAGGATGTGGCGAATCACATGATTATATATGTTTAGTACGGATTGACTTAAGGTATCTGTTTATATCACTGCACAAAAAGGTAAGGCAGTGCCCCGACCATGCTGCAGACAAAGACCCGTTCCTCCCCTTTAACAATAACAGGATTACCGTTTATATCACTGCACAAAAAGGTAAGGCAGTGCCCCGACCATGCTGCAGACAAAGACCCGTTCCTCCCCTTTAACAATAACAGGATTACCGTTAAAGGGAAGATTCCCATTTCAACAGACCAGGGCAGGCTCGAGAACCCTAATCATTTCGAGGAAAACATTTTTAACCATGTCCCTTAGTCTTCTAGATTTACTGAAAGGTGCTCAGATGATACGCCGTAGTTATGTTATAGTATCAGCTAAGAGAAATAACCCCTTCCACGATTTGGTTACGAATCCACAAACCTTAAAAAGCATGGTGATTTTTTTTGCTTTCAGGGGGATACGTTAGGGATAAATAATTTTGTAAACTGTTAAAACAGACTTCCAAAGCCGCAATACAATAACCGAATCAGCCGAATCTGCAGTGAATAAGCAAGAATTGGATTAAGTCAAAGGAAGCCGTCATATTCTATTGTGATTTACTTCTTAAGCCAATCTTTAAAATCTCTGGTTACCGATCTCTCTAACTCTATCGTAGTAAGAGTATGCCGGTGAAACAATTCCAACAGCAAGAAACACCTCTCTGTTATGGCCTCAAAGACGTATTGGGGGGGTATTTAACGTATTGTAGGAAAACCCTGAGTATAGCCAGTTTATAACTACTTAATAAATGGTCAAAACAAACCTAATGATAGTTATTAGCTTTAGTTTCATACCACTGAACACTGTATCTGTGTGGTTTTCGTTACAAAATGTATCTTTATAGGGTCTTATTACACTACTTGATATTAGAGTGCGTTAACAAAAATCACGGAATAAATATTTACAAAGAAACCTAATCGATTACCCTTCCACAATGCGTATGTGATCGTATAATAATCTAAGTCGACTAGCGTTGACGACACTAAAGCTAAATGCTTAACATTGTCCGTGTTTTAGGAGATACTTCAGAGGCAATAAGAAAATTTGTTTAAGTTTGGCATCATAAGACCATACAGATTGAAGAAGAAATATCTTGAAAAATTATTCCGAATGTCTGAAATGCCAATTAGACGTTACAGAAGAAAATAATTTTTACATCAAATCATTAATCTTGATATAAAAGGGAGTCCATTATAATAACCGGAAGTATATGAGTTAGTATTTTAAGCCCGGAAAACAGCTGAATCAGTGTCAATGTCAAATGTCTATGGCACTATGATAATGCTCTGCGTTTAAGGTACCTTTACACGGTAATACATATATTACGATATGTCAAAAAATGTTGTGGGAAAATACAAAATCTCATCATGTAAAAGCATAATGTATTGGGTAGGAGAGAATACGGATGCAAAATTTGACAAGTGTTCGGTAAATGCTTATTTTCTAAACCATTTTAGAAACTTGTGTATTCTCATCACATCAGAGGTGTGAAAGATTGGCAGCACTTACAGCATCTAATGAAGGTGGCTACACTTAATGAAACAATACACAAACAATTAAAATAAAAGCAGATTTTTTTCATGTTGTTTTTGTAAATATTGTTGAACCTTAACCATATGGCGTTACCCCAAAAGGAAAGTGGCAAGAAACAACCGATTTTGATTTTACCAACCTCATCCGTGTAAACATGAAAAATAGTTAGAACAGATTTTTATTCTCTTTTTTTAAACACGGAGAGAATTTCATAATATTTTGATTCTACAAAATCTAATTACTTTGTATTACCGTGTAAAGGTACCTTTAGTAATACCAAAAGGTTTCTAAATATTTGAAACCGCTTAAATCTCCACAGGCCATCACAGGATTTGCCAAAAACGTCTTGAATATGCGGCTAGACATGAAGCCGTAACATTGCAACATGACAACGCTTGGCCACATTTTTCAATTAATTAAGAAAGCAAAATTCCTAGCCTTACCTGCTCTATAATACTTACTTCGCTCGGCCAATCTACTATTGGTTCCGACTTTTTCAGAAGGCTCACTCTGGAACTCGCACCTTTTGGAAGCAGTGTATCTGAAATGTGCTTGGTTCGTACTTTACCTCTAAGCCTTACCATTAGCAGACTAAAAGTTGTCCAAATAAAGTAAGCGTTAGTTTTCACGTGTTTTCCATTGTTCGCCGTGTTTTAATATTTGGTTGTGTTTCTAGCTTATTTAAAAACTTGCATTTAACTAGTGAAACTTAAAGGTCTTTGTGGATGTTGTTGCTGCTTAAAATATACAAGCAAGCGGCAATAATCAGTTGCAAAATTTTCTTTTGGCAACATCGAACTTTTTGAAAATTGGAGGCTGAGGCAGTTCTCTACAACTGTATTTTATCTGCCTTAAAATCAAGTTGAAGAATTACAATCGAGACGAAGCATGGAGTTTCTACCAATTAGCCATTGACTTTGACTGGTTTCAGTTTTATTTGTGTCAACTTCGCATTTTTATGTGACTTTCATATGGAAATGAATGCCATGGACTTCACCTTAAATCGTTGAGGCACCATTTGGTTACTAATAAGCATTGATGAGCACCTTTCTTTGCCTAAAGTAAAAGTTACGAGAACACTTTTTTGTTCATTGTTTTTATTTTCCATTACTTTGACCCCTTCTCTACTTTTATTTGATGTTGTAATTGGTTCGAGGCCTCTTAGGAATTTTCGTTAGAAAAGCGGTATCATTATCAAAAGTTGAGATCTGCAGAGTAAAGCACGTTTAGGATTGGTCCTAAAATACTACCTTGAGGTACCCTTATTGGTTGGTGTAAACTTATAAATAAATATAAATTGTGGTCTAGTTAAGAGCTTTTATAAAAGGTAAAAGAGATTAACAGGAAAGTTAAGCTGTAGTTTGATTAAAAAACTTCCCTGTCATATATTGTCGAAAGTTTAAAAGACATCAAAGACTTTTTTAAACCCCTTCGATGGCAGTTTGGGCTCGCCTTAATCTAAATTGGTGTTTAGAAATTTTGTCAATTTAGATTGAAATAAGCTTGTTTTAAGGAAATTTTTGAACAATTCAAAATTTAGTTGGTAAAAGGCTAATAGATCTGTAAAACTGCTCCTTGAAATTATGCTTTCCAAGCTAAGCAATGATCTTTACCAACACAAGCTTTATATTGGCGGAAAGTATTCAAGCTGTAAAATGGCATTGAAAAGAAATAACATTTATGTTGCGTATGTGTATATAAACCAGATTGATGCTAGGACCCCAAGGGACAGTCGTCGTCAAGGGTTTTACGTGACACCTGCCGTGCGGCCAATAATTCATAGTGATCTCAACACTTGGTGGAAACAAAGCGTCCGCCAGCGCCCCAGAATGGCCTACTCTGCCACCCAGGTACCAATTTTCTGCCATGACTCTGTGTAGCCATAACATAACCCTTGGTGAGGAGTTGGCCTATCTTAGCCCTAATTGCATCTCTAGTTTTGATCTCGCTTCTTTATAATCAAAACAGATCCGCGCTGACAAGACACCTGTCCACACGCTTGTGAAACAGCACCCAACCTTAAGCAAAAAAGACCATGATTATCATGTCGCACCCAACGAATGCGACACTCAGCTCTGTTTCATCCACGCTTCAAAATCTTCTCACCGCCAGTCAGGACCGAGTCACGCACATGCTTCAACATGCCAATGCCAGCCTTTTCATTATTTGCTACTACTTTGACGGGATCTTATTTTAGATCCTATGGGCCCCAGCCGTAGCCAGTTTCCCTATTTACCTACTTCCAAACAAACTTACACCTTTTCAGCTATTAGCCTACTTCAACAATTGCTCATGTACCTGGGTAGACCCGCCAAGACTAGCGACTCTATCTTGAGAGCCTTAAGTTCATATAAGACCACTTACGCGATCACTCTGGGGCCCGTACAGGACGGACCCCAGCATATCAACTTTCGATCTCAGTTGCCCAGCTTGGGGATAACCACAGCCACCATGCACTGGTAAGCACATGGGGCAAACTGATTCCCGTGGTACCAGAAAGGACTCTGGTCAGCCTCGGAAACCTACTTCCGTACTATTCCTACCAATTTCTGTTTAACACAGATAAGGTATTGGTACCCTTAGAACCTTATATTGCTGTGCCACTTAATGGCGATGTACATGACATAGCGACAACAAGGACAACCTGCCTCAAGCCAGACCAGTAAGTTTATAACCACTGATCACTTTAGTCCAAGACAGTCTGTTTTCAAATTAGCCATGTGTGTTAGCCTTTCTGTAACTGAAAGTTGCCCAGTTGATATCACAAGGAGGTAGACTTATGGTGTTTTCTTTTCTGAGCATAAATGTTGCCATTTTATTTTGTAACACTTTTTTAAAACTACCTAAACCTTTGAAAAGTGGTACATTTTCAGTGACTACAACAGAACAAACAATCACTATATTTTTAGATGAGACCTCGTTTTTTAATTCCATTTTATGATTTCTTTACAGAAATAAAATTTTTTTATTCAACGTCAAAAAACTGATAGCAAAAAAATAGATCTTCTTTTTTTTAAAAAGGCAGTGAGTAACCCTTTGATTATTTTAGGGGCAAAAATGTAGCATTTTTTCATTTTTTTAGGGCAACATTACCAGAAAAGAACTTACAACTCTGTAGCAATGCTGCCTTGCTTTTCAGAAAAGAACAGAAATGAGTGCATAGGGCAGAATAAAGGCAGCATTTCTGCCAGAAAAGAAAACGCCATTAGGCACTTGTACTACATAACTTATAAACCCCCCAAGGGACAGTGTAGTCATCCCTGCATTAAATCCATAAACTGATCAAAAAGGAAATACAAAAACTGCACTGCAGAAAATCTTCAAGAATTACATCCGTTACCTTCAACAAAAAGCTGGTGAGAGGAAGAAGAACCAGCTAAATAAGCTCATACACTTAGACCACTTTTACTCTAGGTTGCTTGCTTTGTGCATAACGCTAAAGCTAAGCTATTTAAGGGTCCTTTAAAAAATTTCCAAAGCGACTCTGTAAGAAATCTGCAAATCTTTATGCACTCAACCTAAATAAATAAAATTTACTTAAATGATTTAACATAATCTTATGCCTTTTTGAATTGGTTATCACTTTAAATGTTCGTGTAATGAAAACCTTTGTGTGAAATCTAAAAATATTTCATCTCTTTCTTTTGTCCCCAATTGTAACTTAATAGAGTCCTTAAAAAGGGTTTATTATGATTTTATTCGTAAAACTCTTGTACATAAATACATAACAGATATTATTATAAACAGAAATAAACATAATTCTTAAATTATCAAACGAAAAAAAAAAATAATACAAAAGAGTTGGATAATGTTTAAGCATAAAAACTTCATTAGAATTTTTATGATACTTTACTTCCTCTATTTGTTTTTAAATTATGTGTTGTCGCAGCAGTAATAACCTTAAAACAAAAAAAAAAGCAAAAGAAAAATAAAATTAAATAAGCAGCAGCAAAAATACTTAAAACAGACCGGCAGACAGACAGATTCGCATAAAAACGCCAAAACAATAAAAAGGAAAAAGTAGACAAGCGAATTTTAAGTAAATTGAGTTTATTATTTCCAACAGTTTAGAACTTGAATAGTATTAATAATAATGAAAGCCATAAAACAAAACTAAGTCAAACCTAACCGAAACTGAACTGAGTCAAACCAAACCAAACTAAACCCAACCAAACTGAACTGAACTGAACTAAGCCCATGCCTAAACCCACAAAAAAAAAAATTCAAATAAAATTAAGTGAAGAAAACAAGTGAACAAAAGAGTTTTTCCCTTATTTTCCTCATTTTTGATTGTTTGTTTTTGTGTCAACTACAATATTTAGAAAGAAAACTTCTTAAACATATTTATTATTTTCCTTATAAACAGAATGACGGCTTTTTCATATTTAGACGACACTCTTTTGTAGCTTAATGTTTTAGTTATTGTTGCTGTTGTTGTTGTTGGTTTAATATTTTGCTTTAAGTACTCTATAAATTAAAGTCTGCTTGTTATACTCCTGCAGTTATGAAATAAGGATTATGATTATATCACTACGACCATTATTATTGTATTTAGCATTATTATTTTCAAACACTTAACAAAACAGCAAACATACCAACAGAATCAAACAGACACACACACACACACAAACAGACTTACAAACATTACATATTTAGGTTTATTACAAACATTTCCTGTCACTTAGCACTAAGAATACATACGTATGTTTAACGTACGTATTACGCTTTGCTCTGTTGCCACTCATAGTAGTCATTATAAATAGTTAAACCTTAAGTGTCCATAACAGTGATTTCCGTTAGAGTGTTAAAGAAGAAGAAAAAGAAGAAGAAGATCATTGTTACTCAACATAAAATCCCAACCAGGGGGTAATTTTAATTAAAAATAAATTTAACAAAATTTCTTATATTTTCCAAAAGCTCCCACTTTTATGGAAGATTTACCAAATATTTGTTAAAAGAAATATTTAGTTTAAATTTATATTTTAAAAGCGAACTTTTTTGCTAAAGATAGGCTTAGGTAAAACATTTTATTTCTTTTTATAGGACAGAGATAATTTATTTCTGAATGGTCCTTTCGCCCTAATTTTGAAAGGAACTTCAACAAAATCTTTTGTTTTTGGAGAGCTTTTTAATAAGTTATTTGCTTTTAAAGACTGCAATACTCAATGGCTATCGGCTGGAATCTTTTAAAAGTAACTATCGCATTCTTTATATAGAGACGATTTCTCAAACGCAACTCCAAGTTCACACAATAATTCTTATAACTGTCATTGATTCTGCCTGGTAATACCGGTAATAAAGGTTGTAGCGATAAGCGCTGCAAGATAACAAATAAATTTAAATTTGCACAACATGGTTAGTTTAGGCGTTAAATTATTTGTTTTATTTTGTCAAACGGGTTCTTAAAGCTGGCGCAACTTAACAATGCTGTCAACTCAATAATACAGGGTGTCCGCCGGCAAGGTATACTACTTTGTTTGTTTATAATTTTTGATTAAATTAAAGAGAATGGATCTTATATTAATAAATGTTTTATTTAATGTCGGCAATTTTGTATGAAATACAATATCAAATTAATGCCCGCTTCTGTTAACCTCACAAATGCGGCCTATTTTGAGCATATTTTTCACACATTTAACGGGGTATTTCATTAATTTCATCACGAATATTATTTTTTGAGTTGCTCCAGCGTTTTTGGTTTGTTTCCATAAATCTTGCTTTTCAGATATCCCCACAAAAAAAGTCCGGAGCAGTTAAATCAGGCGACCGTGAAAGCCAATCAACGTCACCATTTCTTGAAATAACTTGTTGTGGAAAGAGGTCTCGCAATAATTCCATTGTAATCCTGGCTTTATGTGATGTGGCACCGTCTTGTTGTTACCAGATGCTAATAAAGCCCAAATCATGCAATTGTGGAATTAATAGGTTTTCAATCATATGACGATATTGCTTCCCATTAACAGTTACTGTAACGCCGTTTTCAGTTTAAAAAAAAGTAAGGCCCAGTGATTCCTCCTGACCAAATCGCACATCAGGTGATTGGCGAACCGCCCAGAACCGACTACTCTGTTTATTCAATATCCATTCAAATGAAAATTTGCCTCGTCACTCATTTTGATTTTTTCATGAAAATCGGGGCTGTCATTGGCGAGCTGTAACATCCTGTTGGCATTTATACCGTGGCGTTGACAGTCTTTTGGAGCATTCCATGAAAAGAAGGAAGTCTGAACAATTTTACAAACATAAACTTTTTTTATATTTTTGCATCTACATAGAGAGATTAAGTTCTCATCTCAAAAAATTGACCTACATCGTGACGAGTAGATAACTTTTTTCATAAATACCGTTATTTTTCTGAGAGTATAAAGAATTTAGCTTTTCTTTTTCATTTTACACCATTTTTTGAGAGGTCGCTTCTAATACTTTTTTTCACATAAGAACTAATATTCTTTTCTGTGTTCAAGGGAGTGGTGAGCGGTATTAAACTGTATAATATTAATTGTTGTAAAGTGCTTTGTTCCCGAGGAATTAATAACAATGCAAAGGTAAATTTCTATGTCCCACACGTGACGCCTTTTTCCTTTTTTTAACAATAACTGTAAGACAAGTCAGCTAAACAAATTGATTTTTGCCATTTAAAGCTAACTTTTGGTGGTCTAATATCTGACATAAAAAATTTTCACTTAAACATTTAGGAAATAGTTTTTTTTTTCTTGATTAAAAGTGTCCCACACGTGACGCCTTTTTCCTTTTTTTAATAATAACTGTAAGACAAGTCAACTAAACAAATTGATTTTTGTCGTTTAAAGCTAACTTTTGGTGGTCTAATATCTGACATAAAATATTTTTACTTAAACACTTAGGAAATAGTTTTTATTTCTTGATAAAAAGTGTCTGTACGTGACGCCAAGAATTAAGATATCTGAAATTTTTCAATCTATGCCAAATACAAACCAGATGCCAGCTCAAGACGTCACCAAATTAAGCATCATCTTGATTTTTCAATTCATTTCTTATACCTTACTTGTGTTTTGTTCCCTATCTCTTTTATATACTAAACTTATATGAAAAAAATATTTACACTTAAGTTAACAACAACGGCACATGAATTCATTTGAATCGTATTGACATTTTTTCTAATTTCAGGCTTTACCCACACTTATAATGGTTTGTTTTTCAGTTTCTTAACCGTTTTATTTGTTTCTTAACCGTTTTGCTTGTTCCCAAAAGTTGATCATTCACAAAAAAATTTCTACAAATTTGTAACAGCTAAATCATTTTGAATTGCACGGTATTCGCTAATTTACTGCCGCTACATTTTCTGAGTAATTTCGACTTTGGTAGTCAAATTTTCAATAGTTTACAAGTATTTTTCTTACCTGCTGTTGCAGGTAATTATATCAGACAATATTTTGTCCTTTTGTATTTGAAATTATCCACAAAAAAAATACTTGTAATTTTATTACAGCAACACTAGCTTGATTGACCAGGTTTTCCCTAGATGTTTGCGAATGAAAATTCCAGGTTAATAAATATTTTGTCCTTATTTTATTCTAAGAAAATAAATAATTTAAAATTATGAAATTTTTTATAAAAGAAAATTACTCTTAACTCATTGTTGTTGTTGACAATACATTATCACAGTAATTTTTTTATCGGCCACACATCATGAGGGTATATAAGGTGCATCAACAACAATGCATCACACCACTCGCTATTCTTAACTACACTACATTGCATCACACGAATTGTGTCAGCTACTCTACATTACAGCACTTAAACAGTTTAGTCGCACAGCAGCACAACAATTAGAAAATCATCCCGGTCTTGAATTAGCTCTCTACAAATTGTATTTATTATTTACTGCACTACATTTATGACTCGCCCAAGTATGACTGATCAGCAACCTTCCACCAGTCCTGGACGTATGCAAAACCTTCGCGAAAAGCGTAAGGAAGATGATCCAAACTTTGGCGCTTGTGAATCGAAAAGAATATGTGAGCTTCGTAAGCAAAAAAGAGAAAATCTTTCAGAAATGGATTTAAAAACTTTGCGACTTAAGGCAAGGGATAAAAAAAGACTGCAAAGGGCCAAAATAAGAAATCAAGATCAAAATATTGACGAACCTGTTGTAAGTACCAAATCCCCTTACAAGTCCAAACAAACCTTATCGAAAGCTGTTCAAAAGGCTCTAAAAGCCCTTCGTCAATCGCCAAGCAAAAAAAGAGCATTAGTAACCGAATTAGCGCTTAAATTGAATATTGCTCTAGCCGAAAGTCCAAGCTTGGACTTATCAAATGCTGACTCGTATTACAAAGATGTGAAAGCCTTTTATTACCGTCCAGATATAGTATACACCTGTCCAGGTGCAAATGATTTTGTTGTTATTTGGGAAAATGGAATTAAAGAAAGGCGTCAGAAGCATTATTTAACTATGTTTCTACGGGAAGCCTTCTGCATTTTTAAGGAATTTAATCCTAATATAGAGATAGGATTTTCAAAATTTTGTAGTCTTAGACCTAAGGACGTGCTACTCATAAAAGACACTCCTTCAGATCGGTGCAAATGCATAACACATGAAAATTTCATTTACAAAGTTAAAGGCTTAAAACAAAACTACTGTAACGACTGGTGGTGTAAAATTTTATGTGATCTTTCGTTAGATTCTAAGTGCTGGAAAAATGAATGTAACTTCTGCTCTGGTGGCAAAAAACTATTACTATCTATGGACTTAAGCAAAGTCTGCATATGGAAAGAATGGGAAAAAAATTCAGATAATAAATTACGTTTAACAACCCATGAAACGAGCTCAGGTGAACTAAAAGACAAACTGATTAATTCAATTCATATTATGATGAATCATGTTAATTTGAAAAGAATCCAAGCCGATGAATTTCAAAAAGACAAACTAAATGAAGGTGTGCGTATCCTTCAAATTGATTTTGCGATGTCTTTCGCTTGTGAATGCCAGAATGAAGTTCAAAGCGCTTTATGGTCGCGAACGAGTGTCCTGTTGTTTATAGCTGCAACTTTTTACAAAGGAAATTGTCAAACATACCTTATATGCTCTGATGCGAATTCTAAAGACAAAGATACAGTTTTTGTTTTTTTAAATAAGTTGTTCGATTTAGTACATACGGAAAATGAAGTTTTTCCTTCAGGGGATGGCCCGGCATCAGAATTTAAAAACCGTTATATGGTTAAATTAATATCAATGCTGAGCGAAAAGTACGCAAAGCCTTTTTTTGGAAATATTTTGCTACATCTCATGGAAAAGGTGTAATAGATGGAATCGGCGGAAATATAAAGAGATTGGTAAGAGAGAAAATGATGAGCCAAAACGAACATATTGTCATTCAGTCAGCTGAAGATTTTGCTTATTTGGCTTCTCAATTAGTTTCAAAAACCCGGGTAATTTATGTGCCATCCTCAGAAATATTGGAAAAAATTGAATCTGAATCACCGTGAAATAACACCAAAGCCATAGCAGGAATTTCAAACTTTTATTTCATCAAGGCCAATCAAAATATCGTGGACTGCAAAATTATAGATTATCTGTAGACAAAACTGCAATTAACGTTTGATTTTTGAGTACTTTATAAAAATAATTTCAACTGTGTCCCTTACGTGACGCCATTTGTCCCTTACGTGACAAAATAAAAAAGTTAATTTTTACCTATAAATATTTATTTTATTAAAAATTTATTATCATCATAAGTAAGCGTGGTTGTTAGTTGTAATTTCTTTCTTAGACATATTTTCTCTATATGCAACTGATTCGCTGAAATTTGGATTTAAACACTACAATTTTAAATTTTGGTTGACTCAGGGTGTCCCACACGTGACGAAGTTTGTTTAATTTTTTCTTTAATATTTTCTGAATTATTAAAAACAAGTTCGATGTAGGATTGAAGACTACCACGCAGTTTAATTAATAAAAGAAAAAAAATTGAATTCTGAATTACCAATTGGAAGTTGTATGTAAAATAAGTGCTAAAAAATAGTTGAATTTGTCCCACACGTGACGGTGGAATGCCCCTTTTAGAACAAGCTTTTGTGTCAACTGAGTCTTAAATGGAAAAAAAATGCAAATTCTTGTACAAAATTGTGGCCAAAGTTGTTCCTTGAAGACAAAATTCCTGAGCACGGCGTCGAATTTAAGTTAATGGATTGTTTTGAACGCTTTCTTGAACAGCAGTAACAATGCTTGCAGTACAATGTGGTCCATGCTTGGGCCTGTCAACTATAGTCCCTCTTTCTACGAAATCATTCTATTCACGATAAGAATTGCGTCCCGTTAGCACATTGTTTGTCCCAAAAATTTGAGGTAATTTTCCCATCGTCACAGTAATCGATGATTGGTTTTGATAAAATGTTTTAACGATTGAAACACGTTGGCTTACCAAATATTTTTCCATAATAAATTTGCACGTCTCTACTTTACGACTGTCAAATGTGAATTGTCAAGGCTAATGCTTACCAAAATGGCAGCAAAACAAAATAGTATACCTTGCCGGTAAGTACCTCGTATTATCTTAAAAGTTGTACAATATTGCTTCTATAAAAACATAAATATAATTATGTCATGACATTAGCAAATACATATGTAAACACAGGCGAACAATTAATTACAGTTATAGCATAAGCGACTATCATTGCATGACTTTAATTCTTTATTATTTTTTTAATTCTCATTTTCCATAGCCTATTCCATAACGTATTAGTTACTTAACGACGCGCCTACTTCGCGTCACTGTCGGCTGACTAGCCTTAATACTACCTAATATCACAGACCCGTGTATATCAAAATCAGGTACTTCAGGAGTTAGCTGACTCTCAACACTGATTCCATTCACAACCGAAGGAAGTGATTCATTACGCGTATCACATTTCCCATTGCCCCCTGGTTTCCGTACTGGAAATATCCCCATCTAGTCCAGCCCGACCAGAGGGACTAATTCCTTTTTGTTAAGAGCTCTCCGGTACGCCCTCCCTACTGCAACTGGGGTCCTCCAAATAACAAATCACTGTTGTTAGAAAATTCTGTTTCTTAGTTCTCATTATATGGCGACGATTGCGTCTGAAACAATCACTGAAATTGTTTCTTATCACGTATGATCTGTCATCGGCTGCCGATTCTATTTGACCATAATTTAATTTTCTTCCGTGTCTCCTAAAAATAACTAAATCACCCTCATGAAGTGTCTGTAAGGACTTCACCCCCTGTCAAAGTAATATTTCTGTCTTTCCTTCTTCTGCCTTATTCTCGTTCAATTTTCTTCTTGCTCACGTTATTTCTAATCAAAAGTAAGCTAGACACTAGAAAATTCTGGAAACACTGGGGTTTAAAAGTCTGCCAAGTATAATTCTGATAAATAAATTTTCATGTCCGTTAAAGGTGTTGTGTTGTACTTCAGCAAATGATATTGAAAAATGCCCAACTCCTTTGCCTCATAACAACGTCTAATAATGTTTTTAGCTATAACCACACCCTTTTCAGCTAACCCGTTGCTCTGTTGGTATGCCGAACTCGAAAACTTGAACTAAACATTATACTCCCTTAACAACCGCGCAAATTTAGCTCAACCAAAGGGACTCCTATCGCACCTCACAATGGATTGTGTCAAACAATCTTTTTAGATAATGATATGCGAAACTAGCGTGTTTTTCTGGCTGTTTTGATCACATCGAGAATCAAACACCATTTGATGGGTGGTCTCTTTTTGTTGGATATAACCAGCAAGTTTGTATATTGATAAGTTTTCCCAGAACCTTGTGATTGCGTCAGTTGTTTGTCTGCTCTCGGTTCTAATAACGCAAAGTAATCTTAAAATTTTTCATAAATCTTTTGGTTCTTGCTGCCCTTCTGTCTATAACGCTAAGCATATGTGCTAGCGTCCTCGCCTAATTAGCTCTAGATATCGAATTTTCCTTGGTTTCCTGTCGAAAATGGAATCGAATGTAATTTCAAGCTAAGAAATAACTTATCAGTCAACTGGTAAGAATAAATTTCCAGACATAATTAAATTCGGCGTAATCCTAAAAACTGGTCCGAACGCTTATTGCTCGGAAAACCTACCGCTTAAAAATCTTGAAGACGTCGATGATAGTCTTGGTAGCCTGGACGAATAGAGGATTGCAGGTACTAGAAGATCAGTAACGGCAGTTGTGCTTCTTGACGTGGCCGTTTAAGTAAAAATAAGCCTTGCCGCTCCAAAAAAATGGAATTTACAGGGCAAAAACGCATCAACATCGTTTCACAAAAATTTTTGCGTAAGTCAAAATCACTTTTTTTAGTTTTTAACGATTTGAATTTTAAAAAGGATAGAGCTTCAGTTCCTTTTTTAAAATTTCATTAACAATTGCATTTGAAAGTCCTAGTGAGGCTGCTCTTTTCCGTATGGAAAGTCGCAGATTTCCATGTAAACTTCTTTTAGCCAGCTCAATGTTAACGGGAGTCCTTAAAGATCGACAAGGCTCAGGCCATGGGACATTCATATCCGAGGCAGTTGCACGGAACGAAGTTGTCGACGAGCGATTACGTAAGAAACAATACTCTTAAAAACGGATTCCACAGCAAACGCACGATGCTCACCCGACCACTGCGACATCGTGACTAACAAATCCGCACAATCGATAATTTCAACTTCGCCACCATTTATTACTTTTTTTAATAATCGTGTTAAAAGATAGATTTTCCACCAGACACCCTTTATAAACTTATCATATTTAACGAAGATTTGCTGAGACAAAAAATTATCAAGGAACCCTAATAGTTTCTTTTTTAAAAAAAATTTACCTTAAATTCACTTCTTAGAGGTGTGATGAGAATCGTTTGGTTCGTAATATATCCAATTTAAGGTTTTTGGATTTTTGTAAATGGGGGAAGTCAATTTAGCCATGCACGTCCGGCTGTCTGCTAGTCAATCCGTTTGTATTTCTGTGTAAAATCAATTTACCGTAGCTAAGTCTTGTTCTGGAGAAAATCGATATTTAAAATCAGCAAGATTCATTACATATGGGCAAATAAATAAGCAAAAATCTGAGATATTCCACTTTAATAAATCAAAGTTTATGAATTATGGCGAAATTTTCAAAACGGTAAACTTGTATCTGGAAATTCTTTTCGAATTAAAGTAACGAGAATGGTAGTCCTCACAAAAATGAATTATTTTTTTGAAGTTTTTTTAAGAAGCACTATTTCTTCGAAACTAAGCCTGCCAGGGTAGTTTCTGAGGAGGTCTACATTAAAAAAAAGGGAATGGTAACATGGGAAATCATTGCCCCTGCACGAATGTGCTTTGTCTTAAGATCTATAAAAACTGTCGACTTCAAATTGGTGATTAAAGGGTTAATTTTCAAAATTTCTGGAAAAAAAGCAAAGATCAAATTTCATGTCATTTAACAGTTTTCATCAAGGTATCTAAAATAAAATCTTTGCTTTTGAGTGTATAAAGTTTGGGTACCTCTTCCATTTTAGCTTTATTTTTTATTTCGAGTTTCTTTTTTTATTTAAATCTACATTAGTAGTGAAGAAGGACAAAGAAGAAATATTAACTGAATACTTTTTTAAATTTTTTTTGCTCAACATTTTAATTTAGTCCTTAAGACTGGCCACAAAAAACAAAAGAGTCTTTTTTATCGTAGTCTTTGTGTAAAAAAAATGAAAAGTGAATGACAAAAAGCATGATTAAGTAAGACTTGACGAATATTAATTAACTTTAATGACCTCTGGACATAAATGAATATTTTGATTTACATTTATTAAGTACGGAAATAATGATTTCAAAGTTTGTTTTCAAATAATAATGTGCAATATGGAAAATAAAGAGTGTCAATAAACATGAAGTATGCTAATGTCGAGATATTGTAAAACGGAAATGTAAAACAACAGAAAGTTAGAAAGTTGATTTGAGGTACAAATTATTACACCTCTATTTTGTAAATACAAAAGTTTTCTTTAAACATTTTTTGCTTAAATAAAAAATGGGCAGATAGTTTAAAGGGAAATACGGTCGTAAAAGTTTAAGGAATTTCAAATATTTTCTTATTATTACATTATTTATGCTTTAATATGGTTAAAATATATTTTATGAAATTCTCAAAACTCAAATAGCTGAACATAAAACTACAAACAAAACATGGTAATAAATTAGCAAATTTTATTTATTCGCTTAAGGAAATAAAAACAAATCATGAATCTTAAAAAAAAAAACAGAAACAGAAACAACATTCAAAAACAATAAAGTTTCATAAATATGACGACTGTGGGGGATTGGAATTATAATACCTGTTGATGTAGTCAACACATTATTATAAACTTAATTACATTTGCGTTAATATGATGTCATCAACATGAAACAAATTTGTGTTTTTCTTATCAAAAATAAACAAAAAAAAACCTAATAATTCAAAGAAAGTAGTGATTACATCAATCAAAGTTTCTTCACGAGACTGGTGGAAAACAAAATATGTATTTCCATAGTGGCCCATTAAATAGATAACAAGTTTAACACATCGACCTACAGCAGTATATTCTTACATACACGCAAACATATATATTTATAATTTAAATAAATGTTAATATTAAAATATATTCAAACATAGTTATTTGTATGTAAAAATATTAAACGTTTACTTTAAGTCAATGTGGTGGTGGTGAAAAGTTGGAAAGTTTTTATAAAAATACCAGACGAAAAACACAAGAAAATTATTTTATTTATTTTTATTTTTTTTTTGTGTATTTGCGGTCATAATATTATTAGTTTATTTATGGTTTGCGTGTTTAAAGGATATTAGAAAATAAATTGTGATTAGTTTATTTATACCCAACATGTTCTTAATGTATTAGGACTTCCCAAAAAAAAAGGCGTTTTTAATATCCTTCTTTTTTAAAATCTTTCCAAAATGATTTCCATAGTAATAAGGATATATATTAGTTTGCCCTTACATTTGAAACTTCTAAAATATGCACTTGTGACCTCAGAAAGTATTTATATTCTGCGTCCTAATAAATAGGGAAGTCGATATCCCCGATATAGCCAATATATCAGATATCTATGCGTCTGATAAAATCAAGCTGCCGTAGCCGAAGGAATTCGCACGAAAAACGTTTCGGTGTCAAACTATCAGATATATCCCTGAGGCAATGGCTATTTAAAACAACAAGATCGTCTTACTAAAGACTGAGATATAAGCTTAAACCAAAAATAACCTTATTTGTATAAAATCTATGAAATATATTCCCATATGAGCCGTTTATTTTAAAAGTGGCATAAGTCAATTTTTTTAAAGTCGAGATATTTAAGATATAAAAAGATAACGTTCAATTTTATTTGGTGTTGCCATTAACTCGAAAAATTGACTTATGCCACATTTAAAATAAACGGCTCATTTATCTCAGCAAAAAGAGCCATTTTTTCCACAGAACTCGGCGTGGATATAGGGGTCTTAATTTGGGTTTTTTTTTGGATTGGGGTAGCAGAAGTGCAGGGTGTCTGGTGGCAGATTTATTTTTTTAAACTTAAATAAAAAAGACACTGAGTTCTCTTAAAGCATTGAACAATAGAATGGAAATGTGAATTTTATTTTTGAAGATTATTTTATTCAGATGTCTCCCGTTGAGTTGAACAAACTGTTCAAAATGGAGTCTTGTGTTCTGGGCCACACATTGCAGTAAGCTTGGTTCGGTTGAGCTGATT
The DNA here is from genome assembly GCA_963583895.1 of Melanophora roralis. Taxonomy (NCBI): domain Eukaryota; kingdom Metazoa; phylum Arthropoda; class Insecta; order Diptera; family Rhinophoridae; genus Melanophora; species Melanophora roralis. The sequence continues at coordinate 83,185,876 of OY757188.1, forward strand.
TCTCGACAAATATTTTTCTTTAAAGCTACAAAAGATTGGGTATTGTCAATATAAACTCTCTCTTTGAGGTAGCCCCTTAAAAAGAAGTCCCTCGGTGGGCATGGGATTCCCCCAAAGCGACTGATCAGTTTTTGGGGGAAACTTTCCGAAGCGAATTCATTTAAGCTCTGGCTTTGTGTGCAGTCGCTCCATCCTGTTGAAACCACGATGTGTGAAGAGTACGATAAATGAGCTTGCAGGTTTGGGAAAACAAATTCCGAAGTCATGCGTCGAGAATTTTCTCAAAAAATGGTCTTTTTATCTCATGCGTGGATAAGGCACACCAAACAGTTACCCTGGGGTAATGCAATGGTTTTTGATGTTTCAATCGAGAGTTGCGGCTACTTGAAGACCAGTAACGGCAGTTTTGCTTGTTGACGTAGCCGTTTAGGTGAAAATGAGCCTCGTAGTTTCAAAAATGCGGATTTGCAGTGCGAAAACGCTCCAAGATCGTTTAACAAAAATTTGTTGGTAAATCAAAGTCACCCAAATCAGCCCTGTCCCTCTTGGTTGGCCCACCTTGTTCATTGCCCAAATCCCTATCAGTTCATAATAAAAACCTAATGGTTGTCTTATCGACTCACATCCAGACCCAATATCCTAGGTCGATCCCCTCCTCGACAATTCATCGGCAGTTTCATTTCCAGCAATGTCACAATGACCCAAAATCCAACACAACCTAACCCAACGTGTCGCCAAGATTACCCTTATAGCACGTCTACAGTCGTCCAAAGGTCTAGACCTGACATAATGTCCCTCTACAGCATGAACGCTGTATCCTTCTCTAAGTTTCTTCTTTCCTTCCATCTCAACCTATTCTATTTGCCTCTTCAGGTAGAACAAAGGGACCGAATTAAGCGGACCCAAGTGAGCTGTATCCTTTCCTTCAATGGCTTTCTGTTCTACTTAAATTTTACTTAACTTTGACATTGACATAGTTTAATCATTATTGATTGGCAGATTCTTTCTCAACTTTCTTAAAAGTGTCAGTTACTGCCTGCAATGTTTGATATTACTAAATTTAAATACCGAGTTTCTTAGGAATATTTTGACATTTTTTTGGAACTTTCTAATGGGTTCGCAAAATAATATTGTAGAAATCACAAAGGGAATGACAAACTAATTTATATACACTTATCACTATGTGTAGGGTATGAATATTTCAATGAGATCAAAAGAAATATTCGTTTTCGAAAAAACCAGTTTCTACCAAAAACGTAAATATTTACACCGTTTCCCAATACACAGAAAAATGCACAAAAGTAAACGGAAGCCCTTGTTCCCACTGGCTTCTTTTTTAAAAACAAAATTATTTTTATTTTTAACGTTTTGCTGTGTCCTCGCCCATTCTGATTTTTGTTTTCTTTACAAGACCATTTACATGTAAAAAAATTGATTTTGTGTTAATGTACGTGTACATGTTACACATGTGTAAATAAGTAATAGAAATATGCAGGTGTTTACATACAGTACGAATTAAGGTAGTTATGTCAAATATACGTATGTACAGACGTTTGTATAATTTTTTATAACATTATTTTTATTTCATTTAATTGTTTACTTGTTAACCTATTCACTGGTTTTATTTTAAATATTTTTTTTATTTACCCTTTTTTCAATGTTTTTCCTTTCTAAAAGTTTGTTGTTCTGATTTAATGTTCACAATAATTGAAACTATTTAAAGTTTTGCTAGTTAGTTTTGCCCTAAAATATTTTTACAATAAAGCAAAACTAAAATTACTTTTTTTAGAAACTTTTATAAACACCTTGCAACCACTTGAAGAATGTTGTTTGTAAATGCATACATGTAAGCATATGTACAAACTTATTATGTACAAATTCGTACAGTATTTATGAATAGACATGAAAGTATCCTTGTTTGTTACAAATTTGATTCCTTTATTTTTAACAAAACATATGTTCATTTGCGTGTGTTTGTATATACTCAGTTTCGACAATGGATGGACCAGTGCTGCCAGAAGCAGCAATTGAAAAATTGCTAAATAGGCTTGCAAAAGAAGCTAGAAAATTGCAAAATTGGCTACAAGAAAGGGTAAGAGCTTTTAATTTGAAAGAAATTTGTTAACCATATTAAAAATTTGACGAAAAAAAAGAAATTACTATGTATAACCATTTCCGAATTCTTTTTAGTTTATTTTAAGGGTTTGTTGTAGGTAAAGCTTGTCTTTAAGCCCTTTCTTACACGAAACCGTCAATAGATTTCCACTAAGTTCTTGAAAAGCCTCATAAATATTTTCTGCCTTATATCATAACTTCATTAAACTTATTTAGAATTACTATAAACAAACCAAACATTCAAGAGTTCCATTAAAAATCTAAAAAACTGTTTTTCGATAAAAGCTGTTTTGACGGTGTAGGAATTACCTAACACCATCTGTTCTTCTCAATATTTATACCATCTATATCCGACCGAAAATGGAATATAACTTTCATGTTTGGGCTGGTGCCTCAAAGTCTATTTTGAAGCGGCGACGTTGTGGTATCTAGTCGTCTTGATTCCCTCGAGTACCGTCGTGATGTGGGGTGTGTTTTGCTGTTCTATCGATACTATAAAGGAATGTGCTCTGAGGAAATCAGGGAGTTTGTTCCCGAAACCCGGAACTTTTTGCGTGATATGCGTTTTTCTAGAAGAGCACACCCAGACGTGGTCAATTGGCCAGTGAATCGCACCACAAATTACAGTGAGAATTCCTTCTTTAGTCGCACAGTTCATATGTTGCATAAACTTCCTAAAAATGTCTTTCCTGTTACCGTAACTATCGAGAAATTTAAATCAAATGCCCATACACTACCCCTTTATCCTTCTTCCCTTAATCTATTTTCCTCATACCAACACAATGCAATGCATGTATATGGGGCCACCCCTGAGTGCTGGTTATTATTAAAAAAAAACAGAAAAAAATCTTTTTCTCCACTTAATTGACCTTTAGCCTCAATCGATGTGAACAAAAACGAAAAGTACCAAATATGGAAAAAGTACTTTTTAAACGCTTTTTTGAATTTTGACCTTAATCTTGGTCAACAATAGCCCTCATTTTATAATTTGAAATAACTAATACCAAAAAATTAAAAAAAGTACCAAATATGAAAAACCCTTATAAAAGAAAAAATAACAAAAAATTAGAAAAAAGTACCCTTTGGGTTAATTTCTTAATTTTATATATTTAGACCTGCATTCACAACAAGAAAAACAAAAAAATATTCCATTGGAAACCTCAATTGAGGTTTGTATCTGTCGATCAAAAAAACTAAATTATGTTGCTATATTTATAGGTTAAGAAGTTGCCAATGTACCTATAGAGCACAAAAAATTATTTTTACCTATTTTGCAGCTTCTGGAATCGAGATAAAAAACCAAAACTTTTATATATATGTATTTTGGAAATCAGTAATTTTTTCCTATTACTTTGTATTTTTTGGTTAGTTGCAATAAGTCCCTTAAAGTTCAAATATAATTTTTTTTAGCCCTTAAGACTTCATTATTCTAAAAAGTACTAAAAAGGTTTAGAAGGTACATATAGTACCTAACTATATTTTTGTACTGTTTTGGCACTCAGGGTTTAAATATTTGAAAGATGCAGCAGACACGCAAATATGTATATGTTATTTTAAAGTAGAAAACAATGTTTTTGAACTTTGTTTCTAGCGCTTATAACTTTAAAGATATTAGTTACCTATTTGCCCTTTTTCGGCCCATTTGTATCTCTTTAGAACTGAAAATTTCGGAAAAGTACCAAATTACATTATAGCTTTTTGAAAACTTTTCATACGCACAAAACATCGTTAAAAAACGAAAATAAACCTTTCTCCCCTTTTTATTTTCTTGGGTCAACAATTTCGGAAAAGTAACTGATGCGGGCCCATTTTTTTTGAAATGAATACGATGCTCTTTAAATTTTTTTTTTCTTTTGTTTATAAGGTAGTAAATAGCAAACATGGTCTACGCATTTGGTCTGTACGATTATTGTACAAATGGGCGTATTGTGGGCGTGACAGCAACATTTTTATAAAAAAGTAGTTTATTGTTACTTTTAAACTTAAAGTAACACCATGCACAAAATTTTAAATCGTGTGACTATGTGGCCAAACAAACATGCATTTAAGGTACATTAATTTATACAAATTCTAATCCAATGGGGGAAGCGAAGCGCAACGGGTTAGGTAATTATAAATAGTGAAGTATTAACTAGGTAACGCTAAGCATACCTTTTTATTGTTAAAAAAACTATTAATTAGTATATAATCCTAGAAAAAAAACTTAAGGTTAAACCTAACTTTTAGCATAAGGGCAAATAAAACACGATTACTGGCAACCCTTGTGTCTACAGACGTCATCTAAGTAGTTGTGGTAGAACTGCTAATTATCTTTAAATACTAACATACATAAATAGTTCCGTGTTAAACTACTAGTGTGTACCAATTTTCCTTTAAAACTTTTTATTTCTTTTCTTCAATTGGCTTTTGCAACGACCCATATACTTACATACATACATACTCATGTTGCTTTTGTACAGATTGAGTGTGTTTTCTAAGGTATGTAGGCAGACCATAGAAAACACGCAAAAATTAATGAGTTTTAAGTGCATATGCCACAGCCGTGCACAAAAATACATACGAATGTATAAAAAATGCATTCCCGGCTTTCTTTGGGGGGTTAACTTGGGATAGTTATAATATTATGAGAATTTAATTTTTTTTTGGCTTCGTATTAATTTGCAAGTTCTGATTATGATTATCAGGGAATATGTGGTCAAATTTGCTAAAAAGATTACTGTAAACGAAGGAAGATAAAGAAACTGGGAGGCTTTAAGCCTTGAAAATAGTTCCCCTTAAATACTTTAAAAATCTGCTGGGAATTCGAAGCAATTTGGGAAAAGGTTTCTAAAAGCCTCGGAATATTGTTTAGTTATAAATCAAATTCATTCTGCCTCAATCCACTTAAAAATTTAAACAGTTTGCCATCGATCGTAAACACCATAAATAATTCTGCTTGAAAGGCATAATATACTACTTCATGGACACCGAGATGATGATCCGTTGCTGTCTTCGTAAATTTTCGATGACCTTTGCAATTTTTAATGGAGGCTGGTACAGGGTGTCTGGTGGCAGATTTATATTTTCAAAATTAAATAAAAAACGTTATAATTGACACAAAGTTTTGTTAATAGCAATAAACGATAGAATGGAAATGCGAATTTTATTTTATGAAGAGTATGTAATCCAGGTGTCTTCCGTCGAGTCGAGCACACTGTTCAAAACAGAGCCATGTGTTCTGCGCCACACGCTGCAGTAAACTTGTTTTATTTAAGCTGATTTTTCGACAAATATTATTCTTTAAATCTACAAGAGATTGCGGATTGTCATTATAGACCCTCTTTTTGAGATAGCCCGATTGAAAATAATCTATGGGAGTAAGATCGGGCTACTTAGGTGACCATGTGATGTCCCCAAAGCGACTGATCAGTTTTTGGGAGAAATTTTCCCAAAGAAAATTCATCGAAGCCCTGGCTGTGTGTGTAGTCGCCACATCCATTAATTTCTGTAAAAGGAACAACTACATTATTTTGTTTTATAAGAAAACAAAAATTCAACCCCCCCCCCCCCCCCCCCCTCCCGAAAAACGTTCAAGACGGGTACGCTCCTGATACAATGTACACATTTATATTTGAAATGTATGTATATGTATTAGCATAGTAGTGGATTAAAAAATTTAACTTTTAAGCAAGTTATTATTTTAAAAAAACCCTATTAAAATTTCGAGTTGCTATGGATTTTGCCTGAACATACTTTATTTTATATCTACCGATCTTGCTATTTTTAAAATCGATCATCTCAGGGGTATTACTGAAGATGGGACACCAAAACACGATTCATGAAATTTGACCCGGCTCTGAAAACTTGATTTCAACAGACGAACAGATGGACATGTCTAAGTCGACCTTTCATAAGGATCCAAATAAATAGAATAAGAATATTGTATAAGCCCCAAACAATTACAAAAGCCGGTTATTTTGTTGAAATCAAAAACTTTTTATTTAAAACTCAGGTTTTGTGTAAAAAATATTTTTTTTAAAAATTATTTTTATTAAAATTTTTAATATATAAAATACCTAGTTAGAAATGTTTATTTCATTTAGGTCTTCGTGATGTACTTAGCCAGAACCGTGTTGTGTAACAATTTTTTTATGGTTGAAAACTAGAGTAGGAAATCCTCCATTCAGTACAAGTCGTTGCAATTAACAGCACGCAAATTGAAACGAACAAAACATGTAATGGACAATGCTTTGCGGTCATGTTTGGTATTTTTTTTTTCTCTTTTTGCAAATATTGATTTTTATATTTAAGCTCCAGCTTGAATTCCTTACACGCACATTAAAGAAAATTTAGACATAAAACTTAAAGGTTTAGCTTAAGGATATTTTAAATTTATGAAATTTCAAAGGAAGTCAAATCTTTTTATGTAAAACAACAAGAAAATATTTAAGATTGAATAAAATTTTTCAGCTGGAAATATTTAAATGGTTTTTAAAACTAAGGGGGCTTAAATTATAAGATATTGTAATGTTGCTTGTTTTTTTTTTTAATTTAGGGTGTAAAAATAAATTTGTGGCATATTTTAAATTTAAAAATTAAATAAACATATTTTGATTAAATATTTTGTAAATCCCTTTATATACATACAAATATATTTTGGGTAAAATTCAATGTGGTGTTAAATTTTCGATAATTTAAAATTGGTCCTTAAAGGACTTTTCATAAAACTGTAATTAAGAAATATTTTTGTTGGGCACTTTTCCATTTACTTCCCTTCTTTTTTTATATTTTAGAAAATTTTGCTGTAACCTTAATTGTCTTTACCAAAACGACTACAATTAATATTAATTATAATAGTTTGTTAAAAGTTTGTTTTAGTTTAAAAATGACCATAAGAAAGACTTTGCACTTCCTTTTTACACAGAAAAAAATATCAACCGATTTTGAAATAAAAAATTATTTTGTTAAATTTAGTTTTTAGTTCAAGCTCATATTTTGTAACAATTAAATTAATTATAAATTGTTAATATATGCTTGTTGAGGTGAATTAATTTGAATTTTATAATGTGGACGTCTGGCAATCATATGGTCCCTGGTTCTAGTCGTGGTTGAGACTTGTAAGTTTATCAATTTATAAATTTAACATTATTTTTAATTAAATTTAAATCGAAATAAATATCAAAAATTGAGAAACACCAAAAATTAATTTTTTTTTGTGTTTTTTGTGTTTAAATTAAATAGTTTTGTTAAACAATATTTTTAAAACTAACAAATGCAACAGGTTTCATTGTTTCTTTTCTAACATAAGTAATAAAGGTCATTCCGTCTGCAATTTCTTTTTTATCCATTTGGGCATATATTTTCTTGGCCCTTATGGATAGGAAAGTCGATTTAGCAATGTCCGTCCATCCGCTTGTCCGTATTATGATTCAAATCAACTTTTTGAACCTCCGGAGGTTGCATAGACCCGTAAGTGATATCAAACTATCAGAAATATCTGCGACCAAATCAATATTGAAATTCAGCATAATCGCCCCATAACTGGCCGAGATATTAGCCAAAAACCAAGACTAACTTCGCTTATTTCTCTAAATTTGTACATAAAAACCTCTATAACTGCCCCGTAGTTGCCCCGTACAATGTGCAGACGTTAAGGGTTTTATTTTAACACCTACCCTGGGGGCAATAACTCACGGTGCTCTTAACACTTGGTGGAATTAAGCGTCCACCGGCGCCCCCAGAATGGCTCACCCTGCCACCCAAGCTCCAATTCTCTGCCATGGCTCTGTGTAAGCCATAACAGACTCCTTGGTAAGGAGTTGGGATATCTAAACCCAAATTGCGCCTCTAGTTTTGATCTCACCTTTCATAATCAAAACAGATCCACGCCGACAAGACACATCTCCACACGCTTGTGAAACAGCACCCAACCTTAAGCAAGAAAGATTATGATTATCATGTTGCACGCAGCAAATGCGACACACAGGTCTGCTTGAAGGATCTTTTTCTCATCTAGACAAATCAATTATTCCACCATCATCAACGCTTCAGAATCTTCTCTCCGCCAGTCAGGACCGAATCACGCTCATGCTTCAACATGCCAATGCCGGCCTTTCCATTATTTGCTACTACTCTGACTGGATCTTGTTTTAGATCCTAGGGGCCCCAGTCATAGCCAGTTTTCCTATTCACCCACTTCCAAACACACTCACACCTTTTAAGCTATTGGCCTACTTCAACAGTTGCTCATGTGGCTGGGTAGACCCGCCAAAACAAGAGACTCTTTCTTGAGAGCCTTAAGTTCACATAAGACCGCTTACGCGATCACTCTGGCGCCCGAACAGAACGGACCCCAGCATATCAGCTTTCGTTCTCAGTTGCCCCGCTTGGGGATAACCACAGCCACCACGTGTACCCCCGAAAGAGACGTCACCACTAATCAGTTCATGCACTGGTAAGCACATTGGGCCAACTGATTCCCGTGGTACCAGATAGGACTCTGGTCAGCCTCGGAAATCTACTTCCGTACAATTCCTACCAATTTGTATTATACACAGATAAGGTATTGGGGCCCCTAAAACCTTGTATTGCTGTGCCACTTAATGGCGATGTACATGACACAACGAGAACAATGACAACCTGCCTCAAGCCAGTCCAGTAAGTTTATAACCACTGATCACTTTTAGCCCAAGACAGATTGTTTTCAATTTAGCCATGTCTGTAAGCCTTTCAGTTGATACCACGAGGAGGTAGACTTAGGCACTTGTGCTGTTGGAAGGTTACCCGGAGGCCCTCCTCTTCCATCACATAACTTATCAACCACGTACAATGTGCAATGTTAGATGGATTCCCAATTATTTTCCCCCACGAACATTTTGTTGGAACACACTTACACCTTATCGCCGCCTTCTAGCAGGGTTGCCATACAAATTTTAGTTTTTTTAATTTTTTAAAATCGCTCCCACAGCTTGTAGGGTTCTTCTACAATGATAAAATGTAAGACCGACTATAAATAATTTGACCTCTCAGAGATTTTTGTGGAACATACTTATCCTCTATCTCCAGCCCCTAACATTGTTCCCATACAAAATTTAAAAAAAGGGTAAAAATCTCTTCAACTTCTCCGGAGTCGCCTCTAGAGGAATGAAATGTATCACAGACCCCCACTGGTTTTTCCCTCTAACAGTATTCTTAGAGTAAACGTATCCCCTAAGAGTGCTGCCATAAAAAGTTTTCAAAAATGATGTAAAAACGCCCATGACTTCTCTAGAGTCGGTCTTAGAGAAATAAAGTGTACAACCGACTTCCATTAGTTTCTACTCGCAAACACATTCCTAGAACATTTTTACCCCAAATCTCAATGCCCTAAAGGGTTGCCATACAAAATCTGAAAAAAAACAGGGTTTAAGCCCCTACAACTTCCCTGGAGTCACCCGAAGAGGAATAAAAATTTATCACAGCCCCCATTAGTTCCTACTCGCAAATATATTCCTAGAACATAATTGCCCCCTATTTTCGTCTCCCAATGGGGCTTCAATACAAAATACCTAAGAGAGCTGTCATACAAAGTCTTCAAAAATTATGTAAAAACGCCAATGACTTCTCCAGAGTCGGCCTTAGAGAAATAAAGTGTACGACCGACCCCCATTAGTCTTCCCTCCGAAACATATTCCTAGAATATACTTACCCTTTCTCCACGCCCTAATGGGGCTGCCATACAAAATTTACAAAAATCATGTTAAAATGCCCACAACTTTCTCAGAGTCGGCCTAAGAGCAATAAAGTGCACGACCGACCCTCATAAACATATTCTTAGAACATAATTATCCCTTATCTCCATGCGCTAAAGGGGTTGCCATACAAAAAAAAATAAGGTAAAAACAACTTCAACTTCCCCGGAGTCGCCCCTTGAAGAATTAAATGTATCACAGTCCCCATTAGTTTTCCCTTTCAAATATATTCCTAAAACATACTTACCCCGTATCGCCGTCACCTTATGGGGTTGCCATACAAAATTTACAAAAATAATGTAAAAATGCGCAAAACTTTCTCAGAGTCAGCCTTAGAGAAATAAAGTGTACGACCGACCCCCATTAGTTTCCCCTCCCAAACATATTCTTAGAACCTATCTCCACATCCTTAAGGGCCTGCCATACAAAAAAAAATAAGGTAAATGCCCCTACAACTTCCCCGGAGTCGCTCTTAGAAGAATAAAATGTACCACCAACATAGAACGTAGGTATGTTCTAGTACTTACCCCCTATCAATATCACCTAAGAGGGTTGCCCTACAATATTTAAAAAAATTAGAGTAAAAGTCCCTAAAAAATTTAAAAAAAATTACGGCAAAACCTCCTACACTTGCTCTTATCACCCTAAGAGTGCTTAAATATGACACCGACCCCTATTTAAAAATTAGAAATATTTTAAAAATAAAAAAACGGATGAAATTAAAAAAGGCTCAGGGCTCCGAAAGTCCAATGTAAAGGGCATCAGAAATTCGGCACAGCCAAATATAGAAAATAGAATCCTAAAATCTTTAATGTCCAGACAAATGTCATTAAATGTTATGTGAAAACAAATTCCAAAATTTTTTTTAACAACATTAATTGTCGTAAAGAATTTTTAATAATTACAAGAAATATTTTTTAAATTGTTATTTAATTGGAATTAAAGGTATTTAAGTGCAGTAAAACACTTAATTGTAATAAATTTTATTTTCAATATCTTCTTATTAAACATGTCTCAACAGTTTGCAATTGCTGGCACTAAACATTTCCTAATTAGGAAATAATGAAACGAAAGAGAAATAAATTAAATAACGACTGATTATCGAGAAAATTAATAATTAAATTAAGTTTTTAAATAAAAATACAGGTATGTTTGTATATATGTAAGTTCAAGCACAAACAGGTCCTTGTTAGAATTATATACGCCTCCTTGATTTTTAAAAAAGTTGTGCAAACGAAAAGTACTTTTGGTCATGTGTGTGTGTGTGTCGAGTATGTGCATTAAAAACTAATTAAGGAATTCTTTAAAATACCAAACGACAGCCAAATGAAAAAAAAATTGAAATAAAATAAGAAGTGGGGATAACATGTACCTACATACTTGCTTGCACATAACTATGTATGTGTGTGTGGATTACAAACATGCTTCCATGCAATTGTTTAAAATTGCCTGTAAACGAAAATTCAATTAAAATGTTGGCTAACAACAAGGTTTAGTTGTTAATTCTTTGTTTCTTTATTCTTTTTATTTTTTAACAGGCTTTGAAATCGGCGAATGTTTTTGTATGTGTGTGTTGGTTTGTATTAAATATTGTTGATGTTTTGCCTGTTTTATTTCGTTTTTTGGGCAGGGGATATCTTTAAATATATCCTTGCGGTTAAAGAAAACGGCAATAAATTACATTTTGAGGCTGTTTACAGTTAAGCTCTTGCTAGGAATTAAGCAGGCCTTCTTCCCTCTTTATGGCAGCCTGCCTGCCTGCCAGTCTGTCTGTCTTTTATGTTTTTATAGCGCTGTTAGATTAGATAACACTAAACGCCTGAGGTGGGTAAAATTGGCATGATGTTGACTTGCCAAATTGGTTATAAAGCTGGCTTGGCTTTCTTGCCCTCATAGTAATTCTTATACTACTACACTTACTTAACATACACACACACACACACTTAGCAAAATCAACGGCATACAACGAAATAACATAAAATGGATAGATTTAGAAGTTCATTTAGTTTTGTTAAATGGCGATTTAATTGAAATGAAAATCAAAGATTCTTTTCTTATCCACAAAAGCAGCGACTAAGTACATCTAATCTTAAAGTAATTCCACTATTAGTTTGTGTGTGTTAGTGCGTCTGTGTGGATTTGTAATAGGCCAAATTTTTCTGGCTTATTTTGACACACACACATACAAATATAGTTTTGTTATTTGTTTTTCTAAAGACTTGAATACTTTTATGTTGTTTTATAGCGTGTAGGACGACGAGAAGAAAAAAAAAACAAATAAAAACAACCATATTTTGGCAAAACCGCAAAAGGTTTTTTTCTCATTTGCAATGGATATATGAACACTTAAGCTTATTCTATGTAAGTTAGCAAAATAGTTTTTAAGCTTTTTATTGTTGTTTATTTATTTTTAAACAGCACACAAACACACACACACACATTAACACAATATAGATATAAAATATTAGGATGGGCCATAAAATAAATTGAGGATAAAGTCGGATAAGCTTATTGTAGTTTTGCTTTTTAAATTAATTTTTTAGATTAAATTTTGGTTTCTAAGACGGATTTTGTGGGGGAAAAAATTTTTTTTACATAAAAGATATTTTTTTTTTAAATAACAAAATAATTTGTCATACAAATAATCTTTTTGAATACAAAAGGGGGTGGTGGTTTTACTCTAAATTAATTTTTTTCCAACACCTGGTTTTAAAATATATATTTTTTATGTTTTTTCCACTTTTATTTATTTTCCTCACAAAAAATCTAATTTTTTACATTTTGAAATTAAACTATTTTTAACATTAAAGCTTGTTACGTTTTTTTTTGTAAAGTCTTTCTGTTAAGATTATAACATCCTAAAGCGCAAAAGGCATCCTCCGCAAAAAATAAACCAAAATGTATTGCTATAATAACTTTCTTTTTCAAATTTAAATTTTTTTTCTCTTTTTTTTCATATTTTTATTTTTGAATCTTCGCTTCAGCGAACTAACAATAAGTGTTTAAATCTTAAAACTAAGTGTGTTTAATATTAGTCCAGTCAGTACCAGACCAAAATTTAAGTTCTCATAATAAAATAAATTAATTCCAAAGGTTTCATCTAAGCGCAATAGTATCTCTCCTTTTTAGACGAGTGTGCCCACTACGCTGCAAGGTGCTTCGAGCGAGCGGATTAGGATCTGTTTCCAGCTTATTTAAATACTTTTCCACATAGCTTAAGATTTCGCATTTTACTAGTGGTACTTCTAGATCCCTGCGGATGTTGCTGTTTTTTAATATACCAAGGAGCACCAGTTATCATTTTCAGAATTTTGTTTTGACGGCGTTGAATTTTTTCTATGTAAGAGGCGGAAGCAGTGCCCCATAGTAGTATACCGTAGCACCAAATTGGTTTTAAAATTAAGATGTATAGTAAAAGCTTGCAATCCAGATGAAGCACAGAGTTTCTACTCAGTAGCCAGTGGATTTGAGCAGATTTAAGATTCATATGCGTCAGCTTTGCATCTATATGCGGTTTCCATATGAGGCAGCGATCCAGGTGAATACCGAGATATTTTGTCTCGGATCGTTGAGGCACCATATGGTTGTTAATAGTGATTGTGGAGCACGTTTCTTTGCGTAAAGTAAAAGTTACGTGGATACATTTTTGTTCATTTATTTTTATTCCCCATAACTTTGCCCATTTCTCAACATGGCATACGTGTAATTGCAGTTGGTTCGAAGCCTCTTTAGGGTCTTTATGATTACTAAGGAAAGCAGTGTCATCAGGAAATGTCGACGTGTGTCTAAAACTATTGGTTGACATATCTGCTGTGGAAAGCAAGTACAAAATTTGACCTAGTGTACTCCCTGAGGTACATCAGCCCCTATTGGTTGAGAAGAACAAATTTAAAATAAAGTTAAATTCAATAAATATTACCAGAAAAATATAAGTTTCTTTATAAATAAAGAAAGTAAAAAAATAAATGATTTTGAGCCTGAATATAAATAAAAATTTTCCTACAGCAATCACTTCAGCAGTTAGATCGGGCGAACTCGGTTGCCATGTGATATCCCCAAAGCTATTAGGGGGAAATTTTCCCGAAGTTAATTTATCAAAGCTCTGCCTGTGAGCTGGCAGGTTTGGCAAAAAGAATTCCGTAATTGTGCGTCGATAATTTTCACCGTTGGTATAAGTCGCCTGGCCTCGATAGATATTCCTGCCTATCTTAACTTAGGATCGCGTAGCAGTACGGATCAGCGTGCAGAATCGCATTGGTTTCATTTAGCTGTGTCGAACTATCTTTCTTGAGTCTTTTCTAGGATGTGGCGTAGTGTGTATATCTGGTCGATGAGGTTTTAGCCAGGTCTAACGCCGCATTGATATGGCCCAATTATATAGTCAATTTTTTGTTTTAAACTTTCACACAATATCCTCGATAGGTTTTTTTTACACAATGGCAAGTAGACTTATGCCTCTAAATCTATTTTGTGCACAGAACATAAAACACTGATATTACGATACTCGGGTATGCGCTCCTCTAGCCAGATTGTACGAACAAGCTGATAAATACTCCTTTTCAGCGTATCGCCTCCGGTCTTAAATAGTTCAGCTGGCAACCCATCTACTCCTGTTTCTTTTTATTTTAAAGCCGGATATCTGCTATTTCGACCTGATTCTGGCTAGGCGGCATGCACTCATGTCTTCTGGCATTGGTTTTGTGGTATCTTTATCATTGCTACTATCAAAAACCCGCAGGCGTAAAAAATGTTTTATTTATATCCTCAGAACACTATCTGTACCCGTCACTAGATTACCTTCCTCATCATTGCAGGAGATTGTGCCTATACCAAAGCTTTCCATGAAGCCTTTTGCCTTTTGGAAAATTTTGGACCTCACTCTGACTCCTGAGCATCTCCATGCGCTCACAATCGCGCCTTTCCATTTCTCTCTTCTTTCTGCAGAATAAATGTTTTTTTCCTTTTCAGCTTTCCCTCACAAGACGCTTTGTTACTGATTGCAGTCTTACCTTGCATTCTGCATTCTTCGCTTTAGTAGCATAACGTTATACCTGGTCGTACCATGTGTTCCCTGTAGGAGGCTTTTGGTACCCAAGTACGGATACTGCGGCTTCCTTTATGAAGTTGACAATGCTTTGCTATTGCGCTGCAACATTAGTGGGTCGAGGAGGGCTTTCTTCAAGCAATTGGGTAAGAGAGCGGAGTAAAGCATTGCTGTTTAATCTGTCTGCAGCTTACCGACGTCGAGATTCCATGCTGTGTCAGATCGTACGTTTTTTCCAACATTCAGACGGGTGCGAACCTTTGCTGCAACAAAGTAGTGTTTCGAATTGATGTTCGCTCCATGTATCGATCATACACTGGATGAATGTCTTCCGCCTATTACAATATGATCAATCTAGTTTTTCGTGTTTTGATCTGGTGAGAGCCACGTGGTTTTATGTATGTATATCGAGATGTCGAAATCTGGGGCTGCTTACTGCCATATTTTTTGCCGCAGTGAAGTCTACTACCCTCATTTCGTTATCGAATGTTTCTTCGTGGAGGCTAAATTTTCTGACTGTTGGACCAAATATTATTTTTTTTCTTTCTATTTTCACGTTTATATCTTCTAGTACGACCTTAATGTCATGGTCAGGGAAGCGTGGCTATGCTCTCTTTAGGCGCTTGTAAAATATATCTTTGGTCTGTTTGTCTTTGTCTTGGGTCGGAGCATGGGCACAGATAAGACTGATGTTGAAGAGTTCGGCTTTTATACGAATCCTGGCTAGCCTCTTATCCACCGAAGTAAATCTGTAGACAAGATATTTGAGTTTCCGGCTAACCACGAATCTACAGCAAAACTTACATATGTCTTATTTCGTGGAAGCTATAGTACAGCGCGTCGCCTTTTGGGTGGGTTACTAACCCGATGCCTCAACCAAATTTTATCGCTCTTATGAGTAAACGCCCGGATTTTTATTGCTCACAACCTTTAATTGGTATTAAAGGCACCTTATCCATGTGACACCACGGGGAGATCAGTGTCCACAGTTGAGATAAAGAAGGGACCAAAATTAGTCTGGTCTTTACCAGGTGAAAACCAATCAGAGCCGTTACTTGGTATCTAACTTCTTCTACGTCACCCAAAGAAGATTAATATTTTCCATGTCTATTCGTTTTATAGGAAATGTCTTTTCTTGCTTAAGCTGGTATAAAAGTATTTGATTGGTTGCTTAAGCCAAATCTTTTGTGGACTTAAACAAAATTTACTTTAAAATCCAAGGAAGGCTAAACATCAAAAAGGTGTTTTTAGGTAAAATTAAAAAGCTTTCTTTAAAGATAACTTCCCCAACAAGAAGTATTTTCCAACCAAGAATTAGTAGAAACTCCTAATACAAATGTGATTGTTGTGTGTTCATAACAATTTATAAAAATTTCCCACAGTCAGCACTATTTTGTGTTTATATGTTTATGTTTGTATTGTTTTGCAATGTTTGTGTATCTGTAAAGTTGTTGGTGGTGTTGGCTTGAGAGTAGTATATTGTAGTATGTCATTTGCAGGATATTTTCTAAATAAGCCTTAAACCAAAAAACCAAAAATAAAAACTGCACAAGTTTATTCTTTATTATTTTTTTGAAATAAAAATAAAATGGCAAAAACTAAATAAAAAACCACCCACACGGATAAACAAGAGCTATTTGTAATAGAGTTCGTGGTTAAGTATAGTTGAAATTTTTAGACTATTGAGACTAAACAACAATGAAACAATCTCCAAACGAACAAACACTGCTGCTGCTGCCTAGTTACATTTACAACACAAATAAACTGAAACCAGAGCCGGGCAACAAGCAATCATCACTACCACCTCTTCTACTGCCACTTGGCATTCATGCTATTTTAAAATGATTTTTTTTACCTTTTTTTTATTTATTTTAACATTTTTGCTGTTGCTGCCATTGTTATTGTTGTTTTTATATTTTTATTTTTATCTACTTTTTTTCATTTTGTTTCAAAAACATTTTAACACGAATTGTAAACAACGTAACACAAAATAAAAACATCGCATAAAAACAAGTGTCAGTTTTTATGACACTTGAGCAACAGCAGGCGACATTAAACAGGAAAAATACTAAAGACGAACAGAATAGAAAGAAAAAACTGGGCAAGGACACTAGTTTTTATACAGCTGATATTGCATATAGTTTTTTTTTTCGTAGATAGAAAAATTAAAAGAATAAAGAATGTTTTTAAAAATTACAATAGAATAGTGAAACTGCCACTGCCACTACTAGCAATACTTAGTCACTGGCCTATGAACACACAACACTTAAAAGTAGAAATAAAAAACAAACAAATAACGTTGTTGTAAGTCTTAACTCACATACATACGTAGATAAGGCAATAACAAAGAAGAAAACATATTTAGAAATAAAATTCACATAAAAATCTCACCATATAAAAATTAGAAAAGTATTAAAATACAAAATATTTTATGACACAATACAAAATCATTCATTCATTTACTGGTATCGTTGAAAGAAATCTCTTCTCTGTTAAACAAATGGTTTTATTGTAAATATGTCGTCCTTAACTTCCTTGTAGACACGTGTTAACATTGACGCCGCTGCTGCTTGACGCATAAATTCCCATACATGTCAAACATGTCGTTAAAATTGTGGTCATTAGTAAGCAGTCAACAAATGACTTTATTTTATTTGAGGGGTTTTCTTATTTCTTTAATATAAATAAACATATTTATTTAAGACTCTTAACTATATACATATATTATGTAACTTTCTATTAATAACAAATTTAGGATAATAATTTATTTACCTTCAATTTAAAGTAAACCCTTTTCGTAAAGAGCGTTTAAAATTTATTACTTGTGTGACAAATGTTTTAAATAATTTATTGAAAATTTTCCAACTTGCCTTCTTGCAGCTCGTCCTTGCTATTAAATGGCAAATTTTACTTTTCCTGTATGGAAGGTGCTACATTTTTATTCTTATTTTCAGCTTAAATACTTACTTAGATGATTGTTACAGAAAGTTTTTTCCATTAACCGAATTTAGAATCGGTTTTCAGGCGCTTCGACCTTCTGCGCGTCTTCTCCAATTTCTGACAACAAGCTTCCAAATGTCTCTCTCCACTTGAGCCATCAATCGGAGTTTCGGTCTTCTTCTTCTGCATAATCCTAGCTGTAGCATCTTCATTTTTCTCCTTGCTTAGTCCAAAGTAGCATCTATTGTCCAATGCGCGGTGCGCAGGTAGATAAAATCATTGACTAATACTTGTTTGCCCAAGTCTACTACAAGTCTTGTGTGTTGAGACCATCAACTTGGTTTTATCTGCGTTTGCTGCCAGACCTACTATGGCTGATTTCTTAACTTCTTTGAATAAGTAATTTACTGCTTGCAATATGCATCTCATTATAGAGATAGTGCAGGCGAGTAACATGGGCTGTTTTGTGAATAGTGCGCCAGTTCTATTCTCATTTGCATCTCGTATAACCTTTTCAAAGAGGATGTTCAAAAAAACACACGAATGGCTGTCTACTTGCTTGAAAACTTGTTTGGTAATGAATGACTCAGGAATATTTCTGCCTTTCTTTACTGAGGATGTCACATTAATTAAGGTCATTCTGCTGATTTGCACTAGTTTTGCAGAAATGCCGAGTTTAGACCTTGCCTGAAGCATCTTTGAACGTATAAATCTGTCCTTTAACAAATATATGGTGTGTGTTGACCTGTCTTTCTTGGGTTTATTTCATGATTTAGCGTAGTGTGCATATGTGGTCGATGGTGGACTTGCAGTCTTTTCCTTTCATTTCCTTTCCTTTCCTTTCCTTTCCTTTCCTTTCCTTTCCTTTCCTTTCCTTTCCTTTCCTTTCCTTTCCTTTCCTTTCCTTTCCTTTCCTTTCCTTTCCTTTCCTTTCCTTTCCTTTTATTTCCTTTTCTTTTATTTCCTTTCCTTTTATTTCCTTTCCTTTCCTTTCCTTTCCTTTCCTTTCCTTTCCTTTCCTTTCCTTTCCTTTCCTTTCCTTTCCTTTCCTTTCCTTTCCTTTCCTTTTCTTTTCTTTTCTTTTCTTTTCTTTTCTTTTCTTTTCTTTTCTTTTCTTTCCTTTCCTTTAATTTCCTTTCCTTTCTTTTCCTTTCCTACCATTTCCTTTCTTTTCCTTTCCTTTCCTTTCCTTTCCTTTCCTTTCCTTTCCTTTCCTTTCCTTTCCTTTCCTTTCCTTTCCTTTCCTTTCCTTTCCTTTCTTTTCCTTTCCTTTCCTTTCCTTTCCTTTCCTTTCCTTTCCTTTCCTTTCCTTTCCTTTCCTTTCCTTCCCTTTCCTTTCCTTTCCTTTCCTTTCCTTTCCTTTCCTTTCCTTTCCTTTCCTTTCCTTTCCTTTTCTTTCCCTTCTTTTCCTGTAGCTCCTGTAACGACCATAGGGCCTCCTTATGGATCTGTTATCCATACGTAAAAATATAAGATTAGCTGCTGTTAAGTTCACTTTCCCAATACTGTAGCTGACTTTTAGTTTCTAGAGAAGCGTTGAAGGTCGGTTTTCAAGCTTAATCAAAGGTGTCAATGCATGCCAATTCAATCAAAGCCTCTACGGCAAAAGGTTTTTTTACTAAAATTTTTGTCTTTTTATGCAAAAAAATATCTATATATTCATATGTCTGCCAAGAAATTATAGAATATATACGATAATCTTTTTTATTAATTAAACACATTAAATAAATTCTCTAGTCTTTTAATACAAAAATTTTTTATAAACAAATTATTTTATTTGATTACCCTTTGCTCTTTTCCTTATTCCAAAAAAAGAATAACATATTTCATTTGCAGAAAAAAAAAGAAGAAAGAAAACCAGACACATGAAAATTTACTGATAAAGTTTAATTAACACATATGAACATACACACAAATGTATTTAAGATTATATGTGTGTATATCTAGACAATCAAATGTACAATCCAACTCCCCCAATTTATAACCAACACCAAACAATTTTGTGGCGAGCAAAAAGAAATTAATTCCAAAATTTAAGATTAAAAGCAACCAAACGTTTTCTATTTAAAATGTTTTGCCATTAAATTCCATTCTATGTATGTATGTTTGGATGTCTGTATGTTTGAATGTGGGGTTTTTTTTTATTAAATCAGACACAAACCATACGAACATACAAAAATGTTTGAAAAGTTCTTTAACCAAAAACTCAGTCTACAAGTCGGACTGACTGACTGACTGAATGACTAAATAAAACAAATCCGAGTTAAGTCTTTATTTTAAGATTTCAGATCTCATATACATGGTAAACTGTCGAAAGAAGAAATAATTGTTTTAATTTAGTCTTTCGAAAATAGTTTAATCAATTCACAAAGTTTCCACAGCACTGCTGGTATAAGGGAAGGGGTGGAATTATTAAACTGATCAGAGGGGTTGTTACCGTAATGCCACCTCATTGTTGGCAGCAGTTAAACCTAATTGAACACACGCTAAGGCTCATGTTGGGCCAATTATTGAAGGAGTTACATTAAAATTGCTTGTTTGCACATAAAAGCAATTTAAACAACATCTACGAAACAATAAAAATAAAAAGGAATTAGAAACAAAAAAACAAAAAATTGCAGCAAAAGGAAACAAAACGAAATAAATTAATGAAAAAATTGAAAGAAGAAACAAAATCATTGAATCATTTAATTAGTGCTTAACTTATCGTCGACTTTTATTGTTTTCAGCAACAGAAATATAAAAAAAATTACTAAATAACGTACAAGATGTACATAAATCAACGGATGGTCAGCAACGACTACAAATTGTTTCTGAGACGTTTGCCTAGTTGAATATATGACTGCTTGCAGATTTTGTTTCTTAAAGAGCAGATACAATGGAAAGCAAGTCTCCTTAAAAGTTGGCAGATTTGTTGGGAGAACAAATGAGTGTGGTCCATTTTCAAAAGATGGCTCTGTCTGCTATGAATACTGAGAGAGATTAGACATCTGCCATTGTTGCGGCTACGAAATCTGTTAAGCTGACCCCGTTATCGAATGTTTCTTCGTTAAGGTTTAGTTTCCCGACCATTGGGTTAATATTATTTTTTCTGCCTACTTTTATGTTAAAATCAAGAACGATCCGACGTAGGTAAGATTGCTGGTTAATTTGGCTTTTAGAAGGATTGTGGATAACACGCCATCTATTAGTGTTAAGACGAGGTGTTTGAGTCTCCGACTAACCGAACATCTACAGACAAACTAATGTCTTGTTTTATTGCAGCTGATATTTACTATTGGCATTATACTTGTCAAGTATATCCGTGACTGTCTAAACTGTTTCTTCTATATATTGAGCTCGGACATTTCGTGACGAACTGACTAGGCAAGCGCCCACTTGTCTTTGGAAAAAAATAGATGCACTTTCCGGTAGACTCTGCTGTGGGGTTTGGGCCACGGAGATCTGAATAAAAACTATTTCAAGTAGAGTTTCTATGACCATGTAGACATCATATGACCTTGGAAGTGATCAAACTTTTCTATCCTTGCGAAGAAGCGATTTTAGACATTCATTGTTGCCAAAAGAGCGGGTCGATTTACCAGAGGAGATTGCAGCTTTTGTCGTATACCAGGGAATACGAAACTTTTTGAGCATATTCTGTGTTATTAGCTAGTGGTAGCGCGATCTACCGGAAAATATAAGGGTAAAATTTTCATTAAGACCTGCGGAAGCTGTTAAGGATTTTTAAGACGGGACTGCTAGAATATGCGAAGGGAGAGAAAGTTATATAGGGTGTTACGTCTACTAAAGTTTATTTGGTTATTGTTTGTTTTTTTGTGTTTTTTCCGCAAATGCCGAACATCCAAATGATGCTTACTTAATCCTCTGAAGAGTAATTACCAATTATCTTTCATCATCGAGTTTTTCCCAACTTTTGTTTTCGGGTTAAAAATGTATTTTGATA
This sequence comes from Melanophora roralis, assembly GCA_963583895.1. Taxonomy (NCBI): domain Eukaryota; kingdom Metazoa; phylum Arthropoda; class Insecta; order Diptera; family Rhinophoridae; genus Melanophora; species Melanophora roralis. Next base: position 83,207,630 of record OY757188.1, read on the forward strand.
TATAGCTCAAATTCTGATGTTAATATTCTTATACTTGTGCAGAGCAAAGCTGCTAGCACCACATTTCACGGAATCCACTGGTGTCTTAGTGAAGTGCAGTGTCTGACTAGAGAGATCTTAGGGGGCTGATTGTCCATTATGATAATTATGATAATTTAGACCCAAAAAGCCCGCTTTACGTATAACCGCAAAGTGCTCCTTCTCTTTTCGCTTCAAAGCTTCGTTTCCTAAAGCATCAGAGTTTCAAATGGTCTTATCTTCTCCGTTAGTGTTATGTTTAATTCCAAATTTTAGAAAAGATTTAAAAAATTCTTAAAGAAAATTATTGTTTTATTTGTAGTTTAAGACACTTATCTTTTACTTTCTATTTCGACCTCTTAAAACTTTTCTAGCCCAACAAAATTTTCCCAACACCAAAGTATAAGGCTTAATGTCAAATAGATGTCAGGATGTCAGGTGTTACACAAAACCTTTTCAATCTTTGCATTGAATTTCTCTACCTTTACAATTTGCCTTCTGTTTCACTCTTATTCACGTAGAGTAAACAAAATGCGTTTAAACTGCCCTTTTATATTATAAAACTTTTGGCATGTTGCTTTGCTTTTCTTCTGATTATCCTTTTGTTTGTGCTTTGTAGCGAATGTCCTCCCCAGCTTATTTATAAGATTAGCAATACATTGAGCTGATTATCACTAAAAGCATTATGGGACACATTGCAAATACAAATATAATTTAAACGTTTAGAAGAAGATTTTCAGATTTTCTGTAGATTTTGTTTTCTCATTTTAATTGGCACACACAAATCTAAGATTAGAACAATTTGTGATATTTTTTGTTGTTTTTATTGCTGTTGTTTTTGGACAAAAATAAGTTGTCAAAATCTTCTCTATTGTTGCAATTCTATTTTTCTTAAGAACAATGATAATAAATGTTTTATTTAACTTTATATGAATTTTTAAAGTTTAAAAGTAAAACACTTCAAAAATAAACAATTTGTGTTTGAGTGTCCTTTTGGAAAAGTGATTCTTTTAAATATTTCAAAAATGTACATTTTTTTTATAAATTATTGATTTGCATTTTTTGGCAAGGCGTACAAAAGAAAGTGACAGTTGAAATATTTTATTCTAAAGAATGTATATTTTTGTATAAAAATCTTTTTACTTAAAGTTCTGTACACGCAAAAAAATAGATGTTTTAATATATAAACCTCAATGCTTTAGATAAACAAATGTTTATTTTCTGGCAACGAAATTTTTGATACGGGCGTTGGACTTCAAATTTATATGCAACTTAAACATGGTTGTCATAATCAGTTGTATTCACCAAACCGACATGGCCCAGCCAGCGTCATCGTTGTATCTTTATTTTTTTTGAATATAATAGCCAACACTCTGGGATGGCCCCTATACAAGAATTGTAATATGTTGAAATCAGGAAAATAGCCAATGGGAAGGAGGATAGAGGGAGTAGTGCTTATAGAAATTTGATTTTAATTTCTTAGTATTAACTGTAACAGGAAATACATTTTTAGGAAGTTTATTTCAGATTCCAACTGTGCCACTTAAGATCAAATTTTCTCTGAAACACATGGTACAATTCAGTAGCCAGTCGACCATAAATGGACGTGCTCTCCTTGAAAAACTGGTATCACGCAAAAATCTCGGGCTTGAGGAACAAGTTTCCTTATTTCCTCAAAGCACCTGCTATCATATTATCGATAGAATAATAGAACACATCCCATATTACGACGATATTTAAATAAATCGAGGTGATTAGATACCCCAACGTCACCGATGAGTACGTTCGCCCATTCCTGCACGTGGTTAGACCAGTTCGATTTTATTTTCAGTCGGACAACGGTGGTATGAAATAAAGAAGATCAAACAGCGTAAAGTTCTTCCTTAGACATAGTGTTGAAGATAAATGTGGATACTTGCCGCGTTCGCCTAATCCAACAGTGCTCTTAACACAAGGTTAATACAAAGCATCGACCAGCGCCCCCGTGGATGACACTTGCCAACTTGGCAAATTATCATTCATGAGCACCAATTTGAGGACATACATTTGGGTATGCCTTCCCCTTGGTGAGGAGCGGAGCCCATCTAAAACTTCTTTCGATCTATTGGTCACGGCGCCTGGTTGCAATACGACTTCACATGGAGCAAAAGCTCTCCCCGCGATTATGGAATAAACTACAAACCCCACGTTACTCCAGAAAGAGACCACACCACAGTCAGGCCAGAACCGAGGTTCTAGGGGATCTTGACACCCGTGATACCAGAACTAAGCCTCTGGTCAGATCTCGTAGCCGAAACTACTATCGGTGGGACTTCCAACAGTTTAGGGACTGGTCACCCCTCGTGGCCGAAACCACTTCCACTTTTGACTCAAAGTCTGGGACTGATCACCCGAGGCCTCCTTAGACACAGTGCCAAAGATCAACGTGGATGACTGCCGCGTTGACCCAATCTTAAGTGCTCTTAACACAAGGTGAATACAATGCAAATTATCACTCACGAGTACCAATTCGAAGACATAAATTTGGTTATGCTTTCCCCCTTGGTGAGGAGCGGAGCCTATCAAAACTCCTTCCGATCTATGAGTCACGGCACCCGGTTGCAATGCAAATTTGCATCGAGCAGAGGCTCTCGCCGTGATTTCGGTATAAACCACAACCACCACGTTGCTCGCAACAGGGGTCTCAATCATAGTCAGGTTTGAACCGAGGTTCTAGGGGCTCCTGACAGCCGTGGTACCAGACTTAGGCTAGCAAGCTTCTGCTCAGGCCTCGTAGCTGAAACTACTACGTGTCGAACCCCAAACAGTTCAGGGACTGGTCACCCCTCGTGGTCGAAACAACTTCCAGTTTTAACTCAAAAGCACGGGACTGGTCGCCCAAGCTTCCTAAGACAGAGAAGTGAAAAGTCACGATATCGCCCATGGCTTAGCCCCCCATGACTTTGTGCAAGCTAAAGAGCTAAAGGGTTGGTCTATCTAAGCCCAAACTGCATCATTTTGACTTCGCTATTTCCAATCAAAAACAGGTGCGCGTCGACAAGACACATCTCCACACGCTTGGTAAACAGTTCCCAGCCTTAAGCAAAAACGATTATGATTTATCCTGTCGCACTTCCACAAACGTAAAACACAGTTTATTTCATAGGATATTTTTTCATTCAAATCAATCACTCCACTTTAATAAATGCTTCATTATCTTCTCACTCTCAGCCAGGATCGAAGCATGCTTCAACATGCCAATGCCAGCCATTTTATTATTTGCCACTACTCTGACGGAACCTTGTTTCAGATCCTAGGGCCCCCGGCCGAAGCCAGTTTCCCTACTTCCAAGCACACTTACACCTTTTCAACTATTAGCCTATTTCGTCAGTTGCTGATGTGCCTGGGTAGACCCCCCAAAACTAAGAGACTTTCTTGTGAACCCTAAGTTCATATAAGACCGCTTACATAATTACTCTGGTGCCCGCACAAGACGGACCCCAGCATATCAACTTTCGTTCTCAGTTACCCTGCTTGGGGATAACCAAAACCACCACTTGTACTCCCAAAGGAGACCTCCCCAATAAACAAACCATGCACTAGTAAGTACACGGAGGCCTCTTTATTCCCGTGGTACCAGATAGGACTCTGAGCAGCCTCGGAAATCGACTTTCGTTCATTTCCTACCAATTTCTATTCTATATTGCTCGGCCAGTTATTGGCAAGGTAACATGTCAGAGCGTTAACATGGACAACCTGCCTCAAGTCAGACCAGTAAGTAGGTAGCCACTGATCCTTTGAAGCCCAAGACAATTTGTTTTAACTTAGCCATGACTGTTGGCCTTTCAACAGTTGCCCAGTTGATCTTACGAGGAAGAAGACATTAGAACTTGGGCTGATGGACGGTTGCCCGAGGGCCCTCCTCTTTCATCAGTAACTTATCAACCAGGAAAAGATAAAGCTCCGCTTAATTCGGCTGGAAGAGATGCTGTTTGTTTTGTTAATGGTGAAGCCGGGATAGAAAAAATTGTTGACCATTTAAAAGTTGTAGTTTTTAGCTTCCACTGCCTGCCCAAGTCTACTGGGCATCTTGTGCATTGCAAACCATCAGCTTGATTTCATCTACATTTATTGCCAGACCCAATTTAATTCGTTGTTGACTTTTTTAAAGGCGAAAGTTTATTGCTCGCCCCTTAATGTCGATATTGTCGGTGTAAGTAAGTAACAAGTGCTGTTTTGTAAATAGTGTTCCAGTTCTATTCACATTGCGTCTCGCATAACTTTTTTTAAGAGAATGTTAAAAAGGATCACATGAAAAGCTGTATTGTTGTCTAAAACCTCGTTTGGTACTGAAGTGCTCAGAAATATTCCTGCCTGTCTTTACCGAGGATTGGGTGTCCGTTAAGTTTATCCTGCAGTGTGGTATAAATTTGCAGGTATACCAAACTCAGACATACCTTGAAGCATATTTAAACGTATGGGGCTGTCAAAAGCGGCCTTATCGTTGCCAAATAGTTAGAATGTGCGAATATCTAGTTGATGCTGGATTTGCAAGGTCTAAAGCCGCAAATAACCCAATTATATCGTCGACTTTTATATAAAATTTTCATATAATATGCTGTATGAAATTTTGTAACTTGTGGGAAGGAGACTTATTCCTCTGTAGTTGGCACATACTGCCTCGTCTCCTGTTTTGTACACAGGACATAAAACACTGATATTATAATACTCGGGTATGCACTACTCTAGCTAGATTATATAAACAAGCTGATGCATACGTATTATCAGCGTGTCGCCTCCGATCTTAAACAGTTCAGCTGGAAACCCGTTAGCTTCTGCTGCCTTGTAAAATGTCAGCTCTAGAGCTAGTAAGACCAGGGGCCCACTACGTTAAAATCGCCAGAGAGTTAAAAACGGGACATTTCTAAACATATTTCAAATTGTGTTTTCTTTACGTGTACGTACACAGACATATAATTTAATACAAAAAAAATACAGAATATTGATCGTTATTGAAATTATTTATGTAAAAAAATGTACACGAGCATATTTGCAAAAAAGATTTTTCAGTTAAATATAGGTTTCCAGGAAATTATTCATTCATAACATTCTTCTTCTTTTTTGGTAAATTGCACAATTATATACGTATGTATGTGAATGTATGTATGTGTTCGTACATGTGCGTTTATGTAGGAAGAAGTGATTCATGCACAAGAACTTGTATTGGCTTTTTATTGTCTTGCTCTTTTTGATATCAATTGACTTGGTCAATTTACATACTTACACACATACAAACATTTGTATGTGTATGTACATGTATACAGTGTTTATTTCAATAAAATTTTTTTTTTTTAGTTACATTGACAGCAACATGTATATTGAATACCAATTAATACCAATAGCTGTACAATATTGGTACACTTTCTGTTTATATATTTATGCTCCCAAAAAAGATAAAACATATTCCAAACACCCCCCATCTCCAGTCAATACCTACACCACTCACTCTATTGACTCTTCTATATATGGGAAATGAGTTAATTTAAGGCAACAATAACTTGTAGCATAAAAATGTGTGAGTATTTGTTTTCATTTGTGTATATTTGTTTTGCCCGTACATTTGTATTTTTGTGTTATCGTCCCAAGGTTTGTACAGAAAAACTAAACAACAATAAAATTTTGACCACAATGTAGTTTTTGTTCATTTAGATTAAAGCCGAAAGAAAATTTGTTTCTGTTTTTCCTCTATAGTATTTTAAACCCAAATTAAAATCTTCTTTAACAAGAAAAAGCGATTAAGTTTTTGAGATTTTCCAGCAGCGTTTTACAAACTTTACATTGTTAGATTCTATACATCATTTTTTTTATTGAAATCTGTGTTTTTCTAACTTTTCTCCAAAAATATTTGGCAATATTAAGTATTTCATTCTGTAGAAAACGAAGCATTTAAAGAAAAAAAAACAGCAAAATAGGAAACCTTAAACATACAAAAATTGCTGACAAAAGAAAGTGCATCAACGATAAATCTTTATATTCCTTTATGTTCAAATATGCTACGCACATACATAGTTCCAAAATGACTTAATTCAAAATTTTTTGATTTATATGCTTAAGCATTTGTACCTTTCCTACGGGGAATTGGACTGGTTCCTTATGGTAGGGACTGGTTCTAGTTCCTGCACTTTGTATGAAGAGAACCTGTCACTTTTACATTGCGTTGGAGTGGGCAATTGGTTCAAAACTAATACCTCAGAATGGGTTACAGGCCAATCCTGCATAAGCAAATTTTGCATTAATTGTTTAAGATCCTGTTCAATCTACTTTGTTTGTATTTACGAGTGTGTGTGTGTATATGTAAACAGATGTATGTTTATATGTAGGGACCAGTATATCTATTTTTTCCCTTAACTTCCTTAACATTTTTTAACAAGTTACTTGATGTGTGCCTTTTTAACCGATCACGACCAAAAACTCTTGTCCAATTCATGTTTTTTACCGTAACAGAACGAGTACGCCGACCAATTGACCCACATTTCCCGCAGGGTTGCTAATAAATTTTAAAAAAGGCTTTTTTAATTATAATTTGTGTGGCTTTTCTACTACATGGTCCAAAATTTTTGCTTTTAGCGAATTATTATTTCGGTCAGAATATTTCTTTTTTTTTTTTTAAAATTTAAATTTTGACTTAAGTCACTTTTGATTGCACAAGGAAAGTATCAAGAAATGTTCTGGTGCAACATTATTTTTGTTGTTACTTAAAGATTGACATTTTTTTTTGTTATTAGAAAGGAAAGCAAAAAATATTTCAAAACAGAATTTCTTTTTCTTTAAAAAAATTTCAGATGCATGCATGTGCATGTCTGTACGTGTGTACGTATGGTATATCTGCTAAACATAAATAAATAGGTTTTTCCTTTAAAATAATAAAAAATATTTTTTTTTGCTGGAATTGATTTCCTCTTTTCATTTCGATCAACGTTTTCCCCATTATTATGTAAGTGAAAGTATATTTATTTGTTGCAGCTGAAAATATTTATGAATGCAAGTGTGTGAATCAGTAAATGCATTTATGAATGATAAACAATTGTTTTTGTTGCAATTTTTCATATACTTTTGGAAGTTTATTTTTCTATATTTTTTCTAGCTTAACATTTTCAATTTATGATTCCTGTTTGGTAAATATTTTGATCTTGTCAAAAGTCTCCTGCATGTGTGAACATGTGCTGCAATCACATCTGGTAAAATCAATAGTGCTTAGCAGTTAAACGCTTAACGAAACACACAACAGCGTTTGTAAAGAAAATCGGGGTTTCGCTGATTTCTCTTTAAAATTAGGGGGAACAAAATTATATGAGCTCGGATTTGCAAAATTTAGTACCAATAATCAACATTGATATCGGAAGTCAATTGAGTGAATAAAAAGTACTTCTTACACATTTTTGGTACTTTTTAACATTTTTGTTAGATTATGGTTCTAGAAATATAAAACCAAAAGACAGATGGTCTTTATGGAGGTGGAAAGTCAACAAAGTAGACAAAAAGTACTTTTAAAAAATTTTTGATACTTATTTGCTTTTTTAAGAATAATGAATTCAGAAATATAAAAATAAGGGCTACTGGCCGATCTGTGAGAAAAATTTCAGATAGGTGACGAAAAGTACTGTTTAACATTTTTGATATTTTTTTTTGGGTTTTTAAAATTTTGAACCTATAAATATGCAATTAAGCACTATTGATCATCAAAGTCAACTAGCTTAAGAAGCAGAACTTTTTCTTAATACATATATGGTACTCTTTGCATTTTTCGAGGTTATGTGTCTAGAAATACGAAATTGAGGATTACTTACCCATATAAAGGTTGAAGTTCAACTAACTGTACAAAAAGTTGTATTTTCACATTTTCGGTACTCATTTGCCTATTGTTAAGATCGTAAGTCTGGAAATGTAAAATTTAAAAATATTGGTCCACATAGCAGCTAAAAGTCAACTAAGTAGGTCAAGAGTACTTTTTTTGTAATTTTTGGTTCTTTTCTGCTTATTTTAAAATCATGTTTTCAGAATTATGAAATTAAGGAGACCGAAATTTACAAGTAGACAAAAAGTACTTTTTCTACACTTTTTTTGCATTTTCTTGCATTTTTTAAGCAAAAATACAACAATAAGGACTACCGACCGATATAATGGTTGGAACAACTAAGGGAACAAAAAGTTCTTTTTGCATTTTAAAAACTTGTTTGCCTATTTAAGATTATGAGTCTTGATATTTTGGCCCATACGGAATTCGAAAGTCAATTAGGGCCCATAAAGACATCGAAACTCTACTAAGTGGGCAAAAAGTACTTCTTCTTATTTTTGGTATTTTTTTACCTTTTTTAAGATTTTGAGCCTAAAAATATGAAATTAGGCTCTATTGACTCAAAGACGTCCCAAGTCAAATAACTGGACATATTTGGAGATTATGATTTTAGAAATATAAAATCTTGGTCCCTATAAGGATTGTTAGTCAACAAAATGAACAGAAAGCATTTTTTTGAGGACTGTCGACCCAGATGGAAGTCCCAAATCAATTAACTAGACAACTTTTTTTTAGTTTTTTTTTTAAGATTTAAGAGTTATAAATTGTAAATGAAGATTTTATAAAAAATTTTGTTTGTTTTACTTTTTGTGGGTTGTTGCCGAATGTATTCTGAAGAGTTTTTAAATACTTCTTAGAAGGCCATGGTGAAGTCTCTGAGCGTGGGCTGGGCAGCATCATAGGTTTTATTAAGGAGGTTGAGTGGCTAGGCAGACAGGTGATTCAGCGCCTATGCCCTTCTTGGACTTCTTGTGAACGGCACTCTTGCTCTATTTTCTTTTTACCTATGGAAGGTTTTGCATTTCCTTTTTCTTCTCTTGACTTTTCTGAAAGGATTCACACTGGGCCTAAACGCCTTCGGGAGGAGGTGGCGAGTTAGACTCGCCATTACCCCTCTTAACCTTAATAACCTAGCTTCATTTTGCCAATGTGACCAACCTGTGTACTCCCTGTGAGGCCATTTCCACATAGATCTCCCTCGCCTTTAGTACTCCGGCCTGGAACCAAGTTCAACCAAAAAGTACTTCCAGGTGTCACTGCCTCAACTTTTTGTATGGCGACCGAACTTCCCTAATGCACTCGAAGCAAGTCGCACATTAACTTACCTGTTAGCATAATGAAGATGCACGTACATAAATACACACCCACACATACGTTTTAAAACACATTCAGTCATCCATTTATCCGTCTAACGAAATAGAAGCATTTTACATACAATCTTGCTTGAGTTGTCATCGTTCACTTGGTTTTTACTTCTTATGCTGACATTTTAACATCAGCTTAAACGTATTGAAAGTAATATAAGTACAAATTCCTAGTATTTTTTTTAAGAAAAATATAAAAAAAAAATTTATGCATAAAATCTCTTTAAGTTGATGTGACACACACGAATGTAATAAATAACATAAATTTGAAGAAAAATAAAACAGGAAATATTGACGCTGTCATATTTTAGAGATTTAAAAAATTCGAAATGATCGATCTTTTGTGGAAGTGATAAAATTCCAATTTGTATTTTTGCATATAATTTGTGTGCGTATGTGTGTTTGTCTATGTAGAGCAAACCTTAAGCAATTGATAATGATTTAAAGTACACAAAGGATATTTTCTTATTCATACTAAAATGTGCTTATGGGTTAGTATTTATGGGAGGCAGGGGACAAAGAGAAGACTTTTTTATTTATTCATTGCTTATCGCTGTTTATTTATTAGTTTTTCGTATTTATATATTTTTACATACGTTTTTTCCTTAAAATCGAATATGTTTTAAAATATTTTTGCCAATACATTGCTTAACTTTGGTCCTTTTAAAGTTTCTTTCCGTGCCAAACATACTCACACATAAATATAAAACTAAAATGGTTTTGAAAAAGTAATATTTTCCACAGCGACAAAAAAAATAAATTTTTCTCTACAAATAAAAATATTTTTTTTCGCAAATTTTCTTCAAAATGCATGTGTGTAAGCATGTGTTGGTATTTTAAATCGCTATTTATGTGTATGTGTGTGTTTACGTTTGATACAATCAAAACATATTCAATGTTTATTTCGTGCTCAAGGTGCTCAATAAGCAATTCATTCAAGCACTATTTCACCTCTATCTAACGTTGATTTTTATGCGAAAAAATATCTTCATTTACGATACAAAACAAACATAAAAAGTGGTTTATGTGAAAAACTTCTTTTAAGTTCTTTGTAGTTTTAAAATGAAAATTTTTACTAAAGGATTTACTTTCTTATTTGAAATGAGCCAGAAAATCAACGCAAAAAACTAAATGTATGATTTGGAAATTTTTAAAGAGTTTTTGTTGTTATTTATAAAAACAAAGAATTATTGCATATAAATTTGGAAAATGCAAAATGTCGATTTATATATCGTTGCCTTAAATAGAAATGGCCCTAACTAAAAATACAAACCGGCATATTCATCGTTTCTGTCTGGGTAACAGAAAACATAAGCGATTAAATGAAAAGTGTTAATATACCTCTAATTAACCCTCTGTATATAAAACATTTGAAATTGCAAAATTAATGGATACAAACAAAAAAAATGAATTATCCTTTACTTAAATCAAGCCGCAGCGGTGTCGACAGTACAATTAGTATGGATTTTTTTAAACCATGTTCAACTTATCTAATACAAATTTCATACTATTAGCCAAATTAAAGCCAAAAAAAGATTGATTTAAATTCAAAACCGTAGTGGAGCACTTTAAAAGATTGATGATATTTAATAGTGATTACTATAGCGCCAAGATATATAATTTTTTCACTTATTAATTGAATAACCATGTTGTGCAGTAGCTGTTGATGTGACAACATGCCACAATTAACATGTTGAAGACAACGTTTGGTTACCGCAACATCGTGGAATCTCTTAGACAAAGAAGATGCAATATCCTCAGAAAAATGTTTATACAAATGGATCAGTTTTAGAAAGTTTTTATACGGCATGTTTTGCAAAATTTTCATAATGTTCAAACTATAGAAAAACGTAATTAAATCTGATCAAAGGGCTGGTATACCCATGATATCGGAAGGTAAATATTATAAAACTTTTGCAATGTTTAATTAAATCATTTATTTCTGGGTCAAAATCAGTACGGTTTTTAGTTTTTAAAGGCTATGAACCACTTTCAACTAAAGCGATTCAATTAAAAGCAATTCCTATGTTAATTAAAACATGTGTGTCCGTCCGTCTGGCTGTCTATGTAGTTTTGCTATTCAGAAAAAGGTCACCTTTTTAAAGACATTAGATTCACAAAAAATATTTCCAAACAAAATTTAAAAATAGAGTTTGGAGAACTGTCAATTACATCAAAACTAGATTTGCTAGATTGAAATGTTTTGAGGGCAAACATTTTTATGTATATTAAATAATTTTTAAAAATCAGTACAATTTTTAAAAAACCAAGACAAAAATTTTTAGTTGGTACACCAAATGAGAAGTCTAAACGAATGATCACCCCAAAAATTTTTTACCTCGAAGCTTTAAATACTTGCTCACTTACTTACTTAAGTGGCTTTTACAGGACATTTTTTCCATTAGTCGAACTAAGAATCGATTTCCGATCGCTTCGACCTTCTGCACTTTTTCTTAAGTCTGTGCTAACAAGTTTTAAAATGCCTTCCCCACTTAATCGTTCCACTAGAGTATTGGTCTTCTTTTTCTGCGTGCTTCGTTACTAGGTTTGCATTCAAATGATTTCCTGGCTCACAACATGACAAAGCCAACGTAAGCGTAACTAGGCCATGTTGGCATATAGCCCATACAGCTCGCGGTTCATGCGGCACTAGTATACTCCGTCAACGTAGATTGGTCCAAAGATTTTGCGAACCATTTTCCTGTCGAAAACTCCATGCATTGCCTGATCTGCTTTCGCAAGTACCTAAGCTTTAGAATCATATGTAAGCAAGGGTAGCATCAGTGTGTGGCTTTGCTTTTAACTGCTTACTTAGTCCAAAGTAGCATTCTTTGGCCCATATTGTTCTTATTTTTATCTCAAAGCTGATGCAATTTTATTTTATTTATTAAACTTTTATTTAATTATTTAAATTATTTTTCCCACATACATATATATTCAACATTTTATTAAATATCAACATAAGGAGAATTCGTATTGAATTAAAGAAATATTCCACACTTTAATTAATTTTGTATTGAACAATTTGTTTATGATTTATTAATTAATATTTAAAATTTTTCTTAATATTTGCAGGTTTGTACATTCATGGCGTTCTTAAGGTATTTAGTTTCACACGTTACTTAAGCCCATTATTTATTGTCAACTGCTTTTGTTTCAGTATTTTATTTATTATAGAAGATTTTTTTTGGGGAATTATGTACATTGAAATACATAAATAGAAACCTTAATAAATGTCCAGGAAGTGTCCAAGTAAAAATAAATTGGTTTTTGTAATACAAAACGAAAAAGAAACAAGTAAGAGCGCTATATTTGGCTGCGCAGAATCTTAGATACCCTTCACAACGGCCTTTCGAAATCTTGAAAATTTTTTTATTTTTATCCATTTTTTTTATTTATGAAATATTTCTTATTTTTAAATTGGGGTTGATGTCATATTTTAACCCTTTTAGGGTGACTAGGGAAGTTGTAGGGGGTTTTACCCTAATTTTTTCAAATTTTGTATGGCAGCCCTCTTAGGGGGTAGATATAAGTAGTAAGTATGTTCTAGGAAAATGTTTGCAAGGAAAAGTTGGGGTCAGTCCTACACTTGATCTACCCACGGGCACCCTGGAAGCTGTAGGGGGACTTGTAACAATTTCCCACACTTTGTATGGGGGTCATTTTTAGGCGATGGAGATCGTGATACGGGGTGTTTATATCCTTTTATTTGTCCAGGGGCGACTTCGGGGAAGTTGTAGGGGGATTTACCCTTTTTCCAAATTTTGTATGGCAATTTTGTTTCACAAAAATATTTGAGAGGAAAAGCTAATTGGGGTCGATTAAAAAAGATTAAACTTTCTATGGCAACTCTGTTAGGAGGTAGAGTTAGGGTGTATATAAGTTCCATTAAAATGATTGTGAGGAAAAATTAATGGGAATCGGTCTTACATTGCACCCGTGCTGGAAGCAGTTGTTAAGGTTTTTATGTAAAAATTTGAGAGAAATAAACAATGATAGTCTTGGTTTTTGGATTATATCTCGGTTAGTTATCAGGCGATTATGCTGGGATTCAAAATTGATTTGAACGCAGATATTTCTGATAGTTTGATATCACTAACGGTCCATGCGACCTCCGGAGGCTAAAAAAGTTGATTTCAACCATAACACGGACAGACGGACATCATTAAATCGACTTCCCTATCCATAAGGACCAAGAAAATATATATAACTTATAGGGTTGCAGATGGGTTTTTAAGGAAATAACCAATGAAAGGACAAACTAATAAATACCCTTATCACTTATCTGAAGGGTATAAGTAATACAATTTATATAAGAAGTCCTTTTTCTTTGAATATAAATGAAAAATAATATTAAATGCAAAAATAGAAAACTTCATTTAAAATTAATCCCTCTGGTCATGTATGAGGTAACTACCACTTTAACAACTGCTTTTTTTAATAGAAAAGCAATACCAAAAATTAAATAAACGAAGAAAGGATATTAATTTATCCTTAAAAGCTTTCATTTAAATACTTATTAAAAGATATTTCTTTATTCGCTTTGTCTTAACAAAATTCACTTTTTTTTTAACTCAAAAACATTATTCGCCTTCTATTTTAATTTAGTTTATTGGCAATTTTACCGTTTCCAAAAACTTTATAATTTAGTTCCACTAAATTGTTAAAACGTTTAAGCCAAAAGAAACTTAAAAAAAAGAAAATTCACAACAGTTAAATTGACATTCACATTTTTCCTTTTAGTTTTATTTTGCAACTATTTAGTTAAGAAACAAAAAAAAAAGTAAAAATAATCAGAAACTTTAGTTCATGGGCGTGACAAAGAAAATTCAATGTGAAAAATAGGAAAATAAATCGAAACAATTCAGTCAAAGAGAAATGGTAGTTGTGGAATGGTAAAGAGGATAAAAATTAAAGGGGTTTTTTCGCAAAAATATTTTGTTGTTTAAGCACGAAAACGGAAGCGGTGGTATAGATTAATGAAGAGTTAAGAACAAGTCACTGGCCAAAAATTTTCAATAGTCGTAGAATAACTAGCAGCAACAACATCAACAACAGCAACACAACTACATCTTAATACATGACATTTTAAAGGAAAACGATTTAAATTAAAATAAATCGCTTAAATGGCAAAAATGCGTGCAACTGCCTGCGAGTGTATGTTTGTTTGTGCAAAAATCTTAACTGTATTATTTTCAAGTGTTGTTGTAATACAGTCAAAATGTCAAAAACACTAAGAACAATAACGACACCAACAACATTAACAATAGCAAAAGTATTGAAAGATTTTTCAACACACTGTTTGTTTTTATTTCTACAACAATACCAACAACAACAACAGCAATAAAATCAACGCAAATCAATCGATATTAAAACACACACAAACACACACATTAGTATACTCTCATTACACACTGACACAATACAACAAATAATAGAGCTGCTAAAATAGAAAAGGGAATTCGAAAAGTATAAAAATTAATTGAACGTAAGGGCGAGAGGGATTAAGAGGTCGAGTGGGTGTTTGGCTGGATGCTGCGAGCTAAACTGATTGAAAAAAAGAAAACGTTAAAAAAAAAGGAAATAATTAAAAAAGTTGGAATATTAAAAACTCAGAGAGTTGTTGGAGGATGATGACGACGATTACAATGTTGCCAACTTACCAATAGCAATTTGTATTTGGTTCTTGTACAAATGTTTGTATCCATCTCTATAAGTAAATGTGTGCGAATGCTTAAGTAAATGTTTGTGTTTTTGTATATGAAATAGTAAATGAATGAATGAATGAAGTTTGGCTTAATGTTTGTTGATGCTTAAGGCAGGCACTCTTCGTTCTGGTATTGAGGCCAAAAGTGTCATTGTTGATATATTTTGTTATTGTTATATTCGTTATTTACGCTATTATTGCTATAGTTTTTTTTCTGTTTGTTTTTATATTGATGAAGTTGGAATCGAAATTGTTTATTATTATAAAAATTTCATATGAACATACAAACACACACACATATGCAATACCTTTGTGCAAATATATTGTAATATATATATGAGTGCTAATGTAGTATTGAAAAATAAATAAATAGGGCCCGGTAATGGAAAACAATATTATTTAACAAAATATGTCCAGTTCGCCACCCGAAAAGCAAGAAAAATTTTTTAGTTTTTGCTAAATATACTGTGGTGGTAATTTTTTTTAAAATATATTTAATATTTGCTTTATAATTCTTATCCAGAATCTTTAATATTTTGTTTCTAAATAAATATATTTCGGAGGTTTGTTTTGCATTACTGAATGTCTTATTACTCTAATCGGGCTTAGAGATATATTGTTATGCATTTAAGGTTGATTAAGAAAAAAATTACTAAAAAGGGATTATAATAGTCCCCAATAACAAAAAAAAAGATATATTTTTTTATACCCTTAACATAAGTAATAAGAGTATATATACGAGTATAAGTTTGACATTCTGTTTTTAATTTCTTTGATATTTATCTGCGACCTAGTCCTTGTGGATAGAGAAGTCTATTTAGCGATATCCGCCTGGCCGTGTTATAGTTGAAATCAACTTTTTAATGCGTTTCGATGTCGCGTAGACCCGTTAGTGGTATCAAACTATCAGAATTATCTGCGAGCAGATTTCTTTTAAAGTCCAGCAAAATCGCTTGATAACTGACCAAGATCTAAGCCAAAAACCTAGACTACCTCTGGTTATTTTTTTAAAGTTTGTACATGAAAATCTCTGTAGTGTCCAAGGAGTTACTCCGTTCAATGTGCAAAGTAAGCCCTAACAGGTTCACCATAAAAGGTCGCTCCTAGAGGAATAAAATATATCACAGACCCACAATAGTTGTCCCTTCCAAACAGATTCCTATAGTATACTTACACCCTATCTGCATCACCTATGGGCATTCCCATACCAAAATTACAAAAATGATGTAAAAATGCACAAAACTTCCTAAGAAAAATAAAGTACACTACGCACATAAGCTCCCCCCATAACCATATTCCTAGAACATACGTACCTCCTATCTCCATCACCTAACGAGGTTGCCATATAAAATTTGCGAAAATATTTAATTAGTAATAAAAAAATGGATAAAAAGAACAAAAAGTTTGAGATTTCGAAAGGCCAATGTGAAGGGTATATAAGATTCGGCACAGCCGAATATAGCGCTCTTACTTGTTCCAGACAGGTACTTTTCGTACTCTCGTGCTTTCTATTTATAGTATAAAGGCTAGTACTTATTGGTATTTCGGCTGCAAGATATTTTGAAAAACTTTTTGAGTTAGCAATCGTGTTACAAAGTTGTTCGATGGAGATTTTCTCCTTCCTTCTAGAAATAACCAGTAATAAATAGAATATTTCCTGTACATCTGAAGTTCACTCAGACACTGGTAGTACTTACGACTACGGGCTCTGAATACAGGCTTAGTTAGTTAATTCTGGCTTCAAAAGCCTCCACCTTAAGGCCTCAACGAAGCAACGTTGTGTTTAGCTTAAGCACATATCGCGAGGATAGGCTTGCTTGGTATGGAATTGTATTGCAAACTGGTAACGGAGGGAGATAGGCTTCACTTCCAACCAGGAATCGATTGTATTTCCCTAGCTCAATTGTAGGTTACCATTATGTCTGGGCTAAGTGTGCCCTTCATTTTATATCTTAAAACCCTAATCTGAAAATGCCTGCACAGGTCTAGCTATAACTGTAATATCCTGCTATTGCCCTTAAAGTAATAAATAAGATTCAAAGTTCCATATAGAAGGCCATAAAGAAAAATAGAAAATAAAGAAGGGGAAAAGATGCAGCCTTGTGTAACCTCTGAATTGATTTTTAACTCATTAAAAGAGATCCCATTTGTAACAATACAATTTGTTTGATTTCCAAGAAAACAATGTGTATGGAGAACATTTTTCTCCGACGCCAAAGGCACAAGAGACATTTTTTTACTGTTAGAAATGACCTTTCCTGTAGAATGACCACCACGAAAGCCATACTCGCGGTCGTTTAATAAATTGTTTGACTCCATATAGTTAACAAGACAGTTGTAAATCAAAGTGTCAAACCATACAGGTAATTTTCAGAGCTTTTGCCATTTTGCTCTTTTGAGGGATGTCATAGAATTAGCTGCCTTATAAGAAATACCTTAAACTGGAATATAATGCTAAAGAGGTTAGCTGGTATAAGGCTCCGAAAAAACCTTTGTTACGGCACAAGCTCAATAGAATATTTCTAGCATAGTCCCAGACATCCTTTTAAGTTCAGGCAGTGGTTGGTTGCTTTTCAGCAAATGTTACTTTCCTGCAAATACCTTAGGCCAAAGGTTAGATTTCTTAAAGCGGGTCAGTAACTAATTTGTCGTTACTTAAAAGAGCAGAGTTTAAAAACCTAACATTATACCACTAAAGCTCTTGCTGTCTTAAGGGGGCAGCAAGAAGCTCTACACGTACACAGAAAGAAAACTCGCTTTTTGAAATCAAGAATTTTATTCTTGAATTTATCCAAAATATTTCTTAAAATTTTTTAAGTACGATCCTTACTTTTATTTTCTTAAATCAAGCAAGCCTATTCGGATTGCTTCAACAAATCGAGCAGAAAAAGCTTGTTGTTTTAATATATTATTTTACATTTGAAAAAAGTGTCTCGGTGGCTTAGAGGTAGCGCGCTTGTGCTGCAGCGCAGAAAGTCCCTGGTTCGAATGTCAGCTTCGGTAAGTACAAAAAATGAAACTTTTAAATTTTAAATATAAAACTCTTCTTCTTTAATAAAGCTCTATAAGTCAAAAAAATTACATTTAATTTTCGAGTTAATCCCATTTACGGCTTAAATCAAACTTATTTTGGCTTACATCAAGTACGGTTCCAAACTTAAATCAATTTTCCTTTTTGGCTTAACTGTGGCTAAAAGTATGAAATTCGTACTTGAAAAATTTTACTTGGAGTAAGAAATTTCGTACTTCATTTAAGAAAAACCGTCCTCACCGTACTTTTGACACCGCTATGGCTTGATTTAAGTAAAGTTTTCTTAGATAATTTTTTGTGTGTAGACGCTGTTCGAGCAGAGCTTTTTTTCTACAACAGAGCTTTTTTGTACTTTGACACAGAAAGATCACGCCAGTGTTGGCAGTGTATTAGCCAGTCAGTTGCCTGTATTGGTCCTGGGGTCCTGTGTCGCCGAATTCATTGGAGAGTAATCCAGTAATCCAGTCTAAGGATGTTGGGTGTTTGCGGACATATTATGATGTAGAGTTTACGTCAATGACATACCTAATGGTTAATATTGGCATAAAATAAAATTCATATCTTTTCAATTTGATAAACAAAGGATTACAAAGACTTAAGGCCCTAAAACTTTATTATTATAAGTCCGTTACTGGGTAAACACCGCGCATTAGTAATTTGAAAATTACTCCATTCTTATTTGAACCAATTGAGATTTCATAATTTTCATTCGATTGACAATGGTGTGCAATATTCTCTTGATATTTGTTTGACTTTTATGCTTGAAGCCAATATTTGTTTGTTTATAGAAATGTGCTACTTTTGAAATATATTAACAGACAGATCGACATACATACATACATAGAAACAGACATAAGGATGGAAAGACAGATATTGTTACAATAAAATGCCGTTGACTTAAGTTTAATTTTGTTGATGAGTTATATTTGCGATTCAATCTATTTTCATGTGCTTATACTTGATGCTGCTACTACTTCTATTACTTCATGCTAAAAGCAAATATAAAACAACAATATTCATTATGAATACCAACTACTGATTTGTTTGTTTAATTTTTTTATTTGATTTTTCTTCATAAACTTCTACACATATTTGGAAATAAATGCATTCATTCATATGTGTGCATTTCTTTAATGCATTGTTGGCGGAAATGCTGTTGTTAAGCAAAAAGCTATTTGCGTTGGTGTCTAGTGCTGAGGCCATTTGGTAGCAATTTCAAATGATGCTGTTTGAAGAGCAAAAACATTAGTTGAACTCATTGTGGGCGCTAGTGTTTGACTTTTGGCCCTTGGCAACTCATCAAATCATCCTTGTACGAGTTATAACATTCTTAGCCTCTTATGCACTTAGTGATATCAATACCCCAGAACAAACACACATGCACATGCATGCTCCCATTTTCAGACTGATGAACATACTTATGTTTTAAGTTTTTCTCTGTTTGACTTACATTTATAGTTAAAATATGAACGTCTAGTGGTGCCCAATAGGAGTTGCAAACATTTATTATGAAAGTTCCAATTTTCATTTTGGGCAATTTTTTTCCTTCATCTCTCTAGAAGGCTGCAGCATAAAGAAACATTCTTAATTTATAAATGGAGATTTGTTTTCTCTTCCTCTTTTTAATTTTTTTTTTAAATTAATGATTGTGTTTGTTAGAATGTAATCAGTTATTTATTTATTAGTCTTCCAATAGACTTAATGTTACAGCTACAGAAACAAAAAGGAGGCAGCACTTCAGAATATTATTGTTAGGATGTGTTCAAGTATGTATTTGTGTTGATAAATTGTTATCGATATTTGTTTGTAACATGGGCATATTGATGGCCGGGGCTTAAGTTTATTAGGAGAGTTGTAAAAAAAGAAAATGATCGATTTTATATAAACAATTTTTGAGAATGGGTTTTAAGAGAATTGTCAAATTAAAACCAATTGCTACTAACGTGTCATCTGGTCAATACTGTACTGCCGTTTTTTATTTTAGAAACCGCCATCTACAGCAATATCGCCCAAACTAAGTGCGGGTTTTATAATGTTAATGCCATCCCCTGATATGTATTGCAATAAGGAGTCTAACCCAACCCTAAGGCATTTAACACTATACCTACAGTGGGAATATCTGGCAACAATGTTTTGTTTAATATATAGTCACTGTTATACATACAAGGTGGAACAAAGGAAGTCATCCGATGTTGTTAGGCTCTCATTTTTTTAAATGAAAAACTTCAATGCTGTTTTCCGATTATGTTTATTTGAACCTTTAGAAAATGATTTCGACCCAATGAGCACCATCACAATTGATTTCTATACGGGCTCGTGTTATGGCATTCTTTATCACTTCGGCGAGAACCTCGGGTGACAGATTCTCGCACTCGTGCCGAAAGTTTTTCTTGGAGGGCTTCCAGGGTCTTGGGCTTGTTCGCTAAACAAGATACTTCAAAACCCCTTCCCCCTCTAAAAAAGTCTGGAACGGTTAAATCGGGTGATCTTGCAGGCCAATGTAAATTGCCAAAATGAGAGATGACGCGACCCGGGAATGCCGCCTTCAGAATATCTGTTGTGGCTCTCGAAGTTTGTTCCGTTGCTTCGTCCTATTGGAACCACATGTCCTTTAGAGTCCAAATTCGTTCAATTGTGGCAGAAAATACTCAGTTAACATGGCTCTATAGCACGCACCGTCCACTGTTGTCGTTTGTCCAGCGGCGTCCTCGAAAAAAATTACCGATGACTTCTCCAGCGTGAAAATCGCCTTTTGAGCGGCTGTAATGGCTTCTCGTGCATCATTCGTGGAATTTTGATGCCACAGAAGCGATAATTTTGATTGTTTACGTACCCGCTGAGGTGAAAATAGGCCTAATCGCTCATTATAATTTTGGTCGATAAATCGTCCACTTTGGCCTCAAGATTGCGGATGTCATGGGCGTAGGTTACACGCATTTGGCGGCCGACAGGCAGCAGCTGATGCACGGAATGGTGTTTGTATGGGAACATGTGCAAGTCTTTGACCGAAATTTGCCTTAGGGACGACCGGCTGATGCTCAATTGCGAGGCACGGCGTCTGGTCGATGTTTCTGGTGACAGCTCGACATCGTCGCCAACAGCGGCGATATTCTTGGCAGAATGGGCGCTCCATGGCGATTTCTTTTGGCCTACCTTGTACATGACAAGCAAAACAATTAAACAGCGCTTTGCTACTTTATCTAAATAATTGTTTCTCACATAACACTCATATCATATTGATGAAGTTGTCACTTTCGCCGGAATTATTACAGTACGAACAAGTCTGTGATGGAGGCTAAACTTTCCAGGATAAGCCAATGGGCTGAGTGTTAACTTCGACAAAAGCAAACTTGGTCTTTATACCAAGAAGACTTGGATTGGTCCATGAGCTATACCAGGTTGCTACTTAAGATACACTGTAAGTACCTAAAAGTGATACTGAGAAGTAATATGTAGCTAAATTAGAAGGCAAGGATCAGGAAGATAACCATTGCGGTAACGGGGTCTTTCGCCAAATTACAGTGGCTAAACCATTTTTACCTGATAGGATACTGGTGTGATAAGCTACATTGGAAAAGCGAGCTCAACGCAGGGTTCTGCGTAGTATTCACATAGTAGCAGGACTGTATGACGGTTCTGGATGCTATTTTGCCCCTAAAATCATTTAATTAGGCCGTAGAGGCCCTTGTGAAAAGATTTGAATTTTATTTGGGATCATGACATAAATATTTAAGGACTAAAATATGGCAGTGACTTATGGTCCTGTGAAGAATACGGAAGACCGAAAGGCCTTTGCCTAAACGTCAAGTTCTGTAATTTCTTAAAGTATGTGAGTAAGCTAGAATTGGATTGCGGGTGCCGGAGCTGTGGCCTGCTGTCGAAGATTGAGCAGCAGCTAGTCCAAGATTTTCTGTAGCCAAAGTGGGCGCTGATCATGTCTTGCCTTCCCAAGCTAACAAGTTTGAGGTGCAAGTATTTATTAAAAGCCAGATGGCAATTAACGCAATCTTCCCAAACCTCCCTTCACTCGTTCAAGTGTTTGGGGTACACAGTATTTTGGAAATTGATCAGGTGAAGCAGTGAACGTTCTTGCTTCCTTTTAGCTCTACAAAATGAGTATAGACTCCCCTACAAAGGTCAGAACTACTGAGGTCTGGGTAAAAATAACTTTTAATATAGTCTTTTGAAATTAAGTGGAGGCCTTAGACCTGAGAGTGACGATGTTTCTTCAGTCTTGGCAAAGAAGCGGTTAAAGATTCTTTGTAAGGATGGTAACAACTTACTGTTCGAGAGCAATTCATGCAGGACGGATAACTGCTATTATTGTAGGCTTTGTGATTTGTTGCTTCAAAACTTGGAGGATATATCTAGGGTGGTAGTACAATTGAGAAGAGTGAGTGGAACAAATTTTATTTTAAAACTATTATTCTTATCTAACTATTTTCTAATCGTGTATAACTGAAGTGGAGTGGATGCATCGAAGAATTGTCACCTCATCCAAATATTGAGCAAATATGCTTCTATTGTTTCATTCAGAGCTGGTACGCTAAACAAATCGAAAACACCAATCCCGAAAATTATGTTAACGCAACCAAAATTAGACATTAAATCTTCTTGTAAATATAAGCGTAATACTTAAACGCAAGCTCTACTTTGTTCACTGGCAAACCGCGGATGAATAGTTTTGGTAGAAATATCCTTTTACAGAAAACCCCACTTAAGATAAGAGAAACTCTTTGGAGATTTTAAGTTCAACTACTTATGTTGTTGTTTAAATAAACTCAATGAGAATTTTTATCGACAGTTACATACTACTGAGTACTTTTTGTCTTTGACCTCTTTACACGAAACATTTCTGTAGGCCCAAACTGTACTATTTTAAATTGTGTTAAGGTCCGTGTTATTAAGGTTTTATGAAGTGTTAATCAGAATGAACGCTTTATTGCCCCGTTGTTCCACTTTAAAAGATACGAAAAAACCAATAGCTCAAAAGAATTAAAGTTTTGCAAAGAATATCGCTTCTAAAAACAAAATGGATAAAAGAAATCATAACCTTTTGATTAATGAATATCGAAAATGATGTTGAAGCAAAACTGATATTTTATCGGAAAATAGGGTTAAGCGACACAAATTTTAAAAATTGAAGCTATACAACGACCGTCAAAATGTTTTAAGTGAATTAAAAATTTTACGGAAATATGATCTTAGGAAAAAAGACTGTCAATTGGTCTCCAAGATCCAAGATGGGTCACGTGAAGTCACTTGTTAATGTTGTAACGCCGTGTGAAGATGGGATAAAGATGGTCTTAGATTTTTAAATAAAGTAATAATATAAATAAGAAAAATATTTTTAAGTGTTTTTCGCCGGTCTTTAGGAAAGCTTTGAAGAAGTCCTATACAAAAGTGACCAACCTAATAAATTGCCGTTTTTGCTTTTTTCTTTGCCCCAGAAAACCAAACTAATCCACTTTTCACTTATTTTCTTTGCCATTATAGTTTTACGATATGTGTGAATTTAATTTTGAACTCATATGGCAATAAGTAAGTGTGTGTGTGTTTGCCTGTCTAGCTAAATATAGTAACAGAAGAAAAATTCTATTTGTGCCATGTATGCATAAGCCATACATACCCTACAACTTTTAGACCTTTATGGAACATCAATTATTGCTTTTAAAAGTTCTTATAACTTTTTTTTCCTGTTTGAATGGAAGAAATAATTTTTGCTGTTGCAAGTACAAGTACATATAAAAATTTCTATTTGGTCGAAAAATTAAACTTCTCCTTTGCATAACTAATGCAAAAATCCAATTTCTTATGCAAACATAAAATCTTACTCCTTTTTTTTCTTTTTGTTAGATGTAATATTTGTTCATTCTGTATGTCCATACTTATACATATTCATATTTACTTTGCTTTCTTACATCATAACACTCCTTGGAAATTCGATATGGAGGCGGATTTGTTACAACAAATTTGCATGTATGTACGTATCAATGTATGTATGTATAGCTGAAAGTGTATTTATTAAAAAGTAGAATAAGTTGAAACAACTAAAGAAAAAGAAGAAAAAATAAAAACAAAATCAGGCCAAACAAACCATAAAATCATTCATCATTTTATGTTTGTTTAAATACATATGGAAAACACTTACCCAGTTATATACACAAACACACATACACACTTTAAGATTTAGTTATATGTATAAATATGTGTCTGTATGTATTAATTTATATGAATGGAAAAACTTTATTCAAACAATAAGATTTTCCACCGCGTTTTAATACCATAACAAAGATAAATGTATGCGTGTAGTATATCAAATGGATGTTAGCATGAGTGTGTTAAAGTATATGTGTGGCCTTCAACAGGAAACCTTTCGTTTTACCTTTAGATCCTTTTTTAAAGTAAACATTACTAATACGTTGAGTACACACACACCGTCCAACACAATGCAAATAGGTAAATACAGTTACAAAAATACACAACCGCAAATCAAACACAATAACAATAGCAGCAACAAAACAAAATGTTCACATGCTCAAACAATGATTGTTCTTCTTCGTCCTTTTCATTTCATATCTTTTGTGACCTTTGTTATCATGTCGATTACAAATCTACTAGTGTAACAGCAACTGCCACAATTGCTCGCTGCCCTATACACCTTTCCCACACTGTTCAACCATCGACCTTGTACTAAGTAATCCTTGTTTTCATCTAATCCCCCCTTTTACTTTACTTTTTTGCTTTTGGTTTATCTTTTTACTTAGTTTTTTATTTGCCGGAGTGTGTGTGATAGTGTGTTTCTTTTGTTCTACGGATAAATGTCAATTTTCTGACTTATGGTTGTAAAGATGTGTAACTAATTCAAATGTCAAATGGACAGACAACAAACATACAAGTAGACCTGTACACACACTCACACACACACACGTACCCATATTCATAACTTTGCATTTGCAAGAAATAATGGATTTTATGTAAAACACGTTTTCATATAACAATAAATATAATAAAGAGGTGTCTCTAAAGTAGGATTTTATTTCTTTAAATAAATAGAAAATGCTTATCGACAAAAAAAGAAGAACTTTTAGAATTTCATTGTACATTGAAAATTTAAACAAAAAGTTACTTTAGAAAGGGAACTGCAGACATTGTTTAAATAAAAAACAATTTGAGCAAAATTTTGAAAATTATATAAAAAATTTAAAAGTCATATGAATTTTATAAAAAAATCTTAAGTTTTTAAGTGAAAAGTTTAATTGAAAATTAGAGACAGTTTAATACGAAAATGGAACCCCACACAAACTTTTACCAATTTTAATTTTATAAAAAAAAATTAAATAAAAAAAGATTTAATTTTTCTGCACTTGCTAAAGATTGCCTTGATGTCGAACATCTTTTGTCATATTTTCTATGAGAGCTAAGGTCACAAAAGGGCAGGCACCTAAGTTTCCACAGGACATACGTATATGCCAACAAGTAAGAGCACTTTTTTGTCTGTGCAGAATCTTTGATACTCTTCACAGCATGTAGGGATTCTTTCCCACCCTAAGGGGTGGAGATAGGGGATAAGTATGTTCTAGGAAAAAGTTTGCAAGAAAAAATTAGTTAGGATCAGTCTTACATCTGACTGATCCACAGGCACCTCCTTGGGTAATATTTCATTTATATGAGTCTATGGATAATTTCCTTACAGACTTAATAATTTTGTAATTAAAGTAAAAAAAGTAAACAAAATATACAATAACAATAAAATTAGTAAATAAAATTAATTATTTAAATACACAATAATTTTTCTTTTAATTTTTCTTTTAAAAAGAAATCAATTAAGTTGTAAATTTCGTTAAAGCAACAGCACAGTCTTCGAAACGAATCTGACATGGCAAAGTTAGTACGATATGTTTTTACATACAACGGGTTAAAAGAACGTAATGTGCGTTGAGGAATATTAAAAGTAACGTTACCCAGCAAAAAACTCCGAACAGATTTTACCGTTAATAAGATTAAACATGAACGGTATATTCAGCATGATACTCCGGCTTTTTAAAGTTGGTAAATTGATCTCTGCTAATCTTATGACGTATGAAGGGAGCTCAGTATAATTACGATAATTATTTCTTAAACAAAAAATAAAAAATTGTTTTTGAACGGATTCAATACGATCGCTGTGTAAATTATATTGAGGGTCCCAAATAATTGAACGAAACTCCAAAATGGGTCTCACCAGGGATGTATATAAGCGCATAGCAATACAGGGATCATTGAATTCTTTAGCCCACCTCTTAATAAGAGCCAATGTGCTCCAGGATTTATTATTATATGTTTGACAAAGCTCAGTTTACTGTCTAAGAGTTTTCCCAAATCCATAATCGCATCACCAGACTTTAATTTATTATTATCAAGTATGTAAGTATAAGGAGTAATGCGTACTCTTGAGAATTGCATATGCGGACATTTTCCAAGGTTTAATTCCATAAGGTTAAATTTACACCAATTACTAAAATTATTTCAGTCCTTCTGCAGAAGAATATGATCAGACGGTTCTTTTACATCCAGTAATATTTTGACATCATCGGAATACACCAATATATTACAATTTTTAATTGCCTCTGGCATATCGTTAATAAATAGTAAAAACAATAACGGGCCGAGGTGACTACCTTGTGGTACACTAGAGTTTAAAAGAAATTTCCTTGAAAATCAAGAACTAAATTTGACAAATTGCGTTCTACATAAAAAATAAGATTTCAGCCAGCTTAAGAAATTACTATTGAATCACGTTAAGTCCTATTTTTCCAATAAAAGAATATGATTTACTTTATCAAACGCCTTACTAAAATCCGTGTAAACAGCGTCAGTGTGGTGGCCATTATTAAAAGCATTGTTCACGAATGTTGTAAAATGTAGAACATTAGTCATAGCAGATAATCCCTTTCGAAATCCATGTTGAAGTGGTGTCAGTAGACAGAAAATTTGGTGAAAAAGACCATCGATTAAGCATTTTTCAAAGAGTTTCGGTATATCACTAAGTTTTGCTACACCTCTGTAGTTAGTTATAACTGATTTGTTTCCGGATTTAAACAGCGGGATAATATATGATTCTTTCCAGATTTTGGGAAAATATCCATTTTATAAAGAAATATTAAAGATTATAGATAAAGGTAAAGCTAAAGCTGCAGCACAGTTTAACAAAACACAACTTGGAATGCCATCAGGTCCACATAAATAAGATGATTTGAAATTTTTTAAGCAGTCATGGATCTGAGAGGTGGAAATTGTAGGAAATTTTGACAACTAATAATTCTGTATGGATAGACAATAATGGTGATAATGGTGATAAGGGGAAGGTATGTTCTAGGAATATATTTAAGAGGGAAACCTATAAGGAGTATGTAATACATATTGCTCCTCTAAAAGTGACTTTGGAAAATTTGTTGGGGTTTTTATCCTTAATTGTTAAAAATGGCAGCCCTGTTAGGGGCTGGAGATAGCGGTAAGATTATTTCACAAAAATGTTTGGGAGGAAAAATTAATTGCAGTCGGTCTTTCATTTGACCATTGTAGGGGCACCCTGGAAGCTTTGGAGCGATTTAAATTAAAGAAAATTAAATTAAAGAAAATTTGTATGGCAACCTTGATAGTAGCTCGAGATAGGGTAAGTATGTTCCCGCAGGGGCAACTCCGTGGCAATTTTAGAGGTTTTTTTTGTAAAAATTTTAGAGAAACAAACAGGAGTTGGTTTTCGGTTTATATCTTTGGTCACTTTTTGGGTGATTTTGCTGAATTTTAATAGCGATTCTTCCGTTTCCAGATCTACTGACATCGGGGGGCTTTAAAAAAAGGATTTTAACTATAACGCGGATATTGATAAATTGACAATAGAATTCTCTAAGAAGCTGTATTAGATAGAGTTGGTAGCCTTAATAGTTTCTAATATGTGGCGCAACAAAAATATTTAAAAATTAAAAAATTATAGGTTGGTGACCACTTTTATCTAAAAAAAAGGTGTTTTCCTCCAAAAGTAAGCTTGCCTTCTTCAAAGTATTATTAAAAGGTTTTGTGGTATGAGAAATCCTATTTACTGACATATATGTATATAGGTCTTACATGCACCTGGATTTTAACACAAAATAATGTAGATTTACTATCAATGCATTGACAAATGAACAGACGGACACGGCTCAAACGGTGAATCTATTTTAAAAAAATCAAAAATATCTATGCGCAGAAAAAATTATTCCCATAATTTTTTCAATTAACGCATTAATTAAAAAAATTTTTCGGCTTCTAAATAAAAATTTAATTGTCACAACTAAATATTTAATTGTATTTGAAAGTTCAATGCAAACGATAATGTTTATTTACAAGGCCTTAAAACAGCATAGTTTTGTATAAAACTTTCGTAGCTTTAACGCATTCTTGATTGAACTCCTTTTTATTAGTATGCGGCACTTTCTAGAGGGAGTATACAAAAATTAACTTTTAAATTAAACAAAATATGCACATAATTTATTAAAAGAAATATAAATAAATAAACAAAAACTAAAAAATATAAAAGAAAATTTATTTAAAAATTTAAAAAAAAATATTTTTTATATTAAGTTAACATCTTGATATAAATCTATTTAAGTTTTTAATTGTTAATATAAAATTTTTAATTGGAACAAGTATTACTTAAAGTTCTTAAACTGTTAATTATACCCCTCACATAAGTGATAAGAGTACTCGTATATAAAAGTTTGTCATTTCGTTTTTAGTTCCTTTAATATCCATTGGCAACCCCATGAAGCTTATATTTCTTGATCCTTATAGATAGGAAAGTTTATTTAGCGATGCCCGTCTGTCGATCTGTCCGTTTATCTACTAAAATGAAGTTTCTTAAGTCCCTTGAGATTTTTTGAACCTCTCTGTGGTATCAAAACATCAGGTATACCTGCGAAAACTTGCAATTAAAATTAAGCAAAATTGCCTGATAATTGACAGAGTTATTAGCTAGCAACCACGACTACTTACCTCTGTTTATTTCTCTAAAGTATGTATATAAAAGCCTCTACAACCCGACTCTATAAGACCGAGTCCAATTATTTTTCTCTCAAAACATTTTTATGCGACGTACTTACCCCCTATCTTCAGCACCTAACAGGATTGCCTTACCGGAGCAGCCCTCAAAACAATAAAATTTATCACACTCCATTAGTTATTCCTCCCAAACATACACCTAGAACATACTTACCTTTATCCCCATCATCTAAGGGGGTTGCTAACGAAATTCACAAAAAAATTGTTAAAACGCCCATAACTTCCCTAGAGTCGGACCTTAAGAAATAAAGTGTTTCCCCTTTCAAATATATTCCTAGAACACACTTACCCAGTATCTCCATCGCCTAAGGGGGCTCCTATACAAAGTGTGGGAAATAGTAATAAGTCCCCCCTACATTTTTCAGGATGCCCGTAGATGGGTCAAATGTAGAAATCGCAACTCATTTTTCCTTGCAAACATTTTCCTAGATAATACTCACACCCTTTATGTCCACCACCAACACGGTTATCATAAAAAAATTTAAAAGAACAATGTTGAAAATCCCTATAAGCTTTGAAGGGTATATAGGATTTGACAAAGCCGAATATAGCGCTCTTACTTGTTGACAATCATTTTTATTTTTTCTGCGTACTTCATGAGATCGTTTCAGTGAAATTAGAAACGAAATAGCCAACTGATGTACATATTAAACCCACCTTCATAGTTATGATGTTTTATTATCCCAATTTTTAAATGATGCCGCATCCAGAAAAATTATTTTTCAGTCAAAAATGTAATAAGATAGTTATTTGTTTTAGTTATGTGAAAATACAACAAATAGCAAAACTGTCTGCTAAAACTCCAGCAGAGGAATATAAAAAACCTTTATTACTTGTTATATCTTGTGGAACCCTTATACGGCTACAAATCTTTGCCTTTTTATATTCAATATTTTATGTTTTTTTTAATTTGTTTTACTCAAACCATTCAGACAAATAAAAGTAAAGCCTTTTAACTGGCGAGACTTATGCTTATATCGCATGTTTTTATATTCTGAAACGACATGTACATACATATGTATGTTAGTATGTTAGTACGTTAGTATATTTGCAAGTTATTCGTTATTTTTGGAAACCTTTTCCTTTTGCTTGAAGACCAGTCCTTAATCTGATTAGAAACTCCTTGAGTTGGATAAGCTTCTTTAAAGAAATTGTTACGACTTAAAGCTTTTTAAAGGGATTTTCTTTTATTGTTCTCCTTGAAATTATTTTATAGCGTGTAATACACAAACAAAATGTAAAGTTTGATGATTAGGAGGTCGGCCTAACGAACCTATAAAAAATTTTGATTTACACCTTTCATATTTCTGTGGCATGTTTGAAAGTGGCCTTATTTTTATAGTTGCCTTTAGAAATTTATATGGATGTAGTATGTATTCACATATGCATGTATGTGCGTATGTGTGTATGTGTGCTTATGACCTTCAATGGCCCTAAATGTATTTGCGTGTGTGTCTATACTTGTGTTTATTATCGCTTAACATTAAAATGTGATTTTACATAAGAAATTTGGCCAAGGGGAAAAATTTTTTTTATTTTATTTCTTATTATGGTCTAGAAGAATAACAAATACTTGCTCCTAATGTCGATTTTATTATTGGAAAGAAAATGCTGACCAAAATCCTTTGGGAGTCAAGTTGAGTATTGCCTTTAACTGGCCGGGGGTTTTGTGATGATTATAAAAGTGATTTACGATTTAAACTAAAAAATTACATAAAAATTAGAAATGAAATACAAGTAAGAGAAAAATATATATAAAACTAAATAGAAAATATAAAGATATTGATGATGATATTGTTGAGCTAAAGCCAGAAGGCAAGAAAAAGCCATAAGAGGAATAGTAAAATGTAAAGGTTTAAATTACAAATCATATACAAAACAAAATATTTAATGCCTTTTGGCCTTTTTCTGCTTTTTATAAAATGTAAAAAAGGCTTATCTATTGTATATATGCATCTAAACATACATTTGTGTATAAATATACTTACGTATTACAAACATGCATATCTATCTGTTGTTATTTTCCAAGTATTAGACTGACTTTATGGCTTAACTTGTTTTTATACAAGTTTTTCTATTTATTTTTCCCAACATTTTATATTTTATTTTAAATAAAAATATATCTAAAAAAAACCGGAACATTAATCTATAATCACAGCTACTTACTTTGGGTGAGTGAATGAGCCAGTGAGTGTGCAAGTAGTCGAGTTGTTAGGGCCGCCATTGGTATGAGGGTAAAAGTGAACGAACGTATAAGTAAGTGGCAAATTGACTAAACATGAATTGAACTTTGAGGATTTGCATAATAAAATAACGTTCTAGAGTTGATTAAACAGTAGGCAACAATAATGATAAAGGAACAAACATACACACAACACCTTACACATACTCGTTTACATATGCGTCGCAATTATAAATGCGTTTGTGTTTCATCACAGTGATTCCACATTTTTATACCCTTCACATAAGTGATAAGGGTATATAAAGGTTCATCATTCCATTTGTAATTTCTTTGTTATCCATATGCGACCCCACGAAGTATAAATATTCTGGATACTTATAGATAGGGAGGCCGATTTAGCCATGTCCGTCTGTCCGTGCCATGGTTGAAATCGACTTTCCGAGGGCACGCAAAGTGGCATAGACCTGTAAAAGATTTCAGACTGTCAGAAATTTCCGCGAAAAAAACGGTAATAAAATTTAGCAAAATCGCATGATAAATGACCGAGATGTATGCCAAAAACCAAGACTACTTTCTATTTTTTTATTCCAAGAAAACAATGGAAAGTACATACAAATGAGCCTTTTATTTTGAAAGTGGCATAAGTCACTTTTTTAAAAAAATCGAGTTAATGTCAACACTAATGCCATTGGGCGGTATTTTTTTATATCTTTTAATATTTCGACTTTAAAATAAAAGTGACTTATGCCACTTTCAATAATAAAAACAACAAAAACAGAAAAAACAGAGTCAGTCATGGTCATGCTATTGAACCACACCCTAAACGAAAATTTTATTAGTATAAGTATACATGTGACAGCGTTGCCATACAAAGATTAATTTGAAATTTTTTTTTTAATCGCTCCCACAGCTTCCAGGGTTCTCCTACAAAGGTAAAATGTAAGACCGACACCAATTAGTTTATCCTCCCAAATATTACTGTGGAAGATACTTACCCACTATCTTTAGCCCCTAACATGGTTGCCATACAAAATTTGCTAAAATAGGGTAAAAACCGCTACATCTTCTCCGCGAGTCGCCCCTTGAGGAATAAAATGTATCACAGATCCCCATTGGTTTTTCCTTCAAAACTTACTCCTAGAGTATACTTACCCCCTATCTCAACGTCTTGAGAGGGTTGCCATACAAAATTTGAAAAAACGTTGTAAAAACCGCTACTACTTCTCCGGGTCGCCCCTAGAGTAGTAATATGTTTCACAGACCCCCATTAGTTTTTCCTCCCAAACGTATTCCTAGAGTATACTTACCCCAAATTCTCTACCACTTAAGGGGTTGCCATACAAAATTTATAAAAATGATGTAAAAACGCTAATAAATTCTACAAAGTCGGCCTTAAAGAATTTAAATATACGACCGACCTTCAAAAATTGGAAATATTTCATTAATAAAAAACGGATAAAACAAAAAAAGGTTTGGGGGTTTCGAAAGTTCGCTAAATAGAGTTGTAATACAATTTGTCATTTAGTTTTTATTTTGTTTTTTTTTTTATTTGATATTAAACAACCTTTTTAAAAGCATGAACATGAAATGACTAACAGACTGTTCCTGTGACTATTTAACTATTTCTCATTGTAGCTCCTTTTTCATAGCGTAATCGGTTTGTGAATCTCTGTTTTTAACTATTTATATGTTTTGCCTACTATGTGTGCCTTTGAAGCTTTTGAAATGCTCGTAAATCATTATTTAAATAAAAAAAAATCAAAAAAATAAATCCAAATTTTATTACAGCCTTCAAATAAGCCTGTGCTTGTCTGTCTGCCTATCTAACACCCGTACCCCTTGTTAGCGTTTTAAAATACCAACGAATAAATGTAAGAGAGTTAAATTTATCATTTATTCTTCAATTCATTACATTTGTGGTGTAAATACTTTTTAGCAAACAATTCCTTCATTTCTTTTATATATTTTTTGTCGCTATTTGTTGCGGGTGGCATTGGCATCGGATATTTGTAAGGTTTGCCATGGTTTAAAGTAAGATGGTGGTTGTGATGGTGGTGTTAAAAGATTTCAGATGAAATTTAAGAAAGAAAGCCGATTAGCATAAATTTATTTGTTTATTTGTATGAATGCTACGATATGGGATTTTCATGTTTAACTTTATATCGATTCGCATTGAGCTGTTTCATTTGTTAATTTTTTTTTCGTTGTACTTACGTTCATTTTTATTCATTTCTATTTGATTTTATATTTATTTCTTGCAATAAGCAGCATTAATTTTATACATTTCATTCCCATACATTAGACATTTAAATGACTTTTATTTTTCGACATAATCGTAACTGAGAACTGATGGATTTTATACGCTCATCTTAACGCGATTTAGTTTTTGTTTCGTTTTCGAATGCCTTTAAAATTTGAAGCTTTCAATTTGATAAAGCTTAAGAATAGAATGTTAAGAGTAAATAATATTTGTACCCTATAGAAATTTATATTGCATTGTTGTAGTTTTAAAGGGCTTTGGATAATTATTTGGTATTGAAAATATGTATGCCCGTCAGCCGTCATGGTTAGTTTTGAATTGATTTATTTAAAGGACAGGGGCAAATCAGCTTGATTTTGGATAAATTTTTTGGGTGGCTTAAAAATTTTTTAAACTCTACAATTCCACGTTTAAAATTGACATATCGATATTCCAAAAAATTTTAAAGAAATATAGTTGCAAGCAGATGTTCATGCTAAATCTTGCAATAATCGGGGTTTCTATAACCCCCGAATCGAATATCGGAAAAAGAACCCTCAATCTTAAAGAAAACCTAAAAAAATGCACATTAGAGAGCCTAAATAATTCAAAAAAATTAAAAAAAGCTCTTTAAAAGGCCACCGTTACCTTCATTAATTAATACAAAATATTTAAAAGAGTTGTTAAAGTTTGAACTCCGATAACATCATTGAGAATATTTTGGTGTGTAGGATATCATAGCAACCATGCACTCTTGACTATTAATTTTTTTATACGTTTGTTTGTAGATTTACAGACCCTAAAAAATTGCGATGATTAAAATCTTATTTCATTTAAGATGTTGTTCTGGCTTGTTTTGTTAAAATTAAAAAAATTCTTTTTTTCAAAGTATTTTAATTCTTAAAGATCTGTGTTTTTTCTGTAAAAATTTTAATTGAGACTAAACAACAGAAAAAAAATTATTATATAGACTTTCTTATTAGAACTACTTTTTGACATCAAAAGTTTTTTAAAGTTTAAAAAAATTTTTTTTGCATAGAAAATCGAAAGCGATTGTATTTATATTTTAATAAAAATCTTGTTCTTAAACCCACAAAGCTGTCAAGGTTTAAGATAAAATTTGATCTTAATAAATATTTTTTAATATTATGGGTAAGTGAATTATATGCCTCTTTACAGTTTTTTTAAATACTGCACAAAAAAGAGGGCAGATTTTTTTTTTTTTAAATTAATAGTCATTTTAGATAAACAGTAGTTGAAAAGTTTTCTAAGACTGGGTTAAGTAGAAGAAGTTAAAAAGGGATAATAACATTTAAATGGCATTGCCTACCCACTTTTTGAACCATTAAATTATATTGTCACGGAAATCCAATGTGTGTGCAAAGTTTCGAGTAAATCGGAAACCGGAAAGTAAATGAGATTTAACTTGCAAAATTTGATTACAGACAGTTAACAACACAAGCGACAATGTCACCGCCCTCTTTTTTGGCCTTAAAAATTTTTTCTTTGGTAGTCTCAGTGTACCCTTCAAATTTTATAAAAATTGGTCTGGGAGAACTATTTTCATTTAGGTTTGATTTTTGGTGGGCGTGGCATGGTTAAATTTTTGGGTCTTCAAAATTTTTTCTTAAGTATTCTTAGTATAGCCTGAAAATTTTATACAAATTAGTCTGGTAAAAACAGCCTTATTTAGATTTGATTTTTTGTGGGCGTAACACCGCCCACTTTTTGAAACACTAAACTATATTGTCTTGGGAACCCTTTTTCTAAAGTAAAATCATTTAAAAGATCAGACAGGTTAGATTACTCAGTATGTGATTATTGAGGAAAATTATTTTTCCTCAGTTTGGGCCGTTTTAAGTTTAACTACCCATATGTATATTAAAGATTTAATATTAATAGAAAACAATTAGAAATAATTCTACGAAAGTTTATTTAAATTTTTGTACAAAAACAAGACGTTATTTTAAAGTACGTTATATAATTTCTTGAACCGGAATTAACAGTGGCAAAATCTATTGGATTCTGCACCAAAAACATTATTATTGTTCTTCTATATGACTAGTGGTGCATTCCAAATTAATTATTTCTTTCCCATTGATGAGAATATAATACAAGTTGAATCTCTGGATGTAGGCACGGATCAAATTGTTTCGCTTTTTGGTGCGAAAATCTTTCACGTTTCTATTGAGGAGTTCTGGGCTGTTTTTACTCGTTTCACAGAACATTGCATTACTTCGAGTTAACCCCATAGCCGATCTATAGCTTGCGTCCGAGCCCCAATCTTTCGTCGCTTGTCCCAAATCTTTTGCGTTTTGCACTCAGTGACGTCGTTCTTAGTCCTATATATCCGTTAACAGCAATTTGATATCGTATTCCAGCTTTCTTTGTTTTTGGCAATCTTGTCTTTTAGATTCTCTGCAGTAATTTCTCCCATTTCTGGCATCAGAATTTCTCAATCTTCAGCCCAGAGGCTGCACGTAAAAAGTGTCTGCTCTGCATCATCCTGAATTTCATATTCCTTCTAGAGACAATTTGGTGCGCCATACTTTCCCAAATTTTGAAGGTGGTTTCTAAAGTATCCATGTCCGGATAGCGTGTGCGTGATGTTAAAGTTAACATCTCCTGTCAATTTGTTTAGTTCTGAGATAAGATTGGCGGCATATAATCCGTGTTCCTCGCCGTTTCAGCGCAACTGCCTTTTCTGAAAAGTTGCATGCTTTATTGCCGCCAGATACGAAATGTTTGCTTTATTATTGAGCCTTGATTTTCATGCGTTCTTTTGCTTGCATTATATTCCAGTTATGACTTTAATGGCTGTTGCTGATACTGTGCGTAAGCGCAGGCTTTTGAAAGTGCAAAAACTCTCTGACGTGTTATTAGTGGCTTACATCCGTAATTAGCATTTAAGCTTCCGCCCCAGAATTTGCTTCCATAGAAAAGGATGCTGCTGCAGGATTACATTTGAAGCTTTTGTTTTTTTTGAAGGGGTCAACCTGTATTTGATATTAGTTAACATAAATTAGTTGCTATTTTGGCAGCCTTAGTTGTTGCGTGCCGTATCTATGCGGAGTATATAAGCTTCGAATCTAATCGTAACTCAAGATATTTTACATCTGTTTCTGTTGTTATAACATCTTTTTCAAATTCCATATTAATCTCTAGTAAAATTCTTCTCCTGGTAAGAAATAGAAGTTCAGCTTTGTGTGTTACTAACTTGAGTTCATGTGAGTCAAGCCAGCCGCCGGATCGTATCATAGCTTATCTGAGTCTGCGCTGTGCATCTTTGACATTTCGAGTTTATAGTAATTCTGCGATGTCATATGCGTATTCTTATAGAAACACATCCTCGGGTATGTCTATTCTGAGTATTCTATTAAAGCTTATATTCCGCAAGTCGGGCTCTAGCATAGAAACTTGTGCCAGTCTTGTTGTTACATTTCTTTTCATTCACCAAAGTTGGTATTGTAGTCACCTTCGTTAACTAAGGTAGCTGCTTGTAACTTTCAGTAAATATCCTGGTGTATCGAAATTTATCTTTAAGGCTTCTAGCACGTCTATTCATCTAAGGCTGTTAAAGGCATTTTTGTCGTCAAGAGTGGTCAAAAGAAGGATAGGTCTTATGTTATGGTTAATTTCTCAGGCATCATAAGCTTCATCAATCACGTCCTTAACTGCCCCTATAGTCGGTTTTCCAGTTCGAAATTTATATTGCCTTTCCGATAATCCTCCTTAGCAATGAATGGCTTCGTCATGCCTATGCCAAAGAATCTCTCTCAAATAGCATTCCCGATGTATCCAGCATACAGAGTAGTCTATTGATTAGGGTGTTGACACGCCCTTCTTTCCCTTGTCGATAATAACCAGCCTTTGCTCTTTTAAAGGCTTTCTATATTAAACCATCAAACTACTAATTTTGTGTGAAATTCAATTTTAATTTTAAAGTCTATTTAAAATCTTTTATTTATATGCTTCAATATCATTTAGTTATTATTTTAAGAAAATTTTTTCATAAATATTTAAAGTAGATTTTAAATCAGTTTCCCTTCCTTAACCATTAAGTTGTTGAATAAAAATGAGAAGAGATTCACTCAACTTATTGTGGCCTTGCGGTGCGTATGATTAATATTTATTTCTTAAACAAATTTATAACAATCATACTCATACTTTGCCATCATCATAATTATAATTAAGAGCAGAGACCAAATAAATCGAAACTTAAGTGTAAGCAGTAAATATAGATTTTTTTTAAATAATTATTGCTATAAATATTTTATTTTCAAATAATGAATAATGTGTCTGTATATTAAAACAAATTTATCTTTTACGAATACTAATTACTAGTGAACTCAGTTAAAGCTGAATTTATTATATTTCCCAAACAACTCATACATAAGTACATAGTCGTACTCATAAATTTAACTTTTTTTCTGTTTTTTTTTTATATTTGAAAAAACTACTTTTCGATTTATTTGCCAAAAGTGTGGGGGGTCAAAAAGGAAATAAAAAACAGAAATAAAAATCGAAGTGTAGTAGTAAATGAAATAATTATTATGTTTCTAGTAGCGAAATAAAAAAGAAATAATGAAAAAAAATAAATATTTATATTGCGGTTTAAAAACTCTATTAAATTGTTTTAATTTATATTTAGAAAGTATTTGTGAGTGTTGGCGATTGTGTGTTTGTTTGTAGGTTTGCATGATGCAGCAAGGACTGTTGCATTTATTATAGCTGTAAATTGAGAGCCTGTGTGTGTGTTTGTTTGTTTGTTTTTTTCATTTTTATACAAAATAAATATTGTATTTTATTTAAATATTGATTTTGCTGCTCAAACTCAAAATACTAAATAATATATTTTCGTTTTTATATGAACGAGTTATGCCTTTGCATGTATTTTTGCTATGTTCTGCTGTCCTTGCTGCTGTTTTTGTTTTGTTTACTGTTTTGTTAATCAATTCTCACTGTGTGTGATGGTCAATAATTTTAAATGCTCATGGCTTTATTATGACGATCATCACTCTTCAACCACTCATTCCTTTATGAGAACGTGTTGGTTTTTGTTTTATTTTTTTACGGACTATTTTTTTAAACGAGGACACCTTTTTAACTATTAACTGCATTTTATTGTACGATTTTTTTTTGTTATTGTTGTTGATGGATTTTGTTGGCAATATGTTTGGTTGTGCCGTGTATTATGGTGGTTGGTATTAATGCTTACATTAAATTGCTAACAGCACAACATAACATTTGCATTTACAAGCAAACCCACTGTTGCCATTTATTTATATGTAAGTACATATGTGTACGTGACTGTGTGCCATCCCATCAAACAACTTTCTGCAAACATGTCTGAAGTCAAAAATAATCAACTGTTTTGAAAACGAAATCGTGATTTAATAATTAGTTTAAAAAAAATTGTCTTGCTCAAGAGTAAAAAAGCAAAACTGCTTTTTAGAAAATTCCTTTAACAAACACAACCTTTTTACTCGCAGCCATAAATTATAAGTGGGTGAGCTCCTTCACACTCTGCTTAAAATTCAACAAAAAAATGTTTTAAGTATATTTTTTAAGCTTTTTTTTTTATTAATTTGCAGTAAGGCAATTCCAGTCAGTGTAGAATAGAATTGACTAAGCTAAGGCAGCTGTCTGACATTACTCTGGTTTGGGTTCCTGTGCATAGGGGCTACCATGGTAATGAACGGGCAGATGAGCTAGCTAAGAAAGGATCTGCTCTGAATATCTCAAATGTGAATACAGTCGCAATTCCGTTGCAGACTATTAAGAGCAGCATTTTAAGATTCTTTCTGCGCATTGCTGACGGTAGATGGCGGATGTTGGTTACGTGTAGGGTCGCCAGGCAAACGTGACCCTCTTTCGATATCGGACGTACTACGCAACTTAGAACCGGAATCGAGTGGAAATTTTGAAGCTGCTGGCAGTGCTGACGGGTCATTGGATGCTGGAAAGGCGTGCAAAAGACTCGGCCTTACGTTTAACAATCACTGTCACAGCTGCAAGAATAGAGGAGAGGAGGAATTGGTTTTCCATCTTCTTTGCGAGTGCCCTGCTCTGGCTGTGAAGAGGTACAAGAGCCTGGGCCATCCTAAACTGGACATCCTAAGGGATGTATCTGCGATTGGGCTGAATGACCTGTCGAGATACATCAATGCGACAGGGTGGATCTAGTACTCCATTTTCCCTTGAACCATGGTTTAAGGGGACCTATCACTTAGCGAGTGGTGTGGTGTTGTCAAAACGGGGTCATTTAGACTCAACTTGACAGTTTGCGTGTAGCAAACTACCACAAAAATCAACCAGCCAACCAGGAAATTCCATTGTGACAGGTGTGACCAATTTGCTCAAAATTTTGCTAATAAGTAACTCGAACAATTTTAAATTTGGTTTTAAAAAAGGCTAGAAAGTAATCGTTGCAAGAATATTATTTTTTGGGCTCACAATAATCACTTGAAGACTGCGATGGGTGTGATCTTACAGATTTAAATTTAAGAGAATTTTAAATTTAGGATCAAGTTGCGTAAAATATTCTCGAGAGCGTGTTTAATTATTTTGATTCTTGTGATAACTTTGTTTTTAATTTTTTCTGCAAAAAATTTCTTTTTCTTAAAGAAAAACCTTTTATGAAATGTAATGGCTGGGATATTCTTTAACCACAACGTAAATAAAGAAAAGCCTTTTATAAAAATAAAATATGAACCAATTTATTTATATTTTGATTACTTTCGATTTTTTTTTACGTAAATTCGTCGATTTTTTTAATAGAAAAAAACGGGGTTTTCCCTTTTTTCCACTTTAGACTTTGCTAGCCCTAGAAACACTATTTAATTAACTCATGGCCACTATAAAATAATAAAATAAGTTTTCCCACAAATTTGTAACATTGAATATATTCTGTGTCAACGGTTAAGCCACTTTTAGCCATTTTTTCTTAGAATTTTAGCCATATTTGGCAATCAAGTTCTGGCAATGCTGCTTACTTTTGATGTTTATTTTTAAAGTTATTACCTCCACCAACTTCTCATTTTCAATTCTAAAATAAATTCCCGAAAAACATTTGCTTGATGGGTCTGCACCCCAGTGAATGATTTTAATGTACGTATGTTTGCATGTAAATTTGTGTATGATTGCATGAGTTACAAACAACATTCATGCAACTCAATTTAAAATTGTCTACTTATGCAGTTACACAATTGTAGTTCCTAACTGCCATGTTGCATATAAATACTTTTATTGTTGGCGTATGCTTGTGTGTGTGTGTATATGTGTGTGTGCATTTTTCTTTTCCTATTTTAACATTAAAACAAATAAAAAACGTCAATAATATACTATGGAAAAACTGGGCAAAAAAGAATATATGAAATTGAAAAAAGCTTAAAAGAACTCAATGCAAACTAAAAACATACCAAACGGTAGACAGTTTGCAAGAGACTACTCCTTTCAAATACCCATTTAAGGATATTTAAATTAACATTTACCCCTTTGAGATTCAACAACCAAAAAAAAGGAAAAAAAAAATTTAGAGTAAAATAATAACATAGAAAATAGTGTAAAATAAACTGAACATACACGGTAGCATGCAATTAAGCAGCGGTGAATATTTATGACACACAATTTTATGGAGTTGAACGAAAAAGAACTTTCAGTTCGTTTTTGCAGTAAATTTACTTGAATGTTAAGAGATTTCATTTGAAACAGTTGCTTTTCGACAAAAAAAAACTGCTTTTTTGCCTTAAAGCAAAACGGAAGGTGTTGATTTTTGCTCTAATTGAAAAGGATAATGGAGTAAGGATTTTCAACACATGTAAATGTTTAGAGAGTTTTAGGTAGCACCATACTGATTGTTATTATTTAAAACGGAAATACAATAAAATTTGGGTGTTTGAGTGTAAAGCTTGATTTGCGAATTCCATGCCCTACCTAGAAGGACATAATCCACATTAGTCTGGCTATATGTGTTATATATTATTGCGCTCTACAAATGCCTTCATGCCGCAATTTTATTTTGCAATTTTTTTTTATATCTTATGATATTTGTTGAAGGACCCAGGCTATCTTGATTTTTAATTTGCAAATACTGTCCATTTAATACTGAAGCATTTATACGGCAGACTTTGAAGAAGGCAATGTTTGTCATCATATTACCGAAAAATATATTAAGCAGCCATCGAAAGCCAACATGTGTACTGCTGACTCCCGTGGTATGAGCAGAAACTCTTGTCAGACACCAGTGCTAATAAAAAGTCATAAGCTGGTCCCGGTGCCGTCCTTAAGGAAGTTTTGGCGTGTTGTATTCTAATAGTTCTCGATAATTTACTTTAAAATTGTGACGTACCACTATAAACAGTCGTCAATCCGCCAAACCTTTAATAATTCTCAATTGGCTTATAGTTTATTTGGAATAAAGGCAACAATTTGTCAAACATGCAAGCCATAACACATGCCGTTACTCACTTCTTGTAGTTTATTTGCAGTATTAGATCGATTTTGGTCGTAATCTAATACGGCCAATTCCACGTTAAATGACCCAAAATTTAAAAAAAATTGTTTATTTCTATATTAACGAAATCGATCAATTAACGTCTGAAAGACAATCAAATTTATAGAAGTATAAACCAATTGAAAAAATATACTTTTGTATTTTTCACAAGAGTTTATTTAAAATGATCACATACTGAATAATTGGCTATATTTTAACGTTCTGATGAAGTGGTTACATCCGTCCTATTTTTGGAAGGTTTTTTCTTTTGAGAAAATATTGTTTTGTAGAAATAATAAATCAAACTCGATAAAAACTTACTTTAAACTATCGTGAAAATTAAAATAAAAATAAGAGAGTTTTCCAAAAAATTTAACATAACTCGAAGTCGAAATTCACTAAAGTTAAAGTTTATAGGGTCACGCCCGCCTTAAAGTGGTAAGTGTAAGCAGAAGTTATATTCCTTAGTGTCTACCTTACAATACAGGCTTGAAAACACACCATCTTGGGAAATCATATTCTTTTTTTAATTAAACTTTTGAATTGTCTATGTTATAAGGAAGAATGTGAGTGAAATGGTCACACATGTCACAATAAAATTGCCCATATAAAGTCGTTCGACTTTTCCTTGCATTTGTTAACAATACCAGATCTTATTTAGGTTAGGTTAGACTGAGAAGGTATACAAAAAAAGGCTAACCTTCTCATACGTTAACACTCAAGGACAACAAGGGTCCATGTTCCATCTCTTCAAAGGAAACAAGAGAAGAAGGAAAAATGTAAGGGTAGGCGAAAAATAATGAGTAAGACCGCAAGAAGAAAAAATACTGAAAAAGAAATAAACAATTCAAACAAATGTAAAAACTGCTCTTCAATTACCTTTGTCTTAGCTGTCTAATTTTCATGGTAAACTTAAAGTATTTTCTAGTTTATTTTTGAAAATATCGCTTTGTATTTCGTGAAATATATTACACAACCACTTGACCCAATGGTTTTGATATCTCGGGCAGTGACAGGCAACATACTCTATCGTTTCTTATTTATCTTTATCCTCACATATCCTATAATAATCTGAAGTGCCACGATCACATTTGCTCATCGTAACCCTAACCGGGCAGTGCTAATTTATGATCCAAATTAGGGCCTTAGGGCAAATATTCCCAAGTCCATGTGCACTGTATTACCTGCTGAGCTCAGTCCCTGCACCATAGCTCTAACGACCCTGCAGTCACTCCTGTTTTTACTGCTGAAGATTACTTATGCCA
Source organism: Melanophora roralis (assembly GCA_963583895.1). Classification (NCBI taxonomy): domain Eukaryota; kingdom Metazoa; phylum Arthropoda; class Insecta; order Diptera; family Rhinophoridae; genus Melanophora; species Melanophora roralis. The sequence goes on from OY757188.1 coordinate 83,250,843, forward strand.
TAATAGTGACCTGTTGTTGGTTTTACAGCCTCTTATTTATATGTCGTATCCAAGACCAAGTCACTACGAGCGAGCTTAGTCTACAGTTTCATTGTCATCATTGTCCAGACATTCAATGAAGTCTGACGTTGAAGGCGTGCATTTCTCTCTTTAAACTGGCCCCCGTCACCATATAGTCATCCCAAAATCCCCGGATTAAGAAAAAACTACTATAATATCTTAGCGTGGGCCACATTCAGAAATTTTCCCAATTCCGACGCATCTAGGCTGACAAAACTTCTTGCTGCCGTTCCTGTCACTCAGTTCTCTATAGGTACCGTGTGGAAAATGGCTTTTAGTGGCGCTTGATATCTACTTCTCATGGCAGCAGTGATGCCCATCGAAGCACAATTTTGGATCATTTGATAACATTCCTTTTCTACCGTTTTCCATCATACAATGAACCCTACGTTAGAAAAGGTCTATGGAGTTTTTGCACGCATAGTAGACATTAAAGCTCTTTTGGAACTTCCCTGTGTATTCCTTTTCCCTGAGAGTTTACTACCTAGATTAGAGTTCATAGCCCGGTGCTTGAGCATAGAGATTACTTATCTTTCTTAGCCTTTTTTAACTCCTACATTCCTAGAGCCTCATCATTTGCCTCTATCCTTGCAGGTCATATTTAATTTTGTGAAGAATGTGATGCCTGACGCTCTTGTTGATAAAAGCCCTTAAAAGCGGATTGTAAGCGACTTCGCAGTAAACCCTGTTAATAACTCAACAGGATGTTAGTCTTTTCGCATCCGGTTGGTTGGTGGATGCGTTGAAGGTGCCCTTACCTGATCGTGGCCGCTTGGGTGCGGCAAAAGGGCCTGAATAAGGTTCAGGGCCTTCCTCAGCGATAAAAGCCATAGCCCAACTCGGACAATCTCTGGTCGGCCACGGAATATACCGGTTTATCACCAAGTCGTCCAATAATGGGCATAGCAGCTTGGCTAGAGGCGGCTTTTTTGTGCTGCCAGAAGATATAGCGGGGGCGCATACATCACCTGCTGTGGTGTTTGAAGCCGCAGGGATTTAAGCAGCTTTGAAGGTCTTGTCACGATAGCACATCACTGCTTGTGAGTCTACTGCCATCCGAAGATTGATCAGAAGATTCAATGCAGGTGGCAAATTTTGGCTCACGAGACTGACCATCCACGAAATTTTTTTGTTTCTGTTTTTATGCTTTGTTGTTCCTCAAATTATTAGGCATATGAATTCCACGTGTATGCACGTAAAGAGAGGATCATACACACAGTGACGGCATGCACGAACTGAGCAACTAAAATTGCAAGCAAGCTGTGCTATAGAATCGGAGGTGACTACAACTTGGAACTAGTCTTCTTTTACCACTAACTAGCCATTTAGGTTCTCGGCGCTGCGTCCACAACCTTTACCTTACAAGTGGGTTAGATTGGGTCAGCGGGATAGCAGGGTATAGGAGAAGGGTAGGCATTAAAAGGAGTGCTGGACCATTTGTTAGATGTACCTGGAACCCTGGTACTATCTAAAGATAGAGTGAAAGCAGAGATAGAGTGAAAGCAGAATACGGCAGACTATGCATTACTTTGCTTGAAATGTGAGTTGAGTGTGCAAACTATACATAACTCCCTTCTCACTGTATTCTAATGTTTTTTTCCTGTACATAGCGAAGCCCTGGCTTTGTTGGGAAATGGGGTGACCCATTACATGAATGGTATAACGATATTCCTCAAGTAGCTCAACCACTGCTTTAACGGTTTGATTTTTGCCTGCAAAAGTAGCGACATAACAGGAGAGACCCATATTCTGTAATAAACGTTTTTAATTTACTTTTCTATTGAGTTTTTGTCATGAATATTTTCTGACTTAAAAGTTTGCTTAACAGTAATGCCCATTTTTAACTTTTTTTTTTCAATTATTTTTCTCAGTGTAAAAGTTTGTATTGGGTTAGTGTCGATTTAAGCTTAAATTGATCGGCATGGCAATTCTATTAACTAACTTAACGAAAATGTTTTTTTTTTGACAAGTCTTTTCTGTCAATTTTTAGAAGGGCCTAGATACATTACATATCCGTTTCTCGTCCATTTTCTTCTGGACCACACACCTGAAAAGATCAGTAGCCAAGTGAATTCTAAAATATAAATTTTTATTAAAAAAGTCTATACATAACCTAGGCCAGCACATTTTCTTCATAAAAAAAATAAGTTCAAGGTACGTAATTAGCATAATGATGATCACAGATATACAGCACCTTCTGTATTATTTTTTTTATTAAACAAAAGAAATCCAAATTATACAATCTGGTGACTGCATGTTGTATCAGAATCCTCTGAAAGAACTGTCGATTCTTGGTAGGTTAGCCCATGTGGTTAACCTGATCAAAGTAAACCGATTCTGCACTAATTGCCAGGTATTTTAGAAGACACACATATCAATATTCTTTCTTTGGTCAACTATTTATACGAGCTTTTGTCTGTTTTTTTTCAATAGATTGTACAGATTTTAGTATATAATAAATAAAAGTTACGCCGCGTGCTAAATTTAATATATAAGAATTATTTTGCCTTACTCCACCGAATTTCATTAAAAATTGCAAAAGGTCCAATAAAATAATTGTACGAAAAAGAATTGACAAACTAACTACGTCATCATAACAGGCTTTAAATAAATGATTGGATTATTGCTTTGAGTTAAATCATTTACATCTCCAACGCACTCAGTTCAACCCCGAAGCAAAAAGCGTAACTTAAAACAAATCAATTGGAGGAGGATACCTAACAACCAGAAGTCAATTTAGATTTTATTTTTTTTCTTTGCAACGTACTAAATTTCTTAATCTTTAAAGTCGATAAAGCCTGAGCATTAAGCCATTTGTCAATTTCGATTAATTATTCTTGGGAACAAAATTTATTTTAAATACACATAAGTATGTATAAAAGCCACATGTTTAATTAAAAATTTTTAGCAGCAAAAATTCAACACACACCCCCCCCCCCCCCCCCCCCCAGTAAATTACATCGATCTCTTGAAGGCCTTCACGTCATCGAACATTTGAGTGGTGAGTCTATCAAAATCAATATTCTAATATCTCTCATACATGTATGAAGCAATTGTCATCATAAAATATTGATCACCTAAAAGCTTGTGATACGTACATACGTACATACTTTTAAGCATGTAATATATATATTTTTTTTTAATAACAAAAAGAAAAAAAAAACTCAAAACAACAAAAGGAATTTTGGCATGTACATTTTAAATACATTCAAATTTTTTTTTCCATGTTTTGTTTTGTTTCTTAACTTTTATGATCACAATTGTTTCAATGCTTATATTATACATACTTACGTATATATAAATATATAATCTTTATTATCATTTTTTTTTAACAAAATCTCTTATTTATTTTTTTTGTTTTGATTATTAACAAAAAATTAAAAAAAAAAAAAAAACTTATATGAATTTACTATCGGTAACAACGATTTAAATGCTCCCTCTTTATCATAGAATCAATAATACAAATCTATTATAAGCTTACTATTTATTTTTGTTATTTTGCAATGTAATTTGTTTTAGTTGTTGTTTAAGTATATTTTTTTTGTGAATATGAATATTTAACCCATGAAATTTAAGGAATTAAAATGAATAGATAATTTACTTTTAAATGTTTTCTTTGATGATATAAATGTAGGTGGTTAAATTCATTAGGGACTCTAACAAATTAATGTCTTTAGAGTATTGGTTGGGAGGGTTATGAGACAAGCACTTCGATACACCTGGAAGAGCTACTAAATTAGGTGAATAAAGCTATGCGTGATTTTGTTTTTGGTATTTCATTTTAACACATAACCATATACGGGCAAAATTTTTTAGATATGGTTATCCGGTCCTTTTTCTACAGGTTATTTCAAAATTAAATTAATTTGATCATCTTATATTAAGAAAAAAAAGGGAGTCTGTAATAAAAACTCTGTAAATTTCGACTTTGGCTTATGAAAGGACAGAACCCTCCCCATGCCCGACTGTTGCTAGTCTATCGATGGCTCCCGCAGTCCTCTTCGTACCAAGGCTTATTTATGGTTTTTTTTTTCTTGTTTTTTTCAAACAAAGAAAAACCAATAAATCCATCTGCACAACGTGTTCATTACAATTCATTAACTTGGGATGCGTCTAATGGGAGATTAACAACTTCACAAGAAACGCAACCCAAGTAGAAAAATTGGGCAAAGTTATGGGAAATAGAAAATAATGAACAAAATAGTGCCAAAGTAACTTTAACTTTACGCAAAGAAACGTGCTACCCAATCCTAATTAACAACCATATGGTGCCTCAACGATTTGAGACGAAATACCTTGGCATTCACCTGGACCGTCGCCGTACATGGAAGACGCATATAGATGCGAAGTTGACGCAAATGAAACTTAAAGCTACACAACTTCATTGGCTAATTGGCAGAAACTCTGTGCTTCGTCTTGATTGTAAACTTCTACTCTACAAATCGATTTTGAAACCAATTTGGTGCTACGGTATACAATTATGGGGCACTGCTTCCGCCTCTAACATAGAAAAAATACAACGTCGTCAAAACAAAATCCTAAGAATGATAACTGGTGCTCCTTGGTATATTAAAAACAGCAACATCCGTAGGGATCTACAAGTTCCACTAGTTAAATGCGAAATCCTGAACTATGTGGACAAGTATTTAAACAAGCGGGAAACACATCCAAATCCGCTTTTGAAACATCTTGCAACATAGTGGACATACAAACTTCTTCTTTTTCTTTTTTCTCACACATTTTTCAACGTCATGATAATCTTTTAAACAAATGAAAATATTTGTTCTCTAATTTTACTATTCTTTTGTTAAAATTCGTTTTTTTGTGAGAATTAAAAATTCCCTAAAGTATAACATTAATTAAAAAAAACTAAATGCGCTGCTTAAAACATGTTATCGCAGTGCTATTTAACTGTACGATTCTATTTTCGTTTTTGCATATGTAAATGTGTGCAGTCAACCAACCACATCATACCATTTGCATTATAGACAAACTTACACATACATTTACACACTCCACCTCATACGTTTACACATGTTTAAATGTAGAAAAAAAAGCTCAATTCTGTTTACGTCTATACAGACTAGAATTGATCAGAAAAAAAAGAGGAAGAAGAAAAAACCTACACATTGTATTCATTTGTATATGTAAAGCAAACCGGATGTGGCATGCAATTTGAAACTTCCGTTTGCATTTTATGGTGCTTCGCGCAATTTTCACAGTTTTTAATTTGTTCGTACTAACAACAAACACTTACAATCTAACAAACTCGTATGCAAATATCTATATGTATGTGTATGTGTATGTACGATATAAAAAAAAAGGAATTCAGTCTCATGTGTATTTTCACAATTGCATGTGTGGGAGTTTGGGACACATATTATTTGTTGATTTCATTTCCAATTTATATTTAGTGTGAAACATTGAAACGAAAATGTAAAATTGCATTTGAAATGGCAGCCAGTTATTAAACTTTATCTTTTTATTCTTTTTTGTCAAATATAATTATTGAAAGCAAACAAAATTTAATTGAGCAAAAAAGGTTTAATATTTTTTTTTATTAAAATTAGAATTTTTTCTTTAAAGGATAATAGCGACGAAAAGATGGTTTGGAAAAACACATTCGAAGCAAGAGATCAGATTATTAAAATCGATATACCTACTTAGCATTGAAAGCAAGCCGTTGAAAATGTTATAGAAATAAATTTAAATAGAAATTAAAATTTAGAATGTAGATATTCAGAAAGTTTGGTTTTGGTTAACTTTATGGAAGAAAATTTCTCCTTAATTGTCTTGTAAGTTATTTTTCCAACAAATAAATATGTAAGTGTGAAGAAAAACTCTTTTATAATAATAAGAAGTTTTTTTAAACTTTAGGCTAGGTAAGGGGTAACTAGGTTAGTTTCGGTTAGGTCAAGCAAGGTAAGGCTTACTTTGGTTATGAGGTAAGGCAAGAAAAGAGAGAAAAGGTAAAGTAAGGTAGTACAGAGAGATGTAAATGAGGAAAAAGTGTAAAAATCTGTCTCTTTAGCCTGGTTACCCCAGTTCTTTTGTGGTAATTCCTTTGTGAAAGTTTTAGAAGAGACAGAGATATAGAGAGAAAAAGAGAGCAATAAGCTTTTGTGATAATGTTTGAAGATAGAGAGAGAGAGGGAGAGAGCGAAGGGCTTAGATCAGAGAAATCGGATGGTTAAATTTTGAAACTTTGTTATGTGGGTAGATTAAGCCCCTTCCTCCTATTCCCTATTCACAAACCAGACTCTTGTAGAAACTGTTGCTTAAGGGGCGGGAGAATATGGTCCTCATTTTCTTAGCATCTTGTAGACTTTTACAGAAGTCATTTAAATACAATTTCGCTTTATCCACATTGAGCTGCAGTTGCAGTCACAGTGTTTCTAAGCCTGTCGCTTGCTTAGATTGATAAGGGCTCAATTAAAGCCTTGATTAAATAGGGTCTATAGATTCATAGCGTGGTTTGCTAGACCATCGGTCCCAGCTAGTGTGTCAGTATAGATATCTACGCGGTAAAGTTTGCAGGATAACAAAAAAATGCAAAAAATTGGTCCTTCGACCATTTTTGTACCATTTTGCGTCCGTGGATCAACAACGCAGTTGCTGTAACTGGGTGCCGGTCTTCCAATCATACGAGAAAATTAAGAGAGCATCGTGAATCAATTTAAGGATGTCCAGTAATCGGAGAAAAATTGCGATACAGAGTATAAATCAGTAAGGGATCTGATGCCAGCTTGAAAGTTGGTGAAGGCCCTGATAAGTCTGGAAAGTGCCTCAAAAGTCAGTTGGCTGCATTGCCAGTCAGTGATATTTCAGCCTTTATTACACTCATTTCATCCAGAAAATAAAATGGGCTCTTTAGTCCACATTGCGTTGTTATTATACCTTCTCCTAAAAAAATACTTTTCTTAGATCCATTGGCGCATATGTATATACAGGCTTAAAAGTCCAGTGGAGGAGATCTCGTTTATTCTTGCTTCTGGGATAGTAGAAGGAGTCGATCTCATAGCGCCCGGGATCGCAATGTTGCACATTGTTCTTTTAATATTTATGAATTGGAATTGCTTTAAAAATGTTTGTTTTTAAAGCGTTCAAACTTAAAAAACACATACACAAGATGGAAATATATTTTAGTTAAAGAATATAAGTCAGCATGTCAGTTTATTCTTCCAAGGAAGAAGTATCAACTGGAATGGTTGACGAAAGAGCTAAGGCCTGCATTAAGAAGGTTGTTAAATAGGACGAATGCTGGTAGAAGGCCTGGGGACTGGGATATCTGCAAAGTGAGACCTATATTGTCTTAAAGCCTCCGAAATATATTATCCAAAGAACAGATGAATTACGGACGTACTCTAACTTAGATACTCAAAGTTTACTTATGAAAACACAATTTTGGAGCTGTATGAATGCTAAGGATAGTACAGTGTCGAATAGTGCAGAAAATCAAGAAGAAATATTCCTTCAAGGCCTGCAAATCCCCGCTTCCGGAGAAAACTATACACGCTATGCTGCATAACGTTTCGAGTCTTTTTGTCACGCTGTTTGTGATCGTAGCTTGTAGCACTATCTTGGCTTCCCCCTAGAAAGTCGAGGAAAGCTAGGTAATTTATGTTCCCAAGTCTGGTAAAATAAGCAACTAAAAGGTGAGGGAATTTAGGACGATTTAGTAGGGCTCAACATGTTTACCTCAAAGGTGAATATATTGAGAGTGCAAAATATGATGTGGTTAATGATAAAGATTGAGACTTGCATGATAGGGAACAAATAAGAGCGGCGTTTTGGGTGCAGAAGGAGTCTTCAGCAACGTCTAGCTACTCTGGCCCCTGATGGCCAATGGTATATTAAGGAAGTGTCATCGTAAAGCAAGGATCGTTGCATATGCAGCCGGTGTCGTCATATTGGCCAGGAGAAAATTCTTTCCAACTTTCAGGGAGGTTCCCTAGTTGTGGTTCTTCGTACTTTCTTTGTTGTTTTCAGGAAACGGGTTGGGGTGAAGTTGAAGCTACCACGGGATAGCCCTTGATAGAAAACTATTATGGGGAAAGAATAATATAGAAAGGAATATACTATTATCCCAAAAGTTCTGTAGAAAAGTGCTTGGGCTTGCAGCAAAAGGTGACTGACTAATTTTTGAGACAACAAATCTTATATTTAAGGTTATACCAAGCGAAACTAAGCCTTTATTTATGGGGACAGACCACCTGGAAAGGCATTTTGTCAAGCCTAGAATGGTAGGAGATTGTAGCAAGCTATTGATGGAATTAGGTACTTCTTAATCGCCAGGCTATGTAAAATTGTGGGGCACTGTGACACAGTTGGCAATGAAAATGCCAATCGTCTCGTTTGTAGGCCTTTGAGTTGAAAAACAAGGAGAAACTGTAAAACCACCAATGGGTCACTATTATTATAAGATTACTTTAGAATGCTTAATAGGATAAATCCTCAGTGCAGAAAAAAATAGTGTAACTGGGGCTATACGTCCAGGGCTGAGTTCAGCGAGCTCAGCAAACCCCACATGTGTTGAAACGAGGTACTCTCTGGTTGAGTTATGGAAATGCAGATTGGATTAAAGCAACCCAGATTATTAAGGGATATTTAAATAAAAAAACAACACGTAGACCATAGAGCATGTAATCTATGATTGCCTGCGATAACAGGACCATTGAATGAAGTATCGAGGAAAGAACTGGAAAGTGTTATAAGGCTTATCATCCGAATCATAACAAATTAAGCTCCACAGTTAAGGACTCTCTTCTAGAATAAGATTTTCTAAAAATTTAAACGAAACTTTCGTTTTCAATTAATATTTGAAATGATTCTGATAAATTTTGAGTTGTGACTATTTTTGATTAAGAACGCGATACAATAAAAAAGTGTATGAACAAATATTTATTTAAAAACTTCTGTAGCTCCACTTCTAAAACTAATTCAATTGTAATAAATAGAAATCTGGTATTTCCCTTGGGGATTATCTTAAACAAATTACAACACGAGTGATAAAAATTTACAATGACATTTGCCATTAAGAGTTTTAAAGCTTTTTAACTCCTTGAAACTTCATTAAAAACAAAGGAAAAAGATATGGCAATATTCATACTCTTTTTAATAACCTTCACTTTTTCAATTAACTTTTATAAGAACTCTTTGTTTCAAATTAAAAACTGACATCTTTACTGGGGAGATATAAAAATAACAATTTTATTAACTTTACTATGGACCTTCTTAATACAATTCTCGTCAAACTGGGCCTTTTTCAAGGGTTCAATATAAAATAAACTTTAAATATAAAACGCCAACTCATGGACGCTAAAAAAATTTACATTCGTATTTATTTCATGAGCTTTAATTTACTTGCAAGTTTTCGCTTTTAGAATATAAGGGAGTTCTTTTTTTTTTCGTAGAACCAATTCAATCAATTTATTTTTAAAAGAAAAGAAAAAAAACCATAAAACTTAATCGCTTTATAGTCTTTGGCAAAAAAAGGTTTCCCTTGTAATATGATACAGCAACTTTCTTTTCTTTGGATTTATGGGGGACAACAACACGAAATGGCCCATATTTTATTAACTTGACTATTGTCAATTTATTTGTTGTTATAGTACTTTTTGTTTTTTTTGTTGGAGTTTTTGTTTTTGGTATTTAGTTAGAAAACAAAAAGAAAAAAAATTAACCAAGAACCTCAACTTGTGTGTGTCCACAACAGCACCAAGATATATTGACACTTGCTCCAATTACTCAAGTGGCCATGGATGGAATAAAGAAATAAAAATTATAATAAAAAAAGGAACAAAATGAAAACGTTAACAAAAACCAAAAGAAAAAAAGGAAAGTTTGTACAAGACAAAAGGTATGAGATATGGGCCAGAGTAAAAGTATGAAATTTAAAGAAAAAAAAAATAATATGGAAAGAAAATTAAAGAAAAGTAAAAAACATTTAAGGAAAATAACAACAAATATTCAGAAAGAATAATAAAAGAAGGAAAAAACAATTTAAAACAACAATAATCAAATTGAGTTTGAAAAATTTTCAAAGCATTGAAGCGAGAAACAACTTTTTTTGAAATTTTTTTATTTTCATTGTAATTCTATTGTATGTATGTGAGTGTTTTGTTTTCATTTGCAAATAACCAGTTTTTTGAAGAGTTCATTTAGTGAACATTCCAATGCCAACACATATTTGTGCTCATACTATCATTGGGTAAACATAATAAAGGGTTACAATTGCAAAAGTAGTTACGCAAGTGTTTTAAAGGTTACTATTTTCTATCCACTGTTAGTGAAAGTAAGTCGCGAACTATTAAGGTATAATACAAACAGTAAAAATCAGAAAAAAGTCCAAAGAAATTACCTTTGAACTAAAGCTGAACAGACGGAGGAATGGCAAAATAATTTGAATCCCCACTTTCTAGATTACCGCATTCAAAAGTATTTTTCGGTTCGAAATATAGAAGCTGCTAAAGGCTTTAGTTATCCCGCTTAAGCTCGTTAGCTTTATAGGAGCTCAACACAATGACCTTCATTGCAGTGTTCTACACAGCAACCGTTTTTTAAAATCCTTTTTACCTGCATCGAGTTTGGGACACTTATAACTTTTTTTGCTTGTTGTATCCAAAACTTTCGTTTAAAGCAAACGTGGTTCACAACAGACTTTAATCGGCATTTTAAGGCCTTCCTTCAACAACCCTGACGATATCTACTTTCTGCTCACAAAGACCTCTGATATGCAATCGAAGCTTCATGACCTAAATGCCTATCTAGCAAATATTGATCCTTCTAAAAATTAATACCGGAAAAACAAAAGCGGTGAAAATAGGAGACATTTACAGCATGCCGTTTGTCTTCGGGTACGAAGAGGTTGATTTTTTTTAGAATTATGGCATCTTGAAATCGTAGTTTCATCAAGGAATAGCGCTTGATCGTATAGTAAATCTAGAGCTGGAAAAACCAGTAGAGCGTTTTTTCAGTAACGAAATATAAACCATTGTTTCCAGTGTACTGCCTCAAATCTGCGGGAGCTAGACAGATGACTCTTAAATGAACTGTGGTGAAACATCCAGCTTCTATACGAAGGAGAATAAATTTCTCATACCATTCGACTGATGAGTGAAGTGTATTTAGCCAGAAGTATCTGGTATCCATTGGATACGTCAAAAAGATTCGCGGGGATATTTAAAGATTTAAAGACATTCAGGCGGCATTTACAACATTCATCTCGTGCACCACTACATCGTTACTCTTCAGTCAAAATAAGAGAGACACTGGAGGGTTTTACGGATACAATGGAGTTATCCGATCGTATATCTCTAGTAATGGTAAGGGGAAACTGCACTATGTTGATACCAGATCGTCAGTCCTGGTTGGACGGAGTTCTGAAGCAGATGACCGAAGGGACGTGTTGTTTCACAGGTGGCTTTGGGACATCCTTTTTGAAAACCCAGTGCCAAAGATCAACTAAGCCTCCCTGACTAAATTCTGTCCTGCAAGCTGAAGCCCGAACAGGCACGAAATATCTATCCAGGCTCTGGGCACACGTAAATCCAGTGATTTTTAGCATCTATACAGATAGCTAAGCGTCTACGAAGGCGTTTATGTCTGCGAATATCGGATCTAGGACGGTGTTGCAGTGCAAGAGGATGATGCATGACTACATGCATTATATGCATACATATTCGCACAATATGGGTGCGGGGTTACTAGGGGGTGGTCGAATATAAAGGTGTGAATTATGTAACGACTAGGAAAGGGGGAGAAAAATGTCCACAGGGGGCAACGGGGTAACCCAAATCAGGTCAGGGCTAGGGGAATTTTGAAAATTTGGAAGCCTAAACTAAGCAAGATGATGCGTGTGCTAAAGCGCTAGCTAACCTTGTATCTTCATCAGATGGGAGTTGCCGAGAACAACGAGTGCATTGCAAGCATAGAGAAAGTCGATTAGACGGAGCATTGCCTGATGTTTTGCCAGATGGGGATCACCTGGGAGGTGAAGAATAGGAGGTTTTTAGGAAAATTATTCGCATCACCGAATTTCTGGAAACTTCTTCCCTGATATCCAATTTTGTTGCTAGGAACACACAACAAGCTGATGATTGAAGTAGGTACATGCCCTGCCGGACTTGAGACCTTTAAGGCATCTTCCTTTTAACCTAGCCTATAGTCTCTTTAGGTCATCGATCAAACATTACTGCAACTTGAGCATACCTATTAAAGAATGAGTTACAATTTAACTAGAAAATATCAGGGACAGAAGCACTTTCTTGAAGTAGCATAGAACAGGGAGTCTATTCTAGGTAAATGTAGAGTCTTTAGGTCAATATGACCATCTTGTGATGATAAGCGGCATTCAAAAGAGTGTACCTACTGAGGCTGTTAGTCTTAACGGGTCACTGGGTGAAACAAAAACCGCAAGTACACTCGAACTACTTTTTAACAACCACCGCCGCAGTGGTGGCAAAATAAGAGGGATGGGATGGTTTTCCACCTTTTCTAATAATATCCTCCTGACTTGCCTGTCAGGACGATTGTATGTTTTGCATACCTATTAAGGAATCAGTCACAATTCTGCTAAGAACTATTAGGAGCGAAACCACATTATGAAAGTGGCTAAAAACAGGTAGTGCATCCTAGATAAATGCAAAGTCTCCAGGTCGATATTACTGTCTTTTGATGATAAGCGTGCAAATAAACTGATAAACGGTATTTGGAAAAATGTAACGAGGAAGTTGTTAGTCTTAACGGATCGCTGGGTAGAACAAAGCACACAAGAAGACTCGGACTCCTTTTTAAACACTACCGCCACAATTATGACAAAAATAAAAAGGAAGAGATGTGTTTCCACCTTCTCTGGGAATATCGTGCATTAATTGTTAGAAGTAAAAGATTTCTGAGCACCCCTTTACTAGCTGATTAGAGTAGGGCATTAGAAGAATCTTTTACTCCAAGTCTTGATCGTAGTATATATTCTGAAAAACAATACATTGTTCAAGTGAAAGGGTCACCTTAAACCCTACTTGAAAGCCTTAGAACACAGAAAGCTTCCATGTTACCTAATCAACCAAACCTTTATATACCGAATTCTATATACGTGGGTTCTTTAAAGAATAGCTTTCTGATATGCATTTAATAGAAAGGCTGTTAAGCAGTCACAGGAATCTACGCTATTGATCCACTTGGATCACTTGGTTTGTATTGTACCGGACATAGAGTCTGGCCTAATACCAGTAGGTTTCAAGGCAAACCGTGGCTGGCCATTTTTTCCTCAACGTGCCTTTCTTACCCCCGGGGGGGGGGGGGGGGGGGGTTGGGGTGGGATACCAAGCTTAAAAACTACATTCTGAATATAATATTGAAACTCTTTAGGTTACCCTTTTAGTATCTTTTTAGATGAAAATTGTTTGCGGTGCTAACCGTCACTCTCAATTTTTCTTGCTATATTTATTAACTGTTTTTTTCTGTTAATTTTCTTTTCGTATTTGTATTGTTTTTTTAGCCATTGATTTTTATTTTGTTTCGTTTTCTGTTTTATTTTTTAATTTTTATCAAATAATACCATCAAAATGTTTAACAACTATTTGTGTGTTTATGCATGTCCGTATGTTTGTTTAAATGTACATTGATTTACAAAATTTGTAGAAAGGGAGGTAGTTGGAGGTGAAGACAAAAGTGATTTGAAATAAAAAGATACCAGCCCCCCTGTTCTGTAACTGGCGAGAAGTTTTCGCAGCGAGAAAATTTTTTTTATTGTCATAGTCTTTCGATTATTAGCAGTGTGACTTAGATAATACATAAACTCTCATTATACAACGTTAAAAGTTAAAATAATTAGGTTTATCGTGTTTATCCTGTCTTTTACAAGGCGACTATAAACTTTTCGATGCGAGAAGTTCTCACTAAAGTTACAGAACACAGGCACAGATAAATTAATGGATTAGATTTTTCCTAATACATTTGAAATATTTTTTTAACAATTTTAAAAGTGTAGAAAATTTGCTAAAATGCATTTCATTGGTTCTTACACCAGATTCTCAGAAAACTTTCCATAAAATTTTCAAGAATATTTCTGATCTATATTTGTAAATGTTGCTCGTAAGCTCTCAAGTAAGATTTGGAAGAGCTTACTTTTCTACACTCCTTGTCAAGAAGCACAAAATTAATTGGAAATAATTTCATCGTGAAAGTCTCGTATTACACAATGACATTTTTCCTAAAATTATTTCCATGAAATTTTAGTTTGTTGGCAAAAGGGGCAAAAAATACCATTTTTTTCTACACCCCTTTTCTTTAAGCATAAAATTTTATGTAATTTCATGAAAGTCTGGTATTTCATGTAAGTCTGGTATCAATTTCATGTAAATCTGGTATTACTCGGTTTTCATATTAAAATACTATCCGACCGATATACTGTTTCTAAAAAAACCTGCTTCTGCTAAGACTTAGAGTACAAGATCAAACTTGAGTCCATGAGGTACTTTACAGGGCAAGCAATCTGCATCGTCATACCATGCTAAGGTCAATTTGAAAGTCGCAGAAAAGGTATAGCTTATCGTGCTTTTTTTACTACTGCCACAACTGCAAAGGTAATTGGAAGAAGCGAGTGTATGCCACTTGATTGTTATCAACCGGCTACTGATTATAGCTTTTCAGTTGAATTAAATACTTAGCGTCGAAAGAGGGTCACATCAACTTAAAAAACCTGCCTGTTTTTAACTGAAACCACCTGCTCTCAGGCACTTTAAGCAGGTCTTTTAAGTACCTGCATTTGGTAAGCTTTACCAGCTCGTACGTAGGGTCATTCCCAAAGCGGTGACTTTTCATCCAGTAATATGCGGCGAAGACTTGACAGTTCTTTCTTACATTGGCTCCCCAGTTACGATGTAAATAGTAGTGTTTGAACTAAAGGAAAAAAATGGCTTCATGTTTGTCGACAAAATTTTAATATATCCTGCAAATATGTTTGTCTATATTTACTTACATGTTCCACAGATAGTAAATATTTTGGCCTAGAATACACCATATTCTTTAGGCAGGCAATATGGGGAACTTACTATAATATCCTTTGAGTGTATTCCAGAACCTACACAATATTCAAAATCTGCCACACAGCCCCCTTCTATAAAGGATAAGAATTTGAAAAAATTTTTGAAGTCTGAATATATTGCAAAAGAGTCAAAAGGTTGGTTCCTCATCGAGGGCAATAAGCTTAAGATCCTCACTTGGTCGTACGCTCTCCATCACGAACATCCCAATGCCTTAATCCTAACTGCTTTCTCTAAGTATCAGCAGATATGACCATTATATGAAGATTAATATAAACCAGGTGCAGTATAGTGTTCAAGGCTGTGACTAGTAAGCAGTGCGCTTAAAATTTCAATTCATATCGATATTTGGGTTTTACATAACTGGTCTGCAACAAATTTTCTTCTTGTATACCATAATAGAGATTCGTATGAAAGAACTGGACGTTATATAGCAGCGTTCATCCATTTGGTAGAGCACCTTGCGACTGAGGGTTGTTTACCCTCAGTTTTTACTTTTATCAGTAAAAAACAGTTGTTATGAATCTTTAATAACTTCTAAAAATTAGATAATGTCCAACTAGGCAGGCAAAAATACCCCAAAGTGCATTTTTAAATTAAAATATGTATAACTTAAATATTTTCTTTTAAAAACAGCCTATTTGTAAATTGTGTTCCCAAAGAAAAGATTTTAAAAGTTCAAACTATTATTGTTCAGAAAATGATTTTTTTCATTATATGGCAACGTTGGTTAGCTCAATCTAAAATGCGGGTGTATTTAGTAAATAGTTTTAGTTGAATAAAAGAAATCGTAAAAAATAGTGTATGGGTATTTGATTTTATATGTACTTACATATATTTATATACACACACATACATATGGGCAATTCCATTGTGATGGGTGTGACCATTTTGCTCACAGTTTTGCTTTAAACTTAAAAAAGTCAAATTTAAGTTGAAAAAAGGCTATGCTTTTCAAAGGTAGTATGTTTTAAAGCAATTTGTAGCAAATATGCACTGAAACAGTATAATGCTCATAATAACCTCTCAAAGACTGTGACGGGTGTGACTTTGTATAATAAAAACTTTAAATCTTAACAGCAGTTTAAAGTATTTGTAATCGTATTTGGTTATTGTTGAAAAAAACCTATTTTTATTTAAGGAAACCCCTTTTTGAAAATGTGACGGGTATGACATTTTTTTAAAACCTAAAAAAAGAACTAGTTATTCAGTATTTAATCATTTTAAGCTCTTGCGAAATAAATTAAAGCTAAACATAAACAATTTTTTTTATATTTTAAATATTTTTATTCTCTTCTTTTTAATATATAAAAAAAAATATTCATATTGTGGGCTGTTTTACGTGGAATTGACCATATGTATTTATATATGAGTGCCAGTTTGTACTTGAGTATGTTAACGTGGGCGGGCGTGTATGTGTGTCTGTAACTGATTGAATTGTTTTCTTTAGCAAGTCTTCAAAATTTGTTTTATTTTTTTTAAATTTTTTATCCGTTTTCTTTTATTTTTTGTCACTTAATTTTTTGTCGTTGGCAAAAAATTTTCTAATAAATCAAATAAAGATGAATTTGTCGCGGCAAATGAAAGGAAAAAACGAAAGGAAGTTGTGTTTGTAGAAGAAAAAAAAACGACGACAAAACATATTGAAAACTTGGCAAAAAAGCGTTGAAAGTAGCTGTAAAAAATTTTAAAAATATACTCCTAAAATAACAAGAACAACAACGTTTACATTTTGCTCTGCAGTGTCCTCGTTAAGCCTTCAAATATTTGCACAATAATATTTTCATTTTTCATTTTCAACTTTTTTTTTAGCAAATTCTATTACAAAGTTTGGTATTTCTGCCTTTAAGCCAACATTATTGACTGAATTTTTTTATTTTGGTTAAGGAAATATTTTCTTGTTTAAAATGTTGTTTGTATTTGTGTAGTGAATTGTTTTGTTGTCATTGCTGGAAATGTTGTCCTTTCGGTAACGTTATGTTGTTGCCTACAATATTTTCTTGACACTTTGCACGCTCTGGTCGCTTAGTATGGTTTATATGTATGTACGTATGTCTATGTCTGTAAATATTTTCCTCCCTCTCTTTGTCTGCCCTTCAACAGAGGTAATCATGCATTTGCCAACAATGTTCGTTTATAGTGCTATTTATGGCATATTTACGAGTTTTTTGCGTTCTTCTAACAAATTTTTGTTTATTTGTTGTTGTTATTTTGTTTTGTTTTCATTAAAATAAAAAAGTGCCAGCTTGCTTTTGTTGCTGGTGTATTTGTATGTGTCTTGAAAACATGCTACCTAGTCAATTGGTATTCTATTGTTGTTTTTCTTTTAGTCAAAAGAACAATGATGCACAATAATTTTGTATACCCTTAACATAAGTGATAAGGATATACTTTATAAGTTTGCTATTTCGTTCTTAATTTCTTTAATATCCATTTGAGATCCCATAAAATATATATTTTCTAGGTTCTTATAGATAGGGAAGTCAATTTAGCGATGTCCGTCTGTCCGTTTTGTAGTTAATTTTTGGAAGTCCCCCGCCAACTTATGGAACCGTAAGTGGTATCAAACTATCAGAAATCTTTGCGGGGAAATCGATATGAAAACTTAGCAAAAGTTTCCGATATATGACCGAGATATAAGCCAGAAACGAAGACTATCTCTGCTTATTTCTCTTAAATTCTAACATAAAACCCTTCACAGCTGACTGACCGACTCGTAATAATTTTTCCCCACGAAATTTTTGTGAAACATACTTACACCCTATCTCCACCCGGTAACAGTGTTGCCATACAGAGTTAAATAACATTTAAGTTTGTTTTTAATTGCTTCCATGCACTTACCCCCTATCTCCAGCCGTTAACAAGGTGGCCATAAACAATTTGATAAAATTATGGTAAAAACCCCTACAACATCCCCGGAATCGCCCTTAGAGAAACTAAGTGTATCACAGACTCCCATTTGTTTTCTCTCCCAAACATTTCTAGAGCATTCTAATCCTATATCTCCATCACCTAAGGTGGTTGCAATACAAAATTTACAAAAATTATGTAAAAATGCCCGTATCTTCGCAAGATTCGGCTCTAGATAAATAAAGTGTATGACCGACCTCCCCTAGTTTCCAATACCAAACATATTTATAGAGCATATTTGCCCTCTATTTCCATACAAAGTTTGGAAAATAGTAATAAACCCCTCGACAGATTTCAGGGTGCCCGTGGATGGGTCAAATGTAGGACTGGCCCCAACTTACTTTTTCTATCAAGCATTTTCCTACAACACACTTACCCCTTAAGGGGGTTGCCATACAAAACTGGAAAAAATTTGGGGTAAAACCCCTACAGCTTCCCCGTAGTCACCCTAATAGCGTTAAAATATGAGACCGATTCCTATTCAAAAATTATAAATATTTTATAAATAGAAAAAAATGGATAAAAATAAAAAAAATTCGGGGTTCCTAAAGGCCAATATGAAGGGTATATAAGGTACGTCTCAGCCGAATATATGTATGTAGCTCTCTAAGATGTTTTCATTCTCCTTTGGCCGCAAATTCATCGAATTTATTTTAAAATATGAAAATTATTTTCCCAAATTTAGGCCGTTTTACCTTAAATTGACCAAATATAGATTGGAAAAATTCCTTTATTTACAAATTTCTCTTTCTATAGCCTTACATCAATGTTGGGAATCCCCTTTTTTGACCATTGTATGGGTTTTGCTACAAGTGAGTTATTAACTTGCAAAATATTACTAAAGCAGCCTGGCTAGCTGGTCCCGATCCTTGTTATAAGTGAATTCAAGAGAACGAAAACAATTTGATATTGAAATAATATTTCCAACGACTACTAAGTCATATGGGAATATTAAAAATAGCAAAAATAGCTTTGGGATAGTTGAATCCAAATCGTTGTTAAAAAAAGTTAACTTCTTTACTCTTCAAATAATAAATATTTTCTTATTTAAACCACTGTTACGTGGCGGTGTTTAGCATCTTCTTCAATTGTTTTAGGCGTCTTTTTGAGATGTTTTCATGCGTCATACAAACACACTCACATATACCAACAGAATTGTCTATCCAGCTTCTAAGATAGACAGATATTGTTTGGCTTTTGTTTCTTTTTATTTTTTTGTTTATTATTGTATCTGGCAAATAACAGTAATTCCTTAGTCTTGGTTTTAACATTCCTCCTGCCCATTGTTTTTTTTTTATTTTCTTTTTTTTTGGCCTTTTTGGCTAAAGTCGCTTTTCTTTTTGTTTTTGTGGCTGCTATTTTTGTTGTTCTACCTTTTAAAAAATATGAGGACCATTATTTTCAAAAAATTTATGATTGTTTAATGTAAATACCAATTATATTGTCATTTTGTTTTATTTATTTTTTGTTATTATTCGAACACCACGCTATGGCTGTAAATGTGTGTGTATGCTTGTGTATGTGTGTAATCCCAGATAGCATTTGGAAGATTGTTTTTCGAAAAATCACCTTTCTGAGTCTTTTAAGAGTACTTTTGGTGATCGAAAACTGATTAATCACTTACACGATCAAAAAAGGACTAGAAAATGATTCGCGCTACTGAGTGAAATAAGTTTGATTTTAAATACAATAACAAATTGTATAGCAATCGCAAATTAACCATCCATACGTTTAAAATGTGACTACATTTTTCGTCATTTATTATCATTTTCCGCTCACCTTTACGATTAAAAAATGCTTAATCAAAAAAAAATCATGCAGGCGCTTAAGAAGTGATTAAAATTATGTATTTTATGATCATATTTTGCGCAGATAGAGGATTGAACACTGCTTGTTAAGTAAATGTCAAACACTTAAATTTTCGTTCATTTAAAAAGTAACATCGTGGTATAAAATTCGTTTTGCTGTGAAAGTGAAATTAAAGGATTAATAATAAAACCGTGTAACTAAATGAAGTAATTAACCAAAAATCCTTAAAGTAAGATGTTTTAATCAAACAGTGAAATGCAAAGCAAGAAAGGGGAAAAGCGTTGCAGCTCCAATATGCAGAAGACAGGTAGAAAACTTGGAAGAGGAAGAAGAACTTAAGCAGCCATATGGGACAAAACAAGAACACGGAGCAATTTTAATTACCTTCTTTTTTTGTTTTTTTATGGTATATACATATGTATTTTGAAAATGTCAATAATAATAAATAAAAAAATAAATAATAAAATAGAAATATGTGTGATAAATGACAATAAAGGGACTTACAAAAGACTCGAAAGCGATTATAATTATGACTAAAAGACGACTCAAAAGAGAGTCACAAACAAACTAAAATTAGACTTATATATGATCAGAAAACACTTCAAATACTACTTAAAAAGGAGTCGAAAATGACTTTGAACTGATATCAAAAAAGACTCATAAAAGACTTATCAAGAAGAGTCACGGGAAGTTAACTTTTTCTACCGACAAAAGTATCTTTTATGCTCAGAAAATGAGCGCATATTTTGCCTTTTTAATCGCGCAGTGGAGTCAAAAAAGACTCAAATTTGATTAAAAAATGAAAAAATTGCTGGATGGGATAGCTTGTGGCTTATATGTATGTGTTTGTATGTAAATACTTATAATCAAAACGGTTTTGCATACTTATTAGACTGACACATTTTGACGAAGTGAAATGTTTTAGAAAAGTGTTTGTTTAGACCATAAAAATCAATACAATTTTTAATCGTTAAATATTTTTTAAAATCAATAAAATTTAGTTTGGAAAAGTGAATAATATTTTTGCATGAAATCTTTTAACAAAATTTTTAAAGGAAGATCCAACATCCTGCAGGACATACAATTTATTCAGTGTTAGGCTTGTGGTGGCCTGCTACAAGTAAAAAAAGAATTGGAAGGGGAAGTTTGGAGAAATTCGCTGATTCTTAAAAATTCCCTTAATGTTTTCAATTTTACGTCTTTCAAGCTTCTTGTTTCATTCGTCGGATTACTGCATACTTTAAGGGATTTATTAATCATATTCTTACATCGCAACTCTTTCCCACAACCGATACTCTAGAACATTATTTTCCTTATCGACGTTGGACTATACATACAAATATTCACGACCGTTGTATCTGCATGTGACCTGAACCAGGGAGAACGTTTTGTGCTTGCTCGGCCCTCTTTTTAAAGGACTGCCTTGTAGTCTCGGTCTTCGGGTCTTCAACATACCGTTTAATTCCCTGCAACCTCGAGTCATCCATATATTATTTCTTAGGAATCTTCCCCAGTACTACATTAAACTAACATTGTCGGTTGGTTACCAGCGCAGTATAGTAAGCCTTGGCAGCTGCCAGGGGTATACGTTCAGATAACTCTACAGTGTCCACATATATACCCAACTGTCTTCTACTTGTGTTTGTGGTTTAGTACATATTACCTCATCTATAGAATCCCTTGTTGGCTGAAGACGTTTCATCACCAATACCGCTTCGTGGCGAACGAGGCTGGATTCTCAAAATAGTCTCAAGTGTCGTAGATGGTGTAGCTATGGTTGCTCCGTTTATTCCAAGACAATATATATGTTGGAATTTTGTATGATTTTAATATTGCACTTCTTGTTTCCAGCCTACCAGTGAAGCACAGTAGAATAATGGTCGTGTTAAATTTCTGCAGATCCAGTTTGTTAACTTTGGGTTTTGGTCCAATTTGAGCATGTATCTGTCGTACTTGTTACATAGCATTGGTAAGCCCTATTTTCATCAAAGTCTTGCTTTTATTCACTTTGCAATTCAAGACAACTCCCAGTTGTTAAATCTTATTGGCTGTCACAGTTGTGAAAAGAAACATTTATGTCTTGTCCAGGTTATTTTGATTGATCCTTGCGAAATATTAAAAGCTTCTTTTGTCTTTCTTTACAGCTTTGTGTTGTATTCCTATAAGAATACCCCCTTAGAATCTACGTAACGAACTGGTCAAGATCGTTTATTGACAAGGTTTTCGTTTTACATGTAACATGTGCAGTGGAAATGGAATGCCAAAACGTTGTCGCTGATGCCGGAAACCCCCCTTTGTAAAAGTAATTGAAGCATTTCTAGGTGACATTGACACAGAAAGCCGAAGCAAGTGCGATGGGGTTTCCCAGAATGCCCCGGAACTAAAAACAGTCTCTGAGACTTAAAAATACTGACCTGCTGTCCTTGACTGTCTTTGATTTCACCAAGCTGGAGCTCTTTGGCTTACAGGGCGGTTTTATTGCTATAATGATGGTCGTACAAATCCCAATCAGGTGGTTCCCTTGACCAATAAGATTTGCAGTCAGATTTGCTGAAAATACCTGCTTCAGTACTATGTAGCTTTCATTTTTGACCCAATACCTTATATCGGTGCAGCCTTTAGTGGAAAGTACCCACTTTCCCACTTTATGTCTGAGTTGAGTACCGCTATAGCCATTGTAAAGTCCTGGCATGATGATGATAAATAGTGTATCTCTTTGGTAATATCCCATATCTGTAAGTTTTTTTCTAAGAAGGTAAATGTGTTGGCATATTTCGTTTAAAAGTCATGCCAAGTTCTAGATTCTCTAAGCCTCAAAGCACGACAGCATGTGGATTGCTTCCCATAGCTCCTATATTATTGACCAACTCATTCCGATACTTTCGCAGAATAACAACGATTACAACGAATAAAGCAATAAATTCGCTAGACAAAAGTCATGCGGCATGCGCAATGCTCAGCATAATATAGTCTGAGGCGCACAACTTGGGAAGCACATAATTTAAAATACTAAGCGTGAGCATTAAATATTATTGCGAAACGTGAAACACAATTGAAAGGAAATATGGTTTCTTCAAGTCTCCTTCAACCGCCAGCTTAGAATCAGAACAATTTCTAGCCAAATATAGTCGCTACTAGGGTCGAGAGACGAAATCAGCTCAATATCCCTTGACTGGAACGCGATGGCAGTGGTTGGCAAAGCAGGCCAGAAAATACGTGGAGACGTCTAGGAGAGTCAGAAACTTTGAAAGAAGGTTATACGTTGAAGAATATTAAACATTTAACAGAAAACAACACAAACTGAAATTCTCTTCTTGCTTCCGAAAAAAAATTATTTTTTAAATGAATATTGGTTGAAATTTAATGACTTTGAAAACAAATAATCTGGTCACAAAAGGTGTTGCGAGGATATCTGCAATTAGGCTGGTGTAAACGGAACATTTCACACATGGTTCCGAAACTGGGTTTAATTAAGGAACCGGGTGTGACAAACAAATAAACGTTTTAAATTATGCATATAGACTAGGTTAACTTTCTAGTTTGGTTGTAACGGCGGAGTACGGCTGGTTGGTCTGCCTTCGGCATGACCAAAGGACCATTTACGTTTTTACTGTTAAGTACTGCAAATTTCCTGATCACAGCAGTATACTTCTGGCAGAGGCTACCGATTCTCCCTTGTCATACTTGGCTGAGAATTCTTCGGTGAGCGTATTTGTTCACAATCAGGCATCGATCAATGCAATTTCGGCAAATCTGGTCTGCTTCTCAATTGCTCAGGCGTCAAAGAAATCCATTAGCAGACTGTGTAAGATTTTTGGATATTCGGTGGGTTCTGGGACACAAAAGGCATTCATGGGTGTTAGATAAAGGAAGAGCTGGTAAAACAGATGGTGCATCTGTCTATGAGAAAAACAATGGACGTTCGTTCTTTAATTTCACTTCTGCGGTGAGAGTTAGATACACGTAGGCCTAGGTAGGACGAATGGTCAGCCATGAGTGCAGGTTCTATAGTGAACCTGGGGATAGGGAGACTTTTCAGCATTTTCTTTGCCCCCTTTCTATGGGCTAATTTGTTACAAAATTTGAAAGAAATATCACCGGCTGGTATTTAAGACGAGACCAAGTACTGGCATTTGCCAAGAGAGTAATCGTTTCTTTACATCTAATAATACTAAGAATCTAAATAGTCTATATGAGGTCGTTAGGGCCAGACAGTCCAACAAAAACTTAACAATCCTTATTAAGAGAAATTATGCAACCAAAAAAATATGTACATTAACGCTTATGAAGCACCCTAATGTTTACAAAAAACGTAGATTATAATGTCGATTATATGATAATAGGTTTTTCTCAGGGCTTTGTTGTTTATATCTGTTTTTTATTTGCGTACGTGTTGCTAAATGTATGCCAGTCAAGTCCAAT
Organism: Melanophora roralis; assembly: GCA_963583895.1. Taxonomy (NCBI): domain Eukaryota; kingdom Metazoa; phylum Arthropoda; class Insecta; order Diptera; family Rhinophoridae; genus Melanophora; species Melanophora roralis. The sequence continues at coordinate 83,275,088 of OY757188.1, forward strand.
TCCCAGGGCAGCTCTTAAAAATAATTTCTCATTTTGTTTTGTTTTCGTTAAAAAAAAAAGAAGGAAAAAAGTTACTAAACGTACATTAGTAGTCCCGTAAAACACTTATTGTTCACAAAAAATAACAACAAAAATATTTATATAAAGACATGATTGGTGGTTAGTTGACCTGACTAACTCCTTGGCTATTTAAGCAGTTACAATCAGATTTATAATTTTGTTTATTTGTACAAACGTTAAGTGTGTAAATGCATGCTAACTAACCTTAATACAAACAAACACTTACATATGCTTATGTGTATGTATGTATGTGTACCACGAAGGCATTTGTTGACTTTCACAATGAAAAAGTTACAACATTTTTTCATACTAATTGATTACTAAAGAACTAAAAATATTTTAACATTCTGTTGCTGACGTTTGTTTGTTTTTCTTTGTAGTTTAGTTACTTTGAGTAGTTTTGTTTGTGGTGGTGGCTACCCAGCCAGCAAAATTGACATAAATGTGTACAATATCAAACAGAATCGTCTTTCAAATATGCAGAATCCTTAAAGAAATCTGTCAGATTTATAAACGTGGGAAATTCGTAGCCGAAATCTGAGGGAGTTCTGAAAAAGATTAGAATGAAAATCTTTTACATACCGAAATGTGATAAGGCGGCCTATCAGTGTGCCATTACATTTGCAATTTTTGCAATATTCACTTGCAATCCCAGAAAGTATACATATTCTGGATCCTTCTTAGTAGGGGAGTCGATACAGCCTTTTCGGTCTGTTGGTCTGTGTGTCTGTTAAAATAAAATTCCCGGATCCAAATAAAGTTGCAAAGAAAACGTTTTGGTGTCAAACTATTCGAAATATCTGTGAGACAATTGCTACTTAAAATCCGCAAAATCGTTTCACTATTGACCCAGATATAAGCGAAAAACCAAAATAACCAAATTTTTAGGATAAAATCCGTTCATATATCCCTATACATCGCCGTAAATATAGTCACCCTTGGCATAAAACTTGGCACGTGTGCTCTGAAGAGACCTAAAGTAGAAAAAAAATTTGAGGTAAGAGCAGGGGAAGTGGTGTGTCACCTACAATTGCCATAAATCTGGAAATCTATAACATCTAGAGACTTAAAACTTGCTGAAAATCATTTTCAGGGTATTACGTACATTAAAAAAAGAAAAATTAGTTGGATAGGACAAAGGGGAGGGGCACTTCCCTCACAAACTGACAATTTCTATGAGATTTTCGATATGCTATATCTCGCAAACTATAACAGGTATCGACTTAAAACTCTCTAAAAGTAGTAGTTGTACAATAATGTCTAAATGATTGTTGTCAAAATGATTGTTGGAAAGGAGCAGGCAGAGGAATAGGCCCCATACAATTTAACACATCTTATAAAATTTTTGGTGCGCTTTTTTTCGGTGACTACAGGGTGTCTGGTGGCAGATTTATATTTTCAAACTTAAATAGAAAACGTAATAATTGACAAAGCTTTATTAAAGGCATTAGACGATAGAACTGTCATCCAAATATCTCTCGTCAAGTTTAACACCGTTCAAAACGGAGCCTTGTATTCTGCGCCACACAGAAAAAACTGAGTTGTAGAATCAGTAACAAATTTCAGAGAATCAGTAAATATTTTGTCTGGCTGAGGACCTACAACGAAAGTTGTAAATTTAGACAAACAATTTTAGTTTCTGTTAAAAAATTTTGCTGAGCTGGTTAAATATTTGAATTGTCTAGGCGAAAATTTTGTTTGATTTAAAAATCAAAAAAAAATATTATAAGAGACTATTAAATAAATTGACTAAAAAAATAAATTATTTTGAACAAGAATTTGTTTGAAAAATTTTTTTTTGTAGTTTTTTGTGTGCACACACTGCAGTAAACTTAGTTATGTTGAGCTAATGTCTCGATAAATATTTTCCTTAAGGGCACATATTGGGGAATATCATTATAAACGCTTCCATTGAGGTAGCCTTATAAAAATTCGAATGAGAGTTACATCGGGCGACTTCGATAGCCATGGGATGTTTCCAAAGCGATTTTTAAGTTTTTGGAGGAAATTGTCCCAAAGAAAATTAAACGAAACTCTAGCTGTGTATGCAGCCGCCCCATCCCGTTAATAACACGCGTGTGAAAAGCACGATGGATGAGCTCGCAGGTTTGGCAAAAATAATTCCGTAATTATGCGTCAATAATTTTTCGAAAAAAAATGGTCCAATTGTCTCATGCATGGATGGGGCACACGGAAAAGTTACCCTGGGGCAATGAAGTAGTTTTTGATGTTTCAATCGAGGGTTATGACAGTTTTGCTTGTTAACACTGCCGTTTAAGTGAAATGAGCCTCGTTACTCCAAAAAATGAAATTTACAGTCCGAAAACGCCCTAAAATCGCTTTACAAAATTTTTTTCGTAAATCCAAGTCATTTTCTTTCTAATAGTTCTTAAACGATTTGAATTTCAAAAGGATGCAACTTTAGATCCTTTTTAAAAATTTCATGAATAATCGCTCTTGGGATGTTAAGGATGCTCTTTTCCGCTTTGCAAGTCGCGGATTTTCACGTAAACTGCTTTCGACCATTTCAATGTTTTTGGAAGTCCTTGAAGATTGACTAAGTCCTGACCGTGGGCCATTCACAGACGAAGCAGTTGCGCGGAATATCTGCTCCCACGAAAAAATTAAATTTACTTTCAGTCCATCACGTATTTGTCGAATACCTTTGAACAAAATTGTCAACGAGCAATTATGTAAGAATCAATACTGTTAAAAAAGTCTTCATAGCGAACGCGCGAAGCGCTCACTCGATCACTGCGACATCGTAACTAACAAATCCACACAATCGATAATTCCAACGGCGCCAACCTCCCTCCGCACCATTTGTTACTTTTCGGAGTAGTCGTATTAAAAAATATAAATTTGCCACCAGACACCCTGTATAACAGCTATCGACTTCAAATTCTCTATAAGAAATAATTGTACAATAAGGCCTACATTTTGTAAAAAAAAAAATGTTGAATAAGAGCAGCTTCCATACAAATGGACAGTTTTGATTAAACTTTTAATACGAAACATCTCGAAAAATGTTTTAATTAAATTTTATTTTTTTAATGATTATTTATTTATCCGTACAAACCAGTTTATATTTCTGCCAGACCTTGTCGGTAACTTTTGCACGCTGGGTACTTACACATACACGCATACTCTTACACATATTAATTAAGTTATTACTGTTATTTTTGATTTTGTAGTCCAACTTTAATAAAATTCAACTTTATGTAAATTTTTATTTTCAATTCCATTTGCAGCTATTAACGAATGACCATTATAAGCATTACCACTAACTAACTCTGGCTGAAGGGTATGTCCTACGAACCAACAGTACTTACAATAACGCACATAACCTCATATGCATACATCTACACACAAACATATATGGGGGATTTCATGTCAAGTGACCCAACTTTTTTTTTCGATTCAAAAGAAATTTGGACCAAAGTTAGTTCTTGCAGAGAGTAGTTTAGACACAATTTTTTAACACGATCGGTCAAGAACTCTCTGAGCTAGAGGGGTTCAAAATTTGACGTTTTCGGCAAATAGGTGTTTTTTCTAATACATGTAGTTTATTACCTTTTGCTTTTAACAAAATTCGTCCCAAATACTTTCGATAGCTTTTTTTTCAATCTTCCAGAAAAAAATATTTTTAAAATTAAAAAAAAATTTTTTTTTATTTTTTTTTATAAAATAATTAGAAAATTTTTTTTTTTCCAAATGTGCCCATTTTTTTTGCTCAAAAGAAAGCTTAGGTCTTTCCTTTGAAGAGCTTGGAAGTCGCTTAGTGGGATGCAAGTGGGATATCTATGAAAAATAATGTTTTGTAACTCAAGGTAAAGGTTTTCAAATTTTCGCGTATATTCTATTTTGATTTTTTTGCTTTTTATGTAAAATTATCTCTTAAGCAAAAAAAAAAATATTTTATGCTAAGAAACAAAATAATTTAACCTTTCCGGCGGTATGCAAGTACCAAATAAAGTCTCATACACTCGACTCTGTATTACCAACAAAATGGTAGGCCTCTGGAATAAAATCACTTTTATATTGCAATGTCAGAACACGTTTTGTAAATATTTTCAATGAATACCGTCCGAAAGGTTAAATTATTTTGTTTCTTAGCATAAAATATTTTTTTTTTTTTGCTTAAGAGATAATTTTACATAAATAGCAAAAAAATCAAAATAGAATATACGCGAAAATTTGAAAACCTCTGCCTTGTGTTACAAAACATTATTTTTTATAGATATCCCACTCGCATCCCACTAAGCGACTTCCAAGCTCTTCAAAGGAAAGACCTAAGCTTTCTTTTGAACAAAAAAAAAAAAAAAAATGGGCACATTTGGAAAAAAAAATTTTTTTATAATTATTTAAAAAAAAAATAAAAAAAAATTTTTTTTTAATTTTAAAAATATTTTTTTCTGGAAGATTGAAAAAGAAGCTATCGAAAGTATTCGGGACGAATTTTGTTGAAAGCAAAAGGTAATAAACTACATGTATTAGAAAAAACACCTATTTGCCGAAAACGTCAAATTTTGAACCCCTCTAGCTCAGAGAGTTCTTGACCGATCGTGTTAAAAAATTGTGTCTAAACTACTCTCTGCAAGAACTAACTTTGGTCCAAATTTCTTTCCAATCGAAAGACATCGGTTTTAAAAGTTGGGTCACTTGACATGAAATCCCCCATATTTAATAAAATTTTATTAAAAAAAAACATTCTGTGGGTGTAATATTTGTACAAAATTGCTATAAAGTTTTTGACTTTTCGTTACAAATTTTTTTGGTTTTTGTTTTGTTTATTTTTTTTCTTGTTATTTTTTTTCTGTTTAAATTTTATACTAAATTTAGGTATGAGTGTGTGTATGTGTGTGTTAATTTCTAAAAGCGTAGGGTATGTTTATGTATATATTTGCGTAGCACGCTAATTTCCACCAAAGCTTAACGTGTTGATGGCGTGAAAAGTGCCACAAGCAAGTATTTTAATTAGTGCTGAGTTCTGTTTGTGCTTAAGCTTGTGTGTATGTGTGTGTGTTTGTGTATTTTTCATTGTAGTTGTTCCTTTTGCTGTTTTTTTTTGATTTAAAAAAATATTTATGTATTTTTATTCTTGTGGCTCGAGTAATCATTTGCTCGTGAATTGGGTTAAATTTTCAATATGTTTATTACATTAAGGAGTGTTGAAAAACAACATTGCAAAAAAACAATTTTTTTTGCAGTCATAAAGTCAAGCAGTAAATACGTGTGCACACACACATACAGACATACTTGCAGATAAATGTTTATAACATTTTTAATTTGCTTTAAAATAAAAAAAATAATAATAAAAACTGAATGTTTATTACATTTATTAAACGTTTGCAAAAGATGAAATCTAAAAAGAGTAAATAAATGGGGGGATTAATAAATATAATCGTAGGAAATTATTCATGTGTATAAAACAACCTTCAGATTTCGTAGAAAAACGTGATTTACCTTACAGTTGCAAATTAATGCAAAAATATTTAAAATTGAAGGCGTTTTCTAAATGATCATAGAGGGTGAAAACATTACAATTAAACAATAATAATTATCAAAAATTCGATAGAAGTAATTTTTAAATTAAATTAATTTTCAAGCACTTTAGGCTTCTATTCCGCTAAACGTTGTAAACACTATTTGTACGAAGAAAAAAATACGTTCTAAAATCAATAATTTCATTCTTAAATTTATACAACATCGTTATAAGTACAATCCCTACTTAGGTTTTATAAAATCAAGCCTAGTCGGGGTTACTTCAAAAAATTTTAACATTTAAAAAGCAAAGTGTATTGATGGCCTAGATGGTAGTGCGCTGGTGTTATAGCTCGGATAGTCCCAGGTTCAAATTTCAGACCACATTTATTGCAACCAACTCTTGACTATATCTACTTCAATCAGCTTATGACTACGAACTAAAATTTAATTGAATCTCAGGTACTTTATTAAATAATTGATAATTGGCTTGAATAGGAACACACAGGGTGTCTGGTGGCAGGTATATATTTTTAAACTTAAATAAAAAACATATTATTTGGAAAAAAGTTTTATTAAAGACGTTGCACGATAGAATGGAAACGCGAGTTTAATTTTTTTCCAGAGGTCTTCCCTCGAGTTGAACACAATGTTCAAAATGGAGCCTTGTGTTCAGCGCCAAACGTTTCAGAGAAGCTGGTTCAATTGAGCTGATTTCTTGACGAAAATTTCCCTTCAAAGCCCCAAGAGATTGGGGATTGTCATTATTTACCCTCACTTTAAAGTAGCGCCATAAAAAAATCCATGGGAGCTAGATGGGGCGACTTTGGTGGCCATGGGATGTCCCAAAAGCAACTGATCAGACTTTGACAAAATTTGTTGCGAAGCAAATTCTTTGATGCTTTGGCCGTGTTTGCAGCCCCGCATTCTGTTAAAACCATGTACGTAAGGGATAAGATTGATCAGCTCGTAGGTTTATAAAAAGAGTTGCGTAAGCATTCACCGATAATTTTCACTGTTGACATTCGTCGGCTGGTCTCGAGAAATTTCGAAAAAAATGGTAAAATAATCTCATGCGTGGACAAGGCAAACTTCTCTGGGGCAATGTAGTGCTTTTTGATGTTTTAGTCGCGAGCTGCGGGTTCTTAAAGTCCAGTAACAGCAGTTTTGCTTGTTAACGTGGCCGCTTAAGTGAAAATGAGCCTCGTCCCTCCAAAAAATGGGATTTGCTCCAACATCGTTTTACAAAGTTTTTTCGTAATTCAGAGTCACTTTCTTTCAATTTCTAAACGATTTGAATTTTAAAGGAACTGAATTTCAGATCGTATTTAAAATTTTATTAATTATTGCTCTTGGAAGTCCCAGTTAGACTGCTTTTTTCCGTATTGAAAGTTTCGGATTTTCACTGCCTTCAATCAGTTCAATGATTTTGGCAGTGCTTAAGGATCGACTGGGCCCTGGCCGTGAGACATTCATAGCGGAAGCAGTTGTGAGGAATCTCTGCGCCCACGAACGAACTAAATTTACACTTGCTCCATCACGTAGTGGCGGAATACCGAACTTTGAACAAAGTTGTTGGTGGGCAATTACGTAAGAAGCATTACTCTTAAAAACTGTCTTCCCAGCAAACGCGTGGTGATTACTCGACCATTGCGACATCATGAATGAAATATCCGCACAATCAATAACTCCGGTGGCACCACCCTTCCTCCGCACCGCTTATTACTTTTTGAAATAGTCGCACTTAAAAATATTAATTTGCCACCAGACACCCTGTGTCACTATTATATGCTACCAAGTGGCCACTCTGGCAGTTGGTCAAAGGTAAAACATATCTCCAGTGGACTTTCTATCCCTATGCTCTTATTTTTACCTGATGAATGGTTAAAAATCAAAAAAATGTTGGCGCCATTATTTGGCAAAAAGAATAAGTGTGTATGTGTGTTTGTGTGCCTGTCTGTGTTTAACACATGTTCTACGTTCATGTTAACATTGCCAATAAAATGCAAACGCATAAATCAAAAATATATTCAGTTTTTTTTCTTTTCTTTTTTTTAATATTTCAGTTTCTCCTGTGCTTTGTTTTAATGTTTGCTGTTTTTATTGTTGTACTTTTTTCCAATGTATGTGTGTGTGCGTAAAAAAATCTTGTATTTATGTGTATGTTTTGTATTTGTACATTTATATTTATGTTTGTTTTCAATAACACGCCAGTATTGAATTCAATATATGACGATCATCAGACATCAATTATCCGCAGCTTTTTTGTAAAACATTTCAATATGGAACAACAAATGAAGTAAAATATCTTGTTTTTTATATGCGTATTGAGGAGTACAAGTACTAAAACAACTGGCGGAAATAAAAATGTTTAACAGCATGTAGTTGAGTTGTAAATTTTTTCTAAAGACAAACACATTCCAGCATATAGAATTTGTTAATATCTGTGTGCGTTTATAACAGAATTTTCTTTATTAAACAATAGCCAAATATCTGACTTACTACCTATATTTTTGTACAGAGTGTCTGGGGGTAAATTTATAGTTTTAAATATGATTATTCCAAAAAGTAATAAACGATGCAAGGGGAGGGTAGTTTCGTTGGAATTATCGATTGTGCGGATTTGTCAGTCAGGATGTCGCAGTGGTCGAGTAAGCATCGCACGTTCGATATGAATACATTTTTTAAGAGCAGTGATTCTTACGTAACTTTTTTGCCAAACTTGTGAACCCATTCATCGTTTTTTTCACACACGTGGCTTCAACATGATAGGGAAACAGCAAATACAGCCGCAGCTTCGATGAATTTGAGAAAATTCCTTTCAAAAACTAGTCAGTCACTTTGGGAACATCCAATGGCCACCGAGTTTGCAGTATCTAACTCGTCAGGGGTTTTTTTATTGGGCTACCTGAAAGAGAAGGTTTATGAGGACAATTCCCAATTTCTTGCGGCTTTTAAAGAAAATATTCGTCGAAATCAGTTCAAGCTAACAAACCTTACTGCAGCGTGTGTCGCAGAAGACAAGGCTCCGTTTGAAGAGTGTGTTCAACTTGACGGAAGACATCTGGATGACATTCTCTTTAAAAAAAAACTTCTCATTTTGATTTTATCGTTCAATGCTCCTAATAAAACTTTATGCCAATTATTACGTTTTATTTTTAAATTTGAACCTTTAAATCTGCCACCAGACACCTTGTATTAACTTTGACCAACTGCCATACTGGTCAGTTGATAGCTTTCAAGTATAATAGGAAGAACTTATTTAAACCTAAAATCTAATATTTAATATTTGTAGGAAACATTTTCAAATTTTAAGAATCGAAAGTTTTAGAATTGATTGTAAATAAACGATTTTCTTGTTGCTTATAATAACTGGAAGAGCTTTTCGTGCCATCCGATATCCTGTTTGTCTGTTCTTAAAGTCTAGTCTAGACCTGCATCAGTATTGATGCATGGATACACCACATGCTCTGGATATAAATGAGGTGATTGTATGCATCTTCTGCATCTTCTGCTATTTGTTCTTTTAGCTAGTGTAGAGTAATATAAAGTCGACTTATATTACATTGTAGGGTAGATATAAGTTAACTATATTGCACATAATTTTATCTTTATAAAATCACTCAATAATATAAGTAATACTAATAAATAATAAATATCACTCAATTGGAATTTGTAACAACAAATATGTTAAATGTAATTTTTAAGAATACCGTTATGTTTATATAAAAACCCCAATTTTTGCAAATAAAGATTATTATTTTCTTAGCCTTAAAAATCGGCTTTTCAATTACCTTAAGGTTTCAATTGCTACATCCTAGGCATATAAATCTGCCAGGATACATTTATAAGTAGGGTCAGTGGCGCTGATTAGCGCCGGCAAATAGAATTAGGTGTTTTATAAACATTCACCCATTGTCCACAAACACTACACTAGTCTGTGTCCTTAAATTTAGTCCTTTTGTGCTACCTGCAGTGGCAGACAGAAAAAAGGGAAATATAACTGAAAGCAAAATTTGAAAGAGCGTTCGAAAGAAAAAAAAGTAGTATGAAGCAAACTAACCAGGGTCTCTAGTGGGAATCAAACCTATTACTCCAGGCTAGCAAAGTTGCGCATTTACTCACTGATCAACCGAATCACCCCTCCGCTGTTAATGGGGCAGATAACCAGTTGTGTTAAGTGTGGGTGTATTTTTCATTAATGTGCCATTTAAACTTCCGGCTACATTAGCTGCTAAGAAATATAAAATCCACACTTGATCCTCTTTCTCTGGCTCTAAGTGTATTAATTCTACCCTAATTTGCTACAACTAAGTCATTGCTGGAAAAATATTTTAGTAGAACTCGCTGCTTCCCGTTAGTCTTTTGGCTTCTTCTTTTAAAACGGCGCAGAAAAAAATTTTTAATACCTACTTGATGACTGTGTTTGTATTCTATTCCTTAATACAGGGTGCCCGTCGGCAAGGTATTACTACTTTGTTTTGCCGCAATTTTGGTAAACATTAGACTTGGCAGTTCATATTTGGCAGTCGTAAAGTAGAAACGTGGCAAACTTATTACAGAAAAATATTCAATAAACCAACGTGTTTTAAGCGTTTAAACAGTCATCGATTACTGTAACGATGAGAGAGTTACGTGAAACTTTTCGGAGAAACAACGTGCCAACAAAATGCACTATTTGTCGGGTAGTGAATGGTTTCGAAAAAAGAGGGACTGTAACTGATAGGCCCAAGCTTGGATCACAACGTACTGCAAGATCGGTATAAAACATTACTGCTGCTCAAGAAAGTGTTTAAAACAATCCATCAACCTCAATTTGAGGCCGTGCATTGGAGCTTTGTCTTCAAGGAACAACTCCGGCGGCAATTTTGCACAACGATTTGCATTTGTTTTCATTTAAGATTCGGTTGACACAAGAGCTTCTTCCAGAAGACTACTTAGCTGCCGTACATATGCCAACAGAGTTTTAGAGCTCGTCCATGATAACCCGGACTTTCATGAAAAAATCATAATAAGTGACGAGGCACATTTTCATTTGAATGAATATGTGAATAAAAAGAATAATCGGTTCTGAGCAATGGAAAACCCTTAAATTATTCATCGGCCACCTTTGCAACCATTAAAAGTGCCAGTCTGGTGTGAAATTCGGTCAGGAGGAGTTATTGGACCTTCCTTTTTTGATACAGAAAACAGTGTCGCGGTAACTGTCAATAGGGAGTTATATCGTGATATGATTGAAAACTTTTTAAACCCACAACTGTATGCCTTGGTCCCGGTTAACATGTGGTATCAACAAGACGGTGCCACATAGCATACAGGCAGGATTACAATGAAGTTACTGCAAGATCTCTTTCCACAAAAAGTTATTTCAAGAAATGGTGATAAAGATTAGCTCTCACGGTCGCCTGATTTGACTGCTCCGGACTTCTTTTTGTGAGGATATCTTGAAAAGCAAGGTTTATGTAAAATAACCAGAAACGGCGAAGCGACTCAAACAAAATATTCTTATCAAAATTAATGAAATACTGCGTGAAATGTGTGAGAATGTAACGATAACTGCGCTTAAAGTTGTTTGAATTTGTTAAACTAACAGAGCCGGAAATTTATCTGATATTGTATTTCATACTGGTTGATTAGTGTATAACACAAGTGCCTAAGTCTACTTCCTAGCGGTATCAACAGGGCAACTTTCAGTTCAATTACTGAAAGGCTAGCAGACATGGCTGAGATGAAAACAATCTTTCTTGGGTAAATGTGTGATCAGTGATTCACTGGTCTTGCTTGAGGCAGGTTGTCCTTGTTGTAGCTGTGTCATGTACATCGCCATAAAGTGGCGCAGCAATACAGGGTTTTAAGGGTATTAATACCTTATCTGTGTTAAATAGAAATTGGTAGGAATTATACGGCAGTAGGTTTCCGAGGCTGACCAGAGTCCTGTCTGGTACCACGGAAATTAGTTGGCGCCATGGCATGTTGAAGCATGTGCGTGACTCGGTCCTGACTGGCGGTGAGAAGATTATGCAGCATTGATAATGGTGGAGTAATTGATTTGTCTAAATGAGAAACAGAGCTGGGTGTCGAATTCGCTGGGTGCGACATGATAATCATAATCTTTCTTGCTTAAGGTTGGGCGCTGTTTCACAAGCGTGTGAAGAGGTGTCTTGTCGGCGCGGATCTGTTTTGATTATAAAGAAGCGAGTTCAAAACTAGAAACGCAATTCGGGTTTAGATAGCCCAACTCCTCACCAAGGGGTCTCTGGTGGCTACACAGAGTCATAGCAGAGAATTGATACCTGGGTGGTTGGGTGGTCCATTCTGGGGGCTCTGGTGGACGCTTTGTATCCATCAGTGTTGAAAGTACCGTGAGTTATTGCCAGCATGGCAGATATCACGTAAAATCCTTAACGTCTGTATTTAATACTTAATTACCGACATTAAGTTAAACATTTATCAATATAAGATCCAGTCTCTTTCATTAATTCAAAAATTTTATACAAACAAAGTAGTGTACCTTTCCGCTGAACACCCTGTTCTAAAGATTCATAATAAGGCGAAAGCTATTGCTGCTCTCTTGGTGTTGTGTGACTTTCCAGCCATTGGTGTGAAAACTTTGTCAAAGCTTTGATTAAGCTGTTTTAAATATGTCCTGCAAGCTTCACTCTGGTCTTGTACCCATCTCACTAATGCTTTGAAGACGTGGCCAACTAAGATGTTCCAAGAGTTTTGAATCACCCTCGCATATACAAAACAGTTATATACATTTAAAAAGTACTCTTGACGAAAACATACATTAAAATAATTCTAGCATTATGTTGCGTCTGCAGACTTAATCATACTCTTGGTGTTTAAAACACATCAAAAATAGTTTAGAAAAACCTAATTTTAAAACTCATTCCTAAGCTCAAGTAAATGCATTAAAATATTTATTTAAAACTTCTCTGCAAGGCATGCACTATGAATATTTCAGTCAACACATACAGGAGCCTTGGTTATACATATGTATCGGTATGTGCAAATGTTTGTTTGCTCGCATCTGTAAAATTAGTCATGTTTGCCATAGTTTGTGCCAATGGGTTGCCAGAGTACAAGTTCGTAAAATGTATGATGAACATTAAAAGAAATGCTGAGTGCTTAATATAAAATACAAATATTTTGTTGTTGTTGTTTTTTGCTTTTCCTCCTCTTTTCTTACTCACAGATTCATAAATAAACAGCATCAAAGTCTGTGAACCGTAAAGCCGCAAGAAAACATAAGGAAAATAAAAAATGAAGACGAAAAAAAAAAACGATAACGAAAATAAATTTAAGGAATTACTCACAGAATACATACCCTAACTCATACATAAACTTCTACGCAAACACGCATACACACTCATACACATATAAATACTCCCACTCTGTTCACCTTTAGATTGCTTGTGGTAATTTTGTTTTATACACATACATATGTTTAATGCATACGTATGCAAAAAAAGTAGCACTAACAATAACAACAACAACTACTTTAGTCATAAAAATACACACAAACATTTTTAAACGATAAAGTAAACTGAATAATAAATTTATTTGATGAAATACACCAACTGGAATCGGCCAAAAATGAAAAATATGAAATAACACACACACACACACACGAACACTCAAAGTTAAACAAAAGCTCCAACAGAAAACAGTTTGTAAATAAATTGTTGAAATAATTTTTTTTGTATGGCAAGGGGAATGGTGCCGTTGGAGCTATAACTTGTGCATGAATGTTCAATCTTTTTTTGATTTCTTAAAATTAAGTTTTCCATCTCGATACCGCTTGCCTGTTACGTTGTGTTCTTTACTAATAAAAAAATTAGAACAGAGCTTTGTTGGCTGACTGAAAGACATATGGACGGACAAACTAATCGCATGGCTGTCTGACACTGACTGATAAGTACCGCATTAAATTGATATAAAGTCATAACTCAACATCGGTTTAACTTGCAAAGATATTGAAAACAAGGGTAAAACGCAAACCTTTTGCTATTCGTTAATGCACCCTTCCTTTAGAAACAAACAAGGGCATACACACACATGCATACCCACATAATAATTTACTTAAACTTAAATTTACTTTTTCTGACATTCGTGTTGCAGCCAAGAAATCAAAAGTGTTGGTGTAAGTGCTTTCTCTGTAATGATAGCTTATGCATTTTCGCCATCTTTTGTGTATGTGTGTTTGTGTGTGACAATCGTAATGGCTCTGCTTTCAGTTCTTAAGCTAAAGGAATTTCATTTGAGCTTGACTCCGCTTAACTTCTTTCATTATTTCATTGTGGCTGACATGTTGCTAAGCTTCAAGATTCGGTGTTATCGACCGGCAATCATTATTTTAAATTTATTTTTGTGTTTTTTTGTTCTTACTTGATAAGTTTTTTTGTGTGTTAAAAAAAACTGGGAGCAGTGCAACAAAAAACAGTGATTTTGCAGGAACTTATATTTATGCACATATTTAAGGTCTTGTGCTCTTGAGTTTGTGCATAAATTTAATAGAGTTGGCCATGGTAGAATAAAAGTAGCTCTAAAATTCCACTTAAGATTTTTTAATTTTTTATGTAAAATCTGCTCTTGGAAGTATTTTTAAAACTTCTTGAACTTAAAGATATAGAATGAAAGTTTACTTTTTCAACCTTTTAGTTTTAAATCATTTTGCTTGAATAGAATTTTAACTCATTTCTATACGTTTTTTTACAAAAAAAAACATTCTTCTTCTAAATAAAGAAGAATTTAGCTCAAGGGATTTTCCCCGACTCCCCAGAACGAAGCTTTGACTTGCAAAACTTTTATTCAAAAATGATGTATAGCTATTACGAAGAAGGGCTTAGCAATAAAACCGCGGAGTATAAAGCGATGAAATATTTAAACCTTCTGTACCAAACAGCCGAAAAAGCCAAAATCCCGTTGGCACAACAGCAAAGTCTGAATGTGCTTTTATATGCATTTAAAGCTTAAATACAGCGCGTCTGGTGACAGATTTTTATTTTTAAACTTAAGTAAAAAACGTAATAATTAACAAAAAGTTTTATTAATAGCATTGACCGATAGGATAGAAAGGCGGATAATATTTTCTAAAGAGTATGTCATCCAGATGTCGTCCGTCGAGTTCAGAGTCAAATTAGGCGATCTCGGTGGCAATGTGATGTCCTCAAAGCAACTGATCAGTTATTAGGGAAATTTTCCCGAAGCAAATTCATCGAAGCTCTGGCTGTGTGTGCAGTCGCCTCATCCTGTTGAAGCCGCGTGAAAAGTACGATGGATGAGCTCACCAGTTATGCAAAAACAATTCGGTGATCATGCGCCGATTTTTTTCACCGTTGGCATTCGTCGAGAATTAAAAAAAATGGTGCAATTATTTCATGCCTGAATAAGGCACACCAAACAGTTACCAAATGGCAATAAAAAGGTTTTTGATATTTAAATCAAAAGTTGAAGATTCTTTTAAACCAGTGTCAGCAATTTTGCTTGCTGACATGGCCGTCTAAGTAAAAATGAGTCATATGACTTCAAAAACTGGGATTTACAGTGCGAAAACATCCCAACATCGTTTAGCAAAATTTTTTGCGTAAACCAAAGTCACTTTTTTTCAGCTCGACTTGAATTTTAAAAGGATGGAGCTTTAGATTCTTTTTTAAATTTAATTTTAATCGCTGCTCTTTTCCGTGTATATAAAGTTGCGGAATTTTTCGACAACTATTTTCTATTAGTTCAATGTTTTCAGGAAACCTTAAAGATCGACTGGGCCCTGGCCGTGGGATATTCATAGCCGAAACAGTTGCACAGAATCTCTGCAGCCGCAAACAACATAAATTTACACTCGGTCCATCACGTATTCGCCGAATACCTAACAGAATTGAACAGAATTGTCAGCGATTCATTTCGTAAGAATAATTACTCTTAAAAAAACTCTCCACAGCGAACGCATAATGCTTACTCGATCACTGCTGCATCATGGCTGACAAATCCGCTCAATCGATAATTCCAACGAGTCCACCATTCCTCTGCACCGCTTATTACTTTTTTAAATAATTGTATTTAAAAATATAAATTTGCCACTAGACACCCTGTATAAAAAAGGATTCTGTTTTGTCAAAATTTCATATTATGTTTATTTATTTACATTTCCGAAGGTATTCTTAATAGGCCTACAGGCTCCTGTGCGAAGGTGGCGAACTGTATTCTTCACTACCCTTCGTAAGATAACCTAGCCCTTACTTTTACATTGTTAAGTTTTACTGTGCCTTTTCTTTTTCTAACGGGCAGTATGAGGAATTTTATATTATTCTGATAACTTTTATTAAGTATACGCACAGATGGAAGCACTAGGCTCGAAAAGTCGATATAGGATTTTTCAACATTGTCGGTCGTCTTTCTTTCCGCATTTATTCTTTAACAACCTTCCAGTTTAAAGAAGCGACAAACAAATTTTTTAATTGTGTGTATGTATTTGTATTTTTATTTTTGCTTTAAATAAATAAACTTGCGTTTTTATACATGTTCATGTGTCAAAACACAAAATAAGCAACACAAAACTCGGAGGGTTAATTGAACATTACGTGGCTCTAAAATTATTATTTTATGGGAAAATTATTTTATGATTTTACATAAGACTTGAATGTAGCATTTGAATTAGTGAAAGACAAAAAATAAAGTTTTATAATAAACAGTTTTGTTTTATTAAATTAGCAGTTTTGACATAAGATATTATTTAAAAATTGTTAAAAGTTTAAAGGCTACAAAAAACTTTGAATTTTTTAAATGGCAAAACTGAATTTAACAATTTCATAAAACCCTTTGCTTTCGCATTGTCATATAAATTTGTTTTAGAGTATTTTTGCAAGGACTGAAAAGCGATTTGTACAGTGTGCAGTTCCCTAAAAAACCTTTTTTTCTAAGTTGATTTGTACAGTCTGTGCATCAGCTGCTGCCCATCGACCGCCAAACTCGTGTAACATACGCCCAAGGTATCCTCAATCTCGAGGCCGAAGTGGACGATTTTTCGGCCGAAAAAAGAAAGAGCAATGAAGCTCATTTCTACCCCAGCGGGTACGTGAATAAGCAAAACTATCGCTTCTGGGGCACCAAAGATTCACGAGTGATGCACAAGAAGCTTTTACACCCGCCCAAACGGACTGCATGGTCCGCTGTTCACGCTGGGGGAGTCATCGTGTCATTTTTTTCGAGAACGCCGCTGGTCAAACGACAACCGTGAACGGCGCCCGCTATAGAGCCTTGTGAGCCAAGTTTTTTCTGCTGCAATTGAACGAATTAAGATTGGAGGACATGTATTTCCCACAGGACGGAGCAATGGCACACACTGCGCGAGCCACATCCAATATTCTGAAGGCGGCGTTCCTAGGTCGCCTCATCTCTCGTTTTGGTGATTTATGTTGGCCCGCAAGATTGCCCGATTTAATCGTTGCATATTTTTTTGTGGGGTTTTTTTGAAGTCCCGTGTTTACGTGAACAAGTCCGATACGCTGGCAGCACTCAAGGACATTATTAGATACAAGTGCGAGAATCTGTCGCCGAAGTGATAAAGAATGTCATTAAGCAAGCCCGTATAGCAATCAATTGTGGTGGCGCCCGTTTGGCCGATATCATCTTCTCGACCTGCACAATAAAATTCTAAAGGTTTGAGTAAAAATAATCAAGAAATAGAATCAAATTTTTCATTTAGAAAAAAATGAGAGCCAAACAACTTCGGATGAATTCTTTTGGCCCACCTTGTACTTTCTTTTTGTTTAATTTTTTTTAGATGTGCCCCATTTCGTAAATCGTCTTTTGAACTTTTCTCAATGCTTTTCGTTTAACAGTTTTACAAACACAATCTTTAACAGAGAATTTATTATTGCTGTGTGTTTTGCTTTAGTTGTTGTTATTGTTGCTATTTATACTTAAATCGTCATTCGAACATATAAACATCAGCACATACATACATACTTACGAACAAATACCTTTTTTCCCCAAAATGGTTTTTTTGGTTTAAAAAGCTTTTTATTTCTTCGTTAAAAAGAAAATATTTAACTTTTTTTTTGGGTTCAGCAAAGTGCATTTAAATGCATTTTGCTCTCTTGTAGCGACTTTTGCCAGAACAAAATACCAACAAAAAGCAGGAAGAAATCAAGAACCATCCACAAGCAGAGTTGTATTTAAGAAATGATTTTAAAACGAAAATGGTTTTTGAAATAAATATGTTTGGTTTTTCTATATTTTTGTAATATTTTTCACATCCATTTATTTGGTTCACAAGTGTGTGTGATTCAATTCTTTTCTATGAGTGTGCTTGCACTTATATTTGAGTTTTTAGAAAAAAAAACACACACACACACACACACATGCATACAAAAGAAGTCGTAACATTTTGTTACGATTTTAAGATTAAAATACATGTAAAAAGTGGATTTTGTTACAAGAATAGCAGCAACAATATCGTTTCTTTATTTTTATTTTATAGTTTTTATTTATATTTATATAAATTTTGTTGTCGTTTTTGTTATGGCATTTTATATGTTTGTATGTTCGTATGGTTGTATATGTTACAATATGTATTTTTTGTAACTATAATGAAATGTTTATGGTAAAAAATTTACTACAAAATAAAAGGAAACCATTTTATCGTATGATTATGTGATTTTTTTTATATTTGTTTGCCAGTTTAAATATATGTTTGTAAAAGTACGTCAATATGTTGGTGTATAAGGTTTAATAAACGGCTTTTTTATTTAAGTTAAAATTGAAATATCCAACTCCTAAATGTATTGCCATGATGTAGAGTGGGAGTGTTTCGCGCTGCAGGATATCAAATTTTAAAGCTGATGATAACCATGTATAGGAAATTCAAGGAATTAAAACACAATTGTTTTTATATGATGCTTTAAAAGGAATAATTAAGTTATAAATAAAAGTAAACGACTGTTAAAACTGTGTCAGCTTAAGTCACTTTAAAATTTAATTTTTTTAACATTGATTTTTTACTTATTTACTAAGATGGCTATTACAGAACGCTTGTTTTATTAGTCGAACTTTGAATTAAGTTCTAGGTACTTTGATATTTTCTGCTTCTTCTTCTTCAATTTCTGGCACCAAGTTTCGAGATATCTTTCTCCATTTTATCCTTTCATCGAAGTTTTTGTCATCCCCTCCCGCGTTATCTTTAACGAGGTTCGCATTCAAACGACTTCTTAGCTGGAACATCTTCATTTGTTCTCACAACATGACTTAACCAACATTAAGTTTTATTACCCATAGCTTGCACAGCTCGCAGTTCATACGACAACGGTTTTCTCCGCTTATGGAAGAATATTCCTCTTAAAAATTCCGAGTACTGTCTTATCTGCTTTCGCAAGCACCCATGCTTTAGAACCATATTAAGCAAGGATATTTAGTATCAGTGTCTTGTAGAAAGTAATTTTTGTCTGTCGGGAGGTGGCTTTGTTTTGAAAATGCTTACTTGGTTAAAATTATCAGCTATTGGCCAATATTGTTTGTTTTGTTAATGGCTATGCCGAAGTAGACAAAAAACCGTTGACTATATTAAAGTTGTAGTTGTCAACATCCACTGTCTGCCCAAGTCTACTGGACGTCTTGTTCGTTGATACCATCAAATTGATTTTATTTGCATTTACTGCCACACTTACTTTGGCTGATTCTGTCTCGACTTTTTCAAAGGTGGAAGCTACGGCTCGCGTTGTTCGCCATGTGCTGCTTTGTGAATAGTTTGCCAGTTCTATTCATATTTGCGTCTCGTATAACCCTTTTTAAGAGGATGTTAAAAAGATCACACGAAAAGCCTTTTTTCTTGTCTGAGACCTTGTTTGGTACTGAAAGGCTCGGAGATGTTCCTGCCTGTACCAACTGCGGATTGCATCTTAGTAAAAGTCTTCCTGTAGAGTTGTTTTAGTTTCGCAGGGATGCCAAAGTCAGCGATATCTTGAAGCCTCATATGGCTGTGGAAAGCGACCTTGTTGTCAACAAATAGATGCTATGTGCCGATTTGTGTTTCTTAGGTTTTTTCCAAGATCTAGCAGAGTGTGTGTATATGGCGATAGTGGCTTTGCCAGGTCTAGAGCCGCATTTTTATGGTTCAATTATCTCGTCGACTTTTAATTTCAATCTCTCACACAATACACTGAATAGCGTTTTGTAACCAATGGGAAGGTCACTTTTTCCTCTACGGTTGGCATAAAATTTCTTTTTTTTCACGGGACATGAAGATTGATGTTATTATCCTCCTATACAGATTGTGCAAACAAGCTGATGCATATGTGTTATCAGTTCAGCTGGTAAGCCATCGGCTCCTGCCGCCTTGTTATTCTTAAGTCGGGTAACTTCCATTTCGACCTTTTTTTGGGTAGGCGGTGTACACTTAATACCACAGAATACACAGAATAGTCAAAAAACGATCTGGCAGCACTAGCGTACTACTATGGCGTAAGCTAGATAGCAATAAACGAAAAAAGATGTATTGCTATCCCTTATATTTGATAATGGTAAATGTCATTTCATTTATTTACAATTTTGCAGCTTCTGCCTGCAAGAAAATTAAACACAAGAAATATACACCAAAATAACATTTAAACTTCACTAATTTATTATAAACTTGATTTTATTTAAAAAATCTTCTTAATAAACAGTTTAATTTTAGTTTTATTGAGAATTTTAATTGATAACTTTCAAAAATAAGCTTGACCAACTTCCAGCGGTGCTTCTTCTGTTTACAAAAAAAATTAAACACACAAAATACACAACAAAAAAGCAATAAAACTTCACTAATTGATGTTCTACTATGTTTTGTACATACAATCTTCAAACCACACGGCATTATTAAAGGTTCTTTTATAATTTTAATTTATAACTTGGAAAAATAAAATTTTTATTGCAATTTTAAGCCAAAATATTGTGTTATTTTATTTAACTTGTTTTAAGAATGGTAATGTCTATCTGCTTTCACTTACCTACATGTTGTTTCATTTTTTGTCCCAATCTGATCATAGTATTAAAACCAGCGAGCCACTTATTAAAAATCAAATTTTTAAATGTCACTTTTGACAGGTCTGGGTAGTCGGTGCTTAATACCGTCCTCTGGAATTGGTTTTGTAGCATCTTCATCGTTGGTACTACCAAGTGCCAGCAGGGGTGAAAAATAGTTTCTCGATATCCTCAGCGCACTATTTGTATCAGTCACCAGATTACCTTCTTCGTCTTTGCTGGAGAATATGCCTATACCAAAGCCTTTACTTGGATGTTTTACTCTTTAGTAAAATTTTCGGACTTCATTCTGACTCCTGAGGATGCTTACACTAACGCTTTTCCATTTCTTTCTTATTTCTGTGGAATATACATTTTCTTTCCTCCTTTCTTCCCGATAGCTTTTCTTTGCAAGACGCGTTGCTACTGACTGCCGTGTGGCCCCGTTTGCCACATTCTATACTTCAGTAGCATTACGGTACTCCTGGTCGTATCATGGGAAGGCTTTTGGCACTCAAGTACGTATAAAGTGGCATCCTTCATGGATTTAGTAACGCTTTGCCATTGCGCTACAACATTGTCGGAACAAGGAGTGCTTCTCTCAAGCACATTCACACCAGTGCAAACCAGCGAGATGAGTGGTGCAACAAGGTAATGATCCTAATCGATATTCACTGCTTGGATCGATCGTTTGTCTTACACAATTAATGAATGCCTTCCGTCTATCATAACATGGTAAAATTTATTTCTTTTGTTTTGATCTGGTGACAGCCCTGTGGCCTTATGTATATCGAGATGTCAAAATCTTGTGCTGCTAACTACCATTTTAACGCAGCAAAGTCTACCAGTCCCATTCCGTTATCGGATGTTTCCTCGTGGAGGCTAAATTTTCCGCCTGTTGAACAAAAGATATTTTCCTTACTATTTTCCTCCTAGGAAAATTTCATGTCATGGCTGTGGTAGCAGGCATACGCTCTCTCTAGGTGCTCGTTAAATATAATTTTGCTATGTTCATCTGCGGTCGGGGCACGGGCAGAGAAAAGACTGATATTGAAAAATTTTGGCTTTTACACAAATTGTGGCAAGCGTATTATCAATCGGAGTAAATCTAAAGACAATATATTTGAGTCCAACTCCTGTCTTGTTTCATGGCAGCTATAATACATTGCGTTGCATTTTGATGTAGTTTAAACGCCTTTCTCATTCGATCGCACTTCCTTTAAGGCAGTAATATTGGCCTTGTACTTTTCAAGTACATTTGCTTGTGCGTATACGTTAACTTCCCTATTTTGGGTTCGAACATTCGATTGGTAGATTTGCAAAGCATGATCCCTTAAACATTTGCGGGGTAGTCAACATTAGAGAGGTCAGTTACTTCCAACGCCTTAACCAAATTTTATTGTTCTTGAGTTCACCCACACTTTTTGACTCCCTACATTTGATCGGCATTGAAGGCATCAACCACAGGTCAGCACGGGGAGGTCAGTGTCTGCAGCTTAAATGAACGAGATTGTTCTAGGCTTTACCAGTTTAAAATGAATTAGAGCCACCATTTGGGAACCAACATTTCGTGCGTCACCCACACTTTGATTTTTCAAATGAACTTATTTTCTAGAAACTAAATTAAATTAAATTATCATAAAGTACCAAGTCATAGTTAAGTTCTAAAAGCATAAAAAATTTTTTTTTTGTCCCAAAATTTAGAATTTTTTCTTTAACGCAATTCACTTTATCTCTTTGCTATTTAAAAATTTATTCGAGGTGTATAGACTTAAAAGAGCTAAACCCTGTTTCTCTTTCTATCTTTTTTGGTACAAAAGTTACAAAATTGACCCCACTGTAGCCAGAATTAATTTTTTCCTATTTTTTACCCCTTGGGAAGCGCAGAAGTTAGAAAATGAAAGATTATTATCTTTTTGACATATTTTTCTACCGAATTTCCTAAAATTTCTTCGTAGTGGGTTTTTACATTTGAAGACGTATACGCACCAAAATAAATAAATATCACTTTCAATAAAAAAATTTGTTGTTTTGATTAAAAAATTTTTTAAATTACAACCTATCAAGAAATCTGCATATTCAATTAACAACTTTAATTAAAAGTTTTAAAAAATTTTTAATTAAAAAAATATTTTATTAATTAACGATTTTATCAATATACAAACAAATCTAAGATTCAATACAAATAAATTAAAGTATTAATTGATTTTTATATAAAAAAAAAATTTTTTTGTTTTTTATTTTTTTATACTTTTTTCTGTTTATTTGAGTTTGTTTAAAAAGTTTTAAACATAGTTTTTTTTAACCTCCACATTCAAAAATTCAACTTCGGCAACTGAACTTGAGGTGAGCTTTGCAAAAGCAAAAAGGGCTTTAAGTAAGATTAAAGCTTTTTTTAAAAGAATTTTTAAGCAAATATCATTAATGGCATTGGCTTTTAAAAAACGATTAAAATTTAAGTTGGGGCAATTAAAGTTTTTATTAAAATTGCAAAATGTTTTGATTAATAAGTAAATTTTAAAAAAAATTGGGAATATATTTTTCTTGCCGAGACCTTATCTGTAGCTGAACGCACTTAGGTTGTACGATTAAAAATCAGTCAATCAGTTATTATTGATTCCTTAATGTGTAAATAAAAAAATTAACTAGCAGGCACTTGCAGTAAGAGCCACTCAAATTGATTGCAAAAGTATTTATTACTTTATTTTTTCTAGTTCCAGGCTAATCATAGTTTGAACATTATATTTCACTTAAACTTAAGTGCCTCTTAACAGTCATATAATTTAAATCTATTTTTATAAGAAATGATTTCCAAATCAAATGAATTCATTGAATTCAATTAGTTAAGTAATCGATTAATAATTAAAAGCTAATCGACATTAAAAGACATAAACATATTTAAGTTCTTAACCTATAAACACTATAATTAAAAGACATTCCATTAATGTAAACTTAATTGTAGGCTTTTTGTTATCTAACAAACAAATTTCCATTTAGCCTTTAAATGGGGGAAAGGAAGTATCGGAAGCAAAGGAAGGAATCTAAAAGCATCTTAATGTTAAGCAAAAATATTTAAGATATAAAATTCATTTGTAAACTTTTACAAACAAACACACACATAACGCCCAAATAACTAACAAAACAAACCTTAATTTTTAGGCAGCGTTTGGTAGGAAATTTTTTCCATTTGTTGAAAAAAAAAAATTGTTAAAATAAAGATTAAATTAGAGACACATATGAGCACGTTTGTGTGCGCCTGCATGTGTGGAGAAAGTATATCCGTCTTCTTAAACAAACACACTCAATTTGTATTTGTCACTTTGGCCAAGGATAAGGAAGTCGATGGCCATGACGACAACGGAAATACAATGCTGTGTGCTGGCATTTATTAATGGCCCAACAGTATACAGATTGACAAAGTGATTAATCATTATTTAAGATACTGTTGACATGATTTAATTCAATTCGATCCTGTACAAACGATCCGAATATATTTTAATTTGATTTATTACCTTGACATTCAATATGTTATATAAGTATATTATGTTTGTACATACAGACATATACATTCATACATATGTATATGAAATGTACATTTTCTCACTTATGCATTCTTTATTTTATTCATTCGTTTCTTTACTCGCACGTAAGATTTAAGAAATAAGATTCAAGAAAAAGACATTTTAGTCTTTATTACGGTCAAATAGAACTGCTTTTTAATTTCTGATTGAGAGATTGGCAAACAAGATGTCTGTTAAATATTTGTATAAAGTTTTTTTTTAGTTTTGTTATTGTGATGACTTTGACCAATCGTTTGGTAAATATTTGATACTGTGTTAATCTAATAAAAAAAATTACAAAAAAAAAACTTTTAAACAAATTTATATTTTATAAAGCAGTGGTTCTCACTCTTATTTAAAAAATGATCCTCGATTAAAATTTTTTATATTTTTTGGCTTAGCCGCGTATGCAGAGTGACCGCTGAGAATTTGAAAAAAGTGACACAAAAAGTCGCTTAAAGCCAACAAAGAGTCGCATAGAAAAAGGATAAAAAAATAGAGTCATTATCATTTATAAGGCTTTAGTTCTATGTTTCTTGTAAATAATTTCACTAAAAAGAAAATGACGTTTTATTCCCATACCCAATATTCAGGATCTTATTAGAAATATTTTTCATCTTTCAGCACAAAGCAGCCCGTACTTCTTTCGTGTTTGTTAGGAAGATTCTCTACCAATCAGCTGTTTAAAAAAAACAAATAAAAAGTTAAAACTGGTCCAGTAAGCATGTGCCAGTTAATTTATTAAAAAAACATGTAAAAACTAGTAGACTTAATACCAACAAATTTATTTTCTTGAAATCAATTTTTAACGGTTTCAGAATTTTTTGGCCCGCATTGATATAAATTTAAAATTGTTCAGCAAAAATTTAAGAATAATAAATATCGATGTTTCTTGGCAGTTATTTTTCAAACTATAAAAAGTCTCCAATTTTTGCCCAAAAAATTCTAAAATAATTAAAAACTTAAAAGGATAATGTTTGCAAGTCTTTTGATGGTTCTTTGGAAAAAATCGAATAAGGGCTTTTATGAGCTCTGATACACAGAAAGAAAACTCGCTTTCTAAAATCAAGAATTTTATTCTTGAATTTATCCAAAATCTTTATAAGCACGATCCTTACTTACATTTTCTTAAATCAAGCCTATTCGAATTGCTTCAACAAATCAAGCAGAAAAAAGCTTGTTGTTTTAATATATTATTTTACATTTGAAAACAAAGTGTCTCGGTGGCCTAGAGGTAACGCGCTTTTACTGCGGTGCAGAAATCCCTGGTTCGAATCTCAGCTTCGGTAAGTACAAAAAGGAAATTTTTAAATTATAAATTAATTATAAAATAAAAATAAACTATAAAATTCTTCTTCTTTAATAAAGCTCCATAAGTCAAAAAAATTACATTCCACTTTCGAATTAATCCAGTTTACGGCTTAAATCAATCTTTTTCACGCTTAGATCAAGTACGGTTTCGAACTTAAATCAATCCTTTTTTGGCTTAATTGTGGCTAAAAGTAAGAAATTCGTAGTTGAAAAATTTTACTTGGAGTAAGAAATTTCGTACTTGATTTAAGAAAAACCGTACTCACCGTACTTTTGACACCGCTATGGCTTGATTTAAGTAAAGTTTTCTTAGATAATTTTTTGTGTGTACAATTAATTAAGCAGCCTTTTAAAAATTCTCATATATAAAAAAAAAATAAATAAAAAAAACTTGAATCTTGAATTTCAACTGTTTTATGTACTAAAGGGACCATAATACATTAAAAAAAACCAAGTAAGACCGTTACATTCGACTATGCCGAATCTTATATGCCCTTCACATTGGCCTTTCGTAACACCGAGCTTTTTTTATTCTTATTTATTTTTTTTATTTATGAAATACTTAGAATTTTTAGGTAGGGGTCGGTTCCATACTGCAACCCTCGTAGGTTGACTATGAGAAAATTGTAGAGGTTTTTACTCTAATTATTTCAAATTGGCAACCCTTTAGGGGATGGAGTAAGGGGGTTAGTATGTTTTAGAAAAATGTTTGCAAGGAAAAATTAGTTTGGGTCAGTCCCAAATTTGATCAATCCACGGGCACCCGGGAAGCTGTAGGGGGGATTTATTACAATATCCCAATCTTTGTATGGGAGACCCGTTTAGGTGATGGAGATAGTGGTAAGGATATTCTATGAAGTTTCTCAGACGGAAAACTAATGGGGGTCTGGTTATATATTTTATTTTTCTAGGGGAGGCTCCGTTGAAGTTGAAGGGGTTCTTACCCTATTTTTCAAATATTGTATTGCAACCCTGTAAGCAGCTGAACATAGGAGTTAAATATGTTCCACAAAAATGTTTGAAAGCAACAAGTAATTGGGGTCGGTCTTATATTTAACTTTTGTAGGAGCACCCTGGAAGCTGTGGGAGCGAATTAAAAAAATTACAAAAAATTTTACCTTGTATGGTAACCCGGTTACAGTAAGGGTGTAAGTATGTTCCACAAAAAATTTTGTGAGGAAAAATTAATGAAAGTCCTTTTCACATTGCACCCGTGCAGGAGCAACTCCGGGACAGTTGCTATAGTTTTTGAGTACAAATTTTAGAGAAATAAACAGAGGTAGTCCTGGTTTTCGGCTTATATCTCGGTCAGTTATTAAGCGATTTTGCTTAATTTTATTATTGATTTTTTTTGCAAATATTTCTAATAGTTTGACATCACTAACGGGTCGATGTGACATTGGCGGTTTCAGGAAGTTGATTTAAAACATAACACGGACAGACGTGCACATAGGCAGACGGGCATATTTACATCGTTAAATCAACTTTCCAATTTTTAAAAAATCAAGTAATTATATACTTTATGGGGTCACAGATGGATATTAGGGAAATCAAAAACGAAATGACAAACTGTTATATGCTCTTATCACTTATGGGAAGGCTATAAAAACATATTCCGTCCAGTGGCCTTTACATTGGACTTTCATAACCAGTACATCAAGGGCATTTGTTACTAAAACATTTATACCTCCCATTGATACAGACGATGAACCTTGATATATTGTGTCTGTATTAAAACACGATATTGGGTATTAAGGGCATGTAAATTCACCCTTTTCACCTGGCCTTAATTAGAGATTACGATTAGATCGTGGATAAGTGTATTGTTTAGATGTACTTTGTCACAAAGCTCATATCTCCGAAGAACCAGGCCTGTAGTCAAAAGAGCATAAATGGCGTATTAGGCCGTCTTTGGACGACGAAGCCTTGGGGAACCTCTAATGTTAATCGGGAACCTTGAAAGCGGACGCCAAATGCAACAAGTGTAAATAACAGCGACTAATGTCAGTTTGTATTACGTCCTCTACGAAAGCGGTCGCTTAATAAAAAATTAAATTTCACATAGATAGAAAAAAATTGTTCTTCGCAAGAGGTTCGAGAAGGTTTCTGCTTTGTAAGGGAGCTTTTGTAGACTCTTAAAGGGGATGATCATTTTTAAACAGCGGTTAATGCTAAATAAGCAATTTGATTTACCAGCAATGACTGCATATTCCTTTTTACTATCCAGTTTTGCTACTTGTACGCTCTTGAGCAAACTCTTGCAACTTTTTAAAAACCTTAACCAAAAAATCTAGAATGGTTTGTGCAGGATTACTGGCATTTGCCAAGAGAGTGTGGATCACCTTTGGGTTCATTACATCCAATAAGTTTAACAAGAACAGGGTTTTATAATATTTAGGATCTTAAAGTGCTATGTGGGGTCTTCACAATCAGCTAGCCTAACCTAACCTAGTCCAATATACCCCTTTTGGGAGCATATGGTTTCTATAAGATGTCTTCGTCTTACTTGGTTTCCTGCTGTTTTTTTTGCGACTTCCTTAGTAAGGTAATTCTATTCCAGCTTTAGGAGAGTTTCTGGGCTCCCAAGGCTTTGTCAGAATTCACCTTAACATCAGGCTTAATATGGTGGAGTTTTTTTCTGGGAAAATAACCGTTTTCTTGCTTTTGAAATGTTCTTTTTGCTTATAAATTAGTCCTTCTTTATTCAGTCTATAGAAATCAATGCTGCCTAAGTTTATAGATCACAACATCATGCATATGATTCTGAGTGATTAAATGACGTAATGGTATTCAATACCAGTCAGGTTTCACTCCAGTATAACAGGATTGACTTAAACCGTGCGTTGAGTTTTCTAAGTCCATTTAGATATTTGTAACATTTAACCAACTGACTGTCTAATAGCTGCCCTTGCCTAGGGCTGTCAATATGCTTATAGCTGGCAGAAATTATCGACTGTTTTGACCGGTTGGCCCTGTAGCATGATATAATCTTTACTAACGTTGTTGATCTCTGCAGGGAAGTCATTTTAGTTTTATAAAAGCCTCTTTAATAATTTAGCTTAGAATGATTCGACGACATTTGCATGTTATTTTTCTTGGCGTTATTTGGGTCGTTGCCTTTATCTCATTTTCCTGATTAGTTTCATTTTTGAATAATTTTTGATTCACTTCCAGTTTACCTTCTGCATGGTTTTTTCGTCCTTCATTCAATTCTTCTTAGTAGTTTCTCCTATGGTAACCCTTTGCTCGAAATGTTTCTTTACCTTTAAGTTTGGGCATGATTGTTATACCCTGCGATCACCGACTGCTCAGCTCCTGTAACACTTTCAATGGGAGAAAGAATCGTTTTTTTGCTGAACAAATTTTAAAAAATATTCTTAAGGTTAAAGATTGAAAATTCCTTTATTTTGCCGACTAACATTTAAGAATCACTTTCCTTTATCACATTCTTGTTGTCACCATTGTTATCGATAAGACAAATTAGAAAAGTGCAGAGTTATAGGGAAACAAAAGAAAACAATTTTTTTTAACGTTATCCATACATTTTAACTATAATCAATGTGGTGGTAAATATATTTTAAAATCTAAAACAGTTACAATTGATGACAATTTTGCTACCAATTTTGTTTTATTTTTCTTTTTTTGCGTTCCTTTAGGAAAAAATCACTTCTCTACACCCTCAGACCAGATTGTTTTTTATTTAAGTTGACATGCCGTTCAACACTGCCACAATTTATAGGATTTCAATATATTTTGTCACTTTTCTTGAAGCATAGTACGTGTTTCTCATTCACAAAAGATAAAAACGACATCATTTAAATAAGTACGAATATAGATTTTTTTGTTTTTGTTTTTTTTCGTGTTTCATCTGCTTAACCAGTAGACGGATACTGAATGTTTCCTTGGGGAAATACTTCATTATCATCAAAGTTCTATACAAAGTATCAATGCTACTCTTGTTATTCTTATTATTAAAGATTTTCTTTTTTGATGCGTTAAAGCTGTTTGTTTCTTTCGTATTGGTAGCGAAGGACTTTAAGTAAAATAATAATAATGACGACAACATGCTGACTTCGGCTTTAGATTTACACTTGAAAAAGTTAAGTTTTTCAAATCAGAGGGATAAGCATTTGAAGTGTAAAATGAGGCAATAAAAAAATCCGAACACACACACACTAATATAAAAACAAACAAACGAATAATAAAGCAGTGTTTATGTGTTTGTTTATATTTGTAAGTTAAATAAACGGCAGCGAAGAAAAAAATAAATAAATAAATAAAGTTAACAAAATAATGTCAATTGTAAATTTGATAAGAAACGAAATAAAAGTTAACATCCGTCGATTTACTTCTTAGGGATGCCATCAGCAATACAATATCCTCATTGCCATCAATACATTTAATATTTGCTTGAAGTATTGCCAGCATTAAAAATTTTAATATAAACATTCATATTATTGTGGCACGCACTTACCCGCGATATTCCCATAAACGTTGTCGCACTTAATCCCACTTTAAGTTGATGTGCAAAATGAATACAATAACAAATAGAAGCAAAGGCATACACTTAACCAATAAACACTTGTACATACATATGCACATACTTTCGTATGTATTTGTAAATATTATATATTAATCATCACCAGGCCTGTCAGCAACATCATGAAGTTCACCGTAGTGAAATCTAAAAAGAAAAAAACGCCAGGACTAAAACAGAAGCATAAAGAAAGACACATAAACAGCCAAACAGATCTGTGTGACTTACTCCTCCTCTACATGGCATTACACAGATATACCAAAATTAAAAACAAAAAAAAATTCAGACGTTAAAAACATATAAAAAAAAAATACGTGGCTTGATGGCGGCATAGTTGGTTGGTTGACTTTGAGTGGATTTAGTGCAACTGAAATTGCCGGCATTAAGAATAAATGGATGTTTTATTATGTTGCTGCTTTGTTTTATGTCGCTTAATGTCGTTTCATTTTACAAAAAAAAAAAGAATTTCATCTCTCTAGGATTTGCATACGATTTTACCATATCTGTCGTTTAAAATACATAAATTTATACACACACACACAGACAAATTTAGCCAAACAAATACTCAGTTGAACAGATATAAAAACATACATACAAACGTGTAGTACATAGTGTTTGCTCGATATTCCTAATAATGCTGAGCGATACACACACATGTACATATCCAAACATGCTTAAACATTTACATTTAGTCGCATGTAAATGTGTGTACACTTGTGTTTGTTGTAAGTTAATTCAAGTTTTTAGTCAAAAACTTAAGCTTTTGGGAAAAAATCTAAAATTTTTATGAACAGAAAAGTTTTCTTTTTTTCTTTTAAATTTAGCATTCATACAATCATTAAAAGAATCTGGCTTTTTTTCAAAAAAAAAATAAAGTAAGAGAGTTATATTCGTCTGTGTCGTATTTTGCATACGCTTGTGTGGGGGTTTCCCCTAATTTTTTCAAATTTTGTCCAGCAACACCCTAAAAGGGTGGGGATGGGGAGTAAGTTTGTTTTTGGAAAATGTTCTTCATTTGACCTACCCACGGTCACCCTGGAAGCTGTAGGGGGGGATTTATTGCAATTTCCCAAAATTTGTATGGGAGCCCCCTTAAAAAATGTTTGGGAGGAGAAACTAATGGGGTTCAATTGTAAACTTTGTTTCTCTAAGGCCGACTTTGGGGAAGCTATGGGCGTTTTTAAATAATTTTTGTCAATTTTGTATGGCAATCCCCTTAGTTAATGGTAATAGGGTGTATGTATGTTCCAGAAACATGTTTGGGAGAGAAAACTTTTGGAGGTCTTTGATACATTTTATTTCTCTAAGGGCGACTCCGGTTAAGTTCAAGGGGTTTTTACCCTTATTTTCTCAAAATTTGGGGGGCAAGCCTGTAAGAGGCTGCAGATAGGGGGTAAAAAATATTTTGGAGGAATAATTAATTAGGGTCGGTCTTACATTTGACCTTTGTAAGAGTGCCCTGGAAGCTGTGGGAGCGATTTTAAAAAAATTTTAATAAAATTTAACTTTGTATGGCAACTCTGTTAGAGATTGGAGATAGGGTGTAAGTATGTTCCATCAAAATGCCTCCAATGAAAAATTGATGGTAGTCGGTCTTACATTGCACCCGTGTAGTGGCAATTTTGGGGCAGCTGTGTAGGTTTTTTATGTACAAATATATAGAAAAAAACAGAAGTAGTCTTGGTTGCGGGTTTATATCTCTGTCAGTTATTCCGAGATTTTGGTAAGTTGCAATAGCGAAACTTCTGCAAGTATACCTGATGTTTTGACACCACAAACTGGTCCGCAAACTATGAAGGGCTTAATAAACTTGATTTCAACAGATTAATGGAGGACATGCAGACATTGCTAAATCAATTTTCTTATGTACTAAGTGGGCCAAAAGCAGTCATCCCATGTTGTTTGCGATGCATTTGGCGGTTGGCAGGCAGCAGCTGATGCACGGACTGGACTTTGTAGGAGAACATTCGGAGGTCTTTAACCAAAATTTGCCTTAGGGACGACCGGCTGATGGCTAATTGCAAGGCATGGCGTCTGGTCGGTATTTCTGGTGAAAGCTCGACATTCTAGCCAACAGCGGCGATATTCCCGGCCGGTCACTCTTGGCAGTGTCTCCTTTGATTCCATGCTCTTCAAGGTTAGTGGCCAAACGGCGCAGTGTTTGCACAGTCGGTGCCGGACGAACAACATAAAAGACTTGCCGACAAATAAATCAGCGATGCATAGTTTTAGCCGCCTGTAAGTCTAAATTGGGAATTTAATAAAGAAATTAATCAATATGAACATTTTCTAACAAACCAGCATGTTTTTGTAATTTCCTAGGTTCAAATGATGGAGCTCAAGGTATGGTTAGCCTCAGCACCGTGTGGCGTGAGAATAACATCTGCATTGAGGCGAAAAAATAGACATTCAACGCCTGTGTAAAAAAGCAGTTTTACAAAACTTCAAAAAAATATTGTGGCCCCAGTTTATATTGAATTTGAATTTCACGTAACTTTCTCATCGTCCCAGTAATCGATGATTGATTTTGATAAAATGTTTTACGATTAAAATACGTTGGTTTACTGAAAATTTTTCCATAATAAGTTTGCCACGGCTGAACTTCACGTCTGCCAGAATTGACTTGTCAAGACAAATTTTTTTTATAAATGGCGGAAAAACAAACTTTGCCGGCGGACACCCTGTTGTTTTCAACTTCCACTGTCTGCCCAAGTTCACTGGACGTCTTGTGCGTTGATATCTTCAACTTGGTTTTCTTGCATTTGCGGTCAGACACACTTTGGCCGATTTTTGCTAAACTTTTTCAAAGGTAGAAGTTACTTCTCGCAATGTTTGCCCCATAACTCAATATAATCGGCTTTAGCAAGTAACATGTGCTGTTTTGTGTATAGTGTGTCAGTTAAATTCACATTTGCGTCTCGTAAAACTTTTTTTTTTTTTTAAATGTTAGACGTTTGGTACTAGAAGACTTACAAGTATTCATGCCTATCTTAACTGAGGGCCTGCAGAATCAAACTAGTTTTACAAGGTACCAAACTTAAACCTAGCTTGAAAGTCCTTTGAACTTATAAGGCTGTCGAAACGGACCTTTTAGTCGACAAATCGATGGTACGTATGGATCTGCCTCTCCTGGATCTTTTCCAGGATCTAGCGCTCTAAAAAAATACAGAAAAGAGAATACAGAAAAAATACCAGCATTTTCAGAGTTAATGTTGACCTTTTATTCCAGCCTAATAGGCCTTTACACCAAAAAATTTTTTTTGTATTAAAACTTAAAGTACAAAAATCTTTTATTAACTTCTAAAAGAACAGCACAAGACAGTAATTTTTTTTTAAAAATTTTAGTTGGGAACAAACAACTATTTTGACCGAGAATTATTTGCATCCTGTTGTATATTTTTGTAATATTTAAACAACAACTTCAAGTCATGAGTATTATAACAGCTACCGCTTTACTAGTTCCTATATTGCTACTGCTAATGTTCTGTAAGTACAGAACGTACAAATGTGCACAAACAAACAAACATTTTCAAGTATTTCTATTTATATCATCCGTGTGTTTGTAAAACTGTATGTATATCCTTCTAACGCAAACAGTGCACAATAGCCTATAATGAAATAATGTTATTGATTTCAGCTTTAATGATAAAATGTGTTCCCCTTGCATACACATAACAACTTAACACAAATACACAGACACGCACATAAACGGAAAACATTCATGCATGTTTAGCAGTGATACTCATAAAGATGAACAGGATGATAATGTTACTGCTTCCTTACGGATGTATTCACTGACTATCTCTGTCTGTCTATCTTTTCATCAGTATCGACTAATTTTTATTGAACATTTTTAAATAATTTTTCCCTCATGCCATCCATAATTAATATGAATTTGTAGCTGTTGTTCTATGTATTAAGTTCTTCTTTGTGTGTTTGTAAAATGTATGCAGCTGCCAAGTGAGATTTGCTAATGCTACTTTATTATGGCAAACGTTTTGTTGTTACGCCACATAAGCTCTAATTTTTTTCATTTTCAAAATTTTAGAACGGAAATGATTTGAATTGATATTAGTTCCAGCAAAGTAACTTTAATAATGTCATTTATTCATTCAAGTTCGCCACTCTTGTGTTTAATTATAGATTGAGGGTTTTAAAACAGCACGACCTCCAATTGACATTCGTAGTTAGAGTTAATTAAGATTGGTTTTTATTATTTATGTATTTGTGTGATTGAAAAGCCTGTAAAAATAGAAACAAATGCTTTTTTTGTGTGAAGTGACAATTTTATAGATTTTTAATGAAAGGCATTCAGGACTAGTTTATTTTAAAAAATTAGTCCTTTTATTTATTTAACATATGAAGTAGTTAGATATTTTGGTCTTCAAGCAAAAAATATTCAAGTGATTTTTTGTATGTAAATAAATTTATATACACAGAAAAAAATTTTATTGTTAGACAAATTTTTTTGAAACAATATTTTGTAAGATTTTGTTAATATTGCTAAAATATCTGATTTCAAGTTGAAACAAAAAAAAAATGCAATTTTTATATTAAATATTTTCAGTAGCATTAATTTTTTTATTGGAAAAAAATTACTTTTTTCCAGAAAAATTTGTTGAAAGATTAATTAAAATTGTTTATCTGAAATTGAATTAAATATGTAGAAACACAAAAAAAATATTCATTCTGGCAAATGGTTTACTGATTTCGGTCCTATAAACAGAATCGTAAAATTAGATAAACAATTTTTTTGAAATTTGAACAAAATGGCGTTTATTTTCAATAAAAAAATTTACGCTATTGCCTTAAAAGTGAGTAAGAATCATTTCGTTTTATTGTTTTTATTTTATTTTATTTATTTTATTTTTTTTATTTTATTTTATTTTATTTTATTTTATTTTATTTTATTTTATTTTATTTTATTTTATTTTATTTTATTTTATTTTATTTTATTTTATTTTATTTTATTTTATTTTATTTTATTTTATTTTATTTTATTTCATTTTATTTTATTTTATTTTAGTTTATTTTATTTTATTTTATTTTATTTTATTTTATTTTATTTTATTTTATTTTATTTTATTTTATTTTATTTTATTTTATTTTATTTTATTTTATTTTATTTTATTTTATTTTATTTTATTTTATTTTATTTTATTTTATTTTATTTTATTTTATTTTATTTTATTTTATTTTATTTTATTTTATTTTATTTTATTTTATTTTATTTTATTTTATTTTATTTTATTTTATTTTATTTGATTTTATTTTATTTTATTTTATTTTATTTTATTTTATTTTATTTTATTTTATTTTATTTTATTTTATTTTATTTTATTTTATTTTATTTTATTTTATTTTATTTTATTTTATTTTATATTATTTTATTTTATATTATTTTATTTTATTTTATTTTATTTTATTTTATTTTATTTTATTTTATTTTATTTTATTTTATTTTATTTTATTTTATTTTATTTTATTTTATTTTATTTTATTTTATTTTATTTTATGTTATTTTATTTTATTTTATTTTATTTTATTTTATTTTATTTTGTTTTATTTTATTTTATTTTATTTTATTTTATTTTATTTTATTTTATTTTATTTTATTTTATTTTATTTTATTTTATTTTATTTTATTTTATTTTATTTTATTTTATTTTATTTTATTTTATTTTATTTTATTTTATTTTATTTTATTTTATTTTATTTTATTTTATTTTATTTTATTTTATTTTATTTTATTTTATTTTATTTTATTTTATTTTATTTTATTTTATTTTATTTTATTTTATTTTATTTTATTTATAATAATTATGGTAGCTTTATTCAAAGCTTATTTGAAACATTTCTTTGGGCCAATTTTTAAAAAAGCCCTTAATAACCCTAGAAAAGTTGATATAAATATGGGCCTCAAACGATATCAAATTCAAGGGGTCGCTGATAGTTTTTTTTTAAATTTTAATATAAAATTTATAAAAAAAATTATTTATATAGCCCTGTAAGTGATGTGTGTATGTAACAAATCTAGTTATAAATTAATTTTTATTTTTAAAAATTTACAAAAATTTTCTTAAATTTAACTTAAGAATGGTTCGTTATTTTACTTTTCACTTTAAAATATAAAACTGTTCACGTTATTTTCTAAAAGATAAATCCACTTAAAAATGTAATCTTTATTTAAATTTATATTCTTCGTTTATACTTAAGATAATAAAATGTGTCAAAGTCTAATTATTGCTTTTGCTTAATATAAAATTTATAATATTTTTATGTTTTCAAAATTAAGGACTTTGCTGTCATACACTCATGGTGTTTTACCTTTATCATCGTAATAATAACAAAACTCACACACAAACACAGGCACAAACAAACTTGTGTATGACTGAAATACATGAAAAGAAAAAGAAAATGAAGAATATATCGTATAGAAAGGATATGTACAAACATATATAACATAATATTAATTTAAAAAGCATCTAATAGCTGTGACACCATTCACATTCACAATTAATTGCGTCATATATTTTTCGTTTGTACTTAACCTATTTCTTTTTGTTACTCTCTGTTCAGTTCCGTATAAACTTTTATACAATAAGTTCCCTTCTTCTATTCTATTTTATACTATTTGTATTATGTTTTGTTTTATTTGAAGCCATTATACTAATCAGACACAGACACCGACTCAGCAACAGTAGCTGACAGCTTTTATTACTACAGCTTCTATACAATTATAATATTATCAATGTGTGAGTTTGTGTTTGGGTATATTGTTCTCATTTGTATATATGTACGCTCATATAATAAGGACTTTACAAAACATTGTTATATTATAGAAGTTTATACTTGATATGTATTTGAACATACAAACATGCTTACTAGTATTTGCACATAAAAGCATAAAATTGACCAAATTAATACAAACAATTTCACAGGTCTGTGTATTAAACACTCTTTATGCTTACCTTAGCTTTAACAACAAAAAACAAAATTTTTTTTTTGTGAAAAAATTGCAGAATTTTTTATTTTACCTGTCAAATACATGTAAGACTTCTATAAACGTACAGTATGTGTGTGTAGGATTGTATATGAATGTGGTTGGTTTAAATTCAATGTTCTAAATTTTTTAATATTCTCACTTTAGTGTTGAAAGGCATATGACCAACATACCTATGAAAAACCAACCCACCTACAAACATACATATGTACGTCAACACAAACCTACACTAAGAATTTTAAAAATAAAATAGTTTTTTATATTTTTGTTGCAATGTTTGTGTAAGGGAAGTAGAAGAATCCTTTTTTATTGTTATCTTACCAGCATAATGCTGATAAGGGTTTTACAAACTTTCTTTAAACAACCACAAGTGTTTGAGAAACTGGGAAAAATCATTGGGGGAAAAGTTTCAAAAATGTCTCAATACTGACCCGCAGTCACTTTAATATGCTTTGCGAAGATTTTTATCCTCTATTTCTAGCTAGTTCCTACACAAAGTAGGAAAATCTAGGATTTAAATTTAAATCCCTCGAACACAATCTTTACTTAGGGATTAGGCTGACACCCACAAAATAGGTAAATCTCAGGTTAGTAGT
The DNA here is from genome assembly GCA_963583895.1 of Melanophora roralis. Classification (NCBI taxonomy): domain Eukaryota; kingdom Metazoa; phylum Arthropoda; class Insecta; order Diptera; family Rhinophoridae; genus Melanophora; species Melanophora roralis. The sequence continues at coordinate 83,312,633 of OY757188.1, forward strand.
ATATTTGTGGGGATTCTGGAACAATAGGATTGCGCCGTACACGTTTTCCATAAGGAGTAATCCGTAGACGTTTTCCATAAGGAGAAATCCTTAGACGTTTTACATAAGGAGTAATCCGTAGACGTTTTCCATAAGGAGTGGGGTGGGGTGGCGAGAAAATTTTTCCAATTAGAATCTAATTAGAACCCAATTGGAATACAATTAATGTGTTTTCCAATTAGAATTCAATAAGAATCTAATTAGAACCCAAATAGAATTTTTTAGCGTTTGTAATTAGAGTTCTATTTGAGATCAATACGATTTCAATTAGAAGGCAATTGGAACCCAACTTTAATCCAATTAGAACTCAATTAGGATTGATGTGTGTATGCGTTCCTTTAAGCATTGATCTGTATAGGTTTAGCAATACCAGTGCATATATTTATCCAATAGGATTATCATATATCAATTTCCCCATAAGAAATAATGTGTATTTGTACACAACACCCATAATTTTTATTTTTAATGTGTGTTTTTCTCTTAAATAACAATCATTTATTCTCTATGAATTCATTTAAACATTGAGTTTTTAATGCTTAGTTAATTAAGAGTTTTATTGTCTATTATAAACTTGATATAAAAGGCTGTAAAGTGGTTTACTTAAGTTATTTCTGTTATCATCGCTTCAAAGTACACGTAATAGAATGGTAAGAATAAAATTTCTTAAAATAAAGGTTTTCGTTTATTTATATACATACATTAATTTTCAGATGTATCAACAAATAATTAATATTGCCCAAGGTATAAAGCCAGAGTACACCAGAATTGATGATATTCCATTGAATCAAACTTACGAAATTATAAATTTCGAGTGGAAGGTCACACAGCATGGATCAAAAGTTATTGTATATTTAGAAAATAATAAATGGTTTTATCTTCCACAAAGGATTGTAAAATATTTGAACAAAGAGGATCCTTACTTAGCCAAAATAAATGAAAAAACCTGGACAGTTATTTACAAAGGACGTCAATCACCGAATGGTTTTGCAATATTTGAACTTAAATATAACTAACATTTTTAGGAGCCTGTACTTTATATATAGAAAATAAAAAATTTTTTACAAAGGAAAAGTCTACCATTTTTTTTTTTAAATGTAAGAATTTCAAGGTAAGGTTTTACTTAAAACGCAACTAATTCAAGGTCACAGTTATATATTCTTTTAAGAACAAATTACATCAAAAATTTAAGACAGGCATAAACATGCAAAACTCTTAATGATCTTTTACATTTAACACCTGCAAAAAATTAAAAATATCTCCTGTTGCTTATTCGATATCTTTGTTTTATTAATAAATGCATATACAAAACTATAAATGACCTTTTTTAGGTTTAACAGACACTTTCTATGCATTCCTTAATACAATAGTTAATAAAGGAATTGAAAAAATTTTCTCAAACAAAGCAATGCTTTCATATAATGTTAATTGAAAAAAGGTAGGTGTGTTTTTCTAGTTTTTGGTTACACTCATTAACCGAGAGGATCATAAATTTATTTGTTTTCTATTTATTGCTTCAAAAGGATATTGAAAATTCCTTTGTTAAGTAGCTTTGTTTTAGGGATAAAATATACATTTAAAACTATAAATGACCTTCATAGATTTAACACCTGCAAAAAATTAAAAATATCTCCTGCTGCTTATTCGGTATCTTTGTTTTATTAATGAATGCATACACAAAACTATAAATGACCTTTTTAGATTTAACACCTGAAAAAAAAATTTTAAATATCTAAGGTTCTACTTAAAACGCAACTAACTCAATGTCACAGTTATATATTCTTTTAAGAACAAATTACATCAAAAATATAAGACAGGCATAAACATGCAAAACTCTTAATGATCTTTTACATTTAACACCTGCAAAAAATTAAAAATATCTCCTGTTGCTTATTCGGTATCTTTGTTTTATTAATGAATGCATATACAAAACTAAAAATGACCTTTTTAGATTTAACAAATACCTACTATGTATCCCTTAATACAATAGTTAATAAAGGAATTGAAAAAATTTTCTCAAACAAAGCAATGCTTTCATATAACGTTAGTTGAAAAAAGGTAGCAGTGTTTTTGCTAGTTTTTGGTTACATTCGTGAACTGAGACGGTCATAAATTTATTTCTTTTCTATTTATTGTTTCAAAAGGATATTGAAAATTCCTTTGTTAAGTACCTTTTGTTTTAGGGATAAAATATACATTTAAACTATAAATGACCTTCATAGATTTAACACCTGCAAAAAATTAAAAATATCTCCTGTTGCTTATTCGGTATCTTTGTTTTATTAATGAATGCATACACAAAACTATAAATGACCTTTTTTAGGTTTAACAGATACCTGCTGTGCATCCCTTAATACAATAGTTAACAAAGGCATTGATAAATTTTCTCAAATAAAGGAATGCAGAATGCATTCATATTATTGTACTTATGTATGTAGTAGTGCACTTAGAAAAATGTATATAAACTCTACTCTTTTAGAGCAGTGATTCAGTATTCTGTGCTAAACAGTTAAAAAAACAATTTAGTATTCTGGGCTAAACATTTAAAAAATCAATTCAGAGTTTTGTGCTAAACATTTAAAAAATCAATTCAGTGTTCTAAACATTTAAAAAACAATTCAGTATTTTGTGCTAACTAAACATTTAAAAAAAAACAATTCAGTGTTCTGTGCTAAATATTAAAAAAAAAATAAACAATTCAGTGTTCTGTGCTAAATATTAAAAAAAATAAACAATTCAGTATTTTGTGCTAACTAAGCATTTAAAAAAAAAAACAATTCAGTATTCTGTGCTCAACTAAGTATTAAAAAAAAAACAATTCAGTATTCTGTGCTCAACTAAGTATTAAAACAATCTTATTTGGTAAGTAAAAACTATTTAGTGTATATTATTTAAATATTTAGTCAAACCAAAAAATAATCATAGCATTAGTGCTTAAAAAAAATTTATTTTATGTTTGTATTCATAATAATTAAAGTAGGCTTACTAAGAGCTTATTTAATAATTAATTAAAAACATCTGTCGAAAAAGCCTTTAATAAGCCCATTTTAATTATTATGTATATGATGGCTAGTTTATAAGTATGTTATTTTGATTATTTTTAGATCATATAAAAAATATAATAGAAAAAATGGAGTCAAAAATAGTCTGCCCCGAATGCAAAAAAAGTTTTTTTAATCAAGAATTTTTAAAAATGCATGAGATGTCTCATTCTTCGGGTTCGAATAAAAGTGCAATGAAAGTGGTACAAAGGGCATTTAAGAATAGAATAATGACCTATTCATATAAAAATACGAATGAAGAATGTCTACTACCAGAGTTATTTTTGGAGGAAGCTAAGAAGCCGTTCGAAAAAGAAGTGTTTTCATTTTTAAATTGCAATTTAGCTTTAAAGTTTAACATAGAGTTGTTTGGTTTATATGCTAAAGGGGACCTAAATGATATGGAAAATAGTGCGATAGAGGTGAAGCATTTTCAAACCAAAATGAAGGAAATTTTTCACATTGATGGTTTTAATGATGAATATAATAACAATGTTGATAATATTAAAAGTAAAATGGAAGAGTTTCAAGAACGAGATAGTGGATGGACCCTTATTCAACTCATTAAAATCCATCTAAATTTAAATAAATATCAACCATTAAAAGGTTCAACATATATTCCGCTTCCACCTAAACTCACACTGAAAAAAGCATGCATAAATGTGCAGAATAATGACGATTTCTGCTTCAAATGGTCTCTTCTTTCTGCTGTTTCAAATCAAGCTAATAGTCACAGACCAAATAACTATGCTGTTAACATATCAGATGCAGTAATTGACTTTAATGGATATTCTTTTAATTTCAATGGTTTATGCTTCCCCCTTAAATTAAAAGATATAAATTTATTTGAAAAAAATAATGCAAATATAAGCATTAATGTATTTGGATATGATGATGACAAAGATTTGATTGTCGGACCTTATTATAAAACTAAAGAAATCAAGCCACTTCATATTAATTTGATGTTTATACAAAAAAATATAATGGACACAACTATATCACACTATGTCTGGATAAAAAATATGTCAAGGTAAAATTTATTATAAATTTATATTTAATGTGTGTTTTAATTAATTGTAATTTTTATATTTTTTTTTTTTTTTTTAATTAACAGATTAATAAGGTCACAACAAAGTAAAACTAAGAATAGTATTTTCGTTTGTGATTTTTGTATTCACCATTTCCAGGAAAAGCAAGATTTGGAAAAACATGTGAAAAATTGTAGTAGAAAGATAAGTTATGTACCCCAAGCAAATAAGGTAAAACTAGAATTTAAGAATTATAATAATTGTATGAATGTACCATTTGTGGTATATGCAGACTCGGAATGCATATTTGAAAATATTCAAACATGTGTTCCGAGAGGGGATATTTCATCGACAACATTAGTTGACAAACATATCCCCTATGCTTTTTCTTATTATATTAAGTGTAGTTTTAATAATGATTTAAATAAGCTATGTAGCTTTAAAGGATTAGATTCACCGAAACAGTTTATAGAGGGTTTGGTTAAAGATATTAAATATTTACAGGATAAATATTTATCTTTGGTAAAACCCATGATACCCTTAACCGAACAGGAAAATTTAGAATTTCTTTTGAACAATATATGTCATATTTGTTCTAAAGATATTTTACATGAATTAAAGGTGAAAGATCATTGTCATTTAAGTGGCAAATATAGAGGACCTGCTCATAATTCATGTAATCTTAATTATAAAATACCAAAATTCTTTCCAATAATTTTCCATAACTTTTCGGCATACGATTGTCATTTATTTGTTAAAGAGCTTAACCAAATTGATGATGGTCCTATTAATATAATTCCTCTTAATAAGGAACTATACATATCCCTTTCAAAAACCATTAAAGGTGATAAAGGGGATAATATTGAATTACGATTTTTAGACTCATATCGATTTATGTCATCTAGTTTGGACAACTTGGTTAAAAATTTAACAAACATTGATTTAAAGTTAGTTAAATCAATATATTCTAATGAAAGCCAATTTAATTTATTGGTAAGAAAAGGTGTGTTTCCTTATAGTTATTTAAATTCTATAGGAAAACTTAATGAGTCTAGTTTACCAAGCATTGAACATTTTTATAATAAATTGACAGACACAAAATGTTCTTCTGAAGATTATAACCACGCTCAAAAAGTTTGGAAAACATTTGATTGCAAAACTTTGGATGACTATTTAATGTTATATCTAAAGACTGATGTTTTATTGTTAGCTGATGTTTTCGAAAACTTTAGGACAATTTGTAAAAACATTTATCATTTGGATCCCTGTCACTATTACACAGCTCCGGGACTTTCATGGGATGCCATGCTTAAATTTACAGGCATCAAATTAGATTTACTGACGGACATAGACATGATAACATTTCTTCAAAAGGGCATTAGGGGAGGTATTGTGCAATGTTCTAAAAGGCATTCTATCGCAAATAATAAATATTTATCGAACTATAATAATGAATTGCCTTCTAAATATTTAATGTATTTAGATGCAAACAATCTATATGGTTGGGCAATGTCTGAAGCTTTGCCCGAAGGTGATTTTCAGTGGGTAGAAGATGTTGATAGTTTTTGTTTGGATTCAGTTTCAAACGATTCAAATATTGGATATATATTAGAAGTTGATCTGATATACCCAGCTGAAGTTCATGACATCCACAATAATTTACCATTTTGCTCAGAAAATAAAAATCCTCCAAACTCTAAAGAAAAGAAGTTAATTACTGACTTAAATGATAAATATGAATACATAATTTATTATAAAAATTTGCAACAATGCTTAAAACATGGGTTAAAATTAAAAAAAATTCATAGAATATTAAAGTTTAAGCAGTCTGCTTGGTTAAAAACATATATCTCATTAAACAATTCTCATAGAATCAATGCTCAAAATACTTTTGAAAAAAACTTCTTCAAATTACTAAATAACGCAGTATATGGTAAAACCATGGAAAACGTAGACAAGCGAAAGAATGTTAAAATAGTAAACAGTTGGGAAAGTGTTGGAAGGAAAATTGGAGCTCGTTTCCTTATTGCAAAACCAGAATTTCATTCCTACAGCATATTTGAAGAAAACATGATAGCAGTAGAACTTAATCAAAGTTATTCACTTTATAATAAGCCTATATATCTCGGATTTACAATTCTAGAACTTTCAAAGTGGAAAATGTATGACTTTCATTACGATTACATACTTCCTAAATATAATTTGAAAGCAGAACTAAATTATATGGATACAGATTCATTTATATACACAATAGAAACTAACGACTTTTATAAAGATATCGTTAACGATATTGATGAAAAATTTGATACGTCAGAATATGAAGCTAATAATAAATTTAGTATTCCACAAAAAAATAAAAAAATATTAGGTATGATGAAGGATGAAAATAATGGTAAGGTTATGAAGGAATTTGTAGGATTACGAGCAAAAATGTATTCATTTAAAACTGAAGATTTGAAAGAAGTCAAAAAAGCTAAGGGTATCAAAAGTAATATATCCAGAAATTTAAGTTTATCCGATTATAAAGACTGTTTATATAATAAGAAAATATTCTATGGAAGTATGTATATTTTTAAATCAAAATTACATACTATATATACATCCCTTATTAATAAGATATCTTTAAGTTATTTAGATAATAAGAGATATGTATGTAGTGACAATATTAATACATTAGCTTGGGGTCATTATAATGAAAAATTTTTAAATGATGATGATAATTTTTTCATACAAATTGATAATGATGCAGAATTTCAAAATTATAAAGATCGATTTATGAATGAAAATGATGAAGATGATATTTTTATGGAAATAGATAACGATCAGGAATTTATAAATTGTAGAGATCAATTTATGAATGACAATGATGGAGATGATATTTTAATGCAAGTTGAATAAAAATTATCATCATTATTTATTAATATTTATAATATGTTAGTGAATAATAAGTCTAGTAGATATAATAATAATAATATAAGCTTTGTACTATGTAAATAATGAATAACAATAAGAAGAAAGAAAAAAAATTAGGTAGGTTTCGGTCACTAGATTTGTTAAGTGTAATCTAACATATTAATTAACATTTTAATTAACACGTTGGATTATACTTAATCAAACTAGTAAGCATAAGCTAAAATGCTACCGAACGCGTCCACAGGTTGCGGATAGTGGAACGCCCAGTAAATATATTGGGTAGCTGCGAATAAAATAAAATAAGCAGTCGCGGACAATTTTAGTAGTTTTTAGTAATTACTAATAACAATTCGCAATGTATAAAGGCGAATGAATAATCTTAAACAACAAATTTCAAATTTTTGTAAATAATTAAGAACACAATATTGTAAAATCTTTAGTTATTTATTTATTTATTTCAAATTATATTTATTAAATAAAAATTTAAGACATAAATGTCCGCAATTAAACGTATTAAACTTTTGTTTTTGTTCATAGTTATATTTGATAGGAGTTTTTAAATAGTTTACTAGTTCTAGAGGTGGCTGTAAGTTTCCAAAACTATCAAAATATTCTTTATAGTTGTGATTTTTAAAGTAGGCTACCCAATGTGTTCCAGGACCACTAGAATTATCTAAGTTAATTATACCACATTCTTGAACTAATGGTTTTTTAGGTAAACTGTCACGCATAAAAACACCTCTGAAATGTTTTAGGTGTTTACCATATTTTATTAAATGTAGATGATTTAATGGCTGATTGGGTAGATTATTTAAAAGTTTTTTGGAGTTGATTTATAGTAAAGTCCAAATCCAGATTTATATGGTTTCAGATATAAACCTTTCCCCATAGCAATTGATTCCATATATCTATTATGACGAGTTGCTTCTGCTAGTTGCTCTTTTCCTTTTTTTATATCATTAACTGCTTTAACAATAGCTGATCCTCCTGTTGCTAAGCCTCCAAGTGCAGACAATGCTGTCAGAATTGGAATTAATGGTAGGAATCCGCCAATTTTTGGCATTGGTATTACCCTTGGAATAACTACATTTGATTTTTTATTCTTCTTGAATTTTGAGTTTATGATTTTTTGCGCCATTTTAATAGCAGAATTGATACTTTCAGGTTTTTCTTTTTTTAATATCTTCAATGCATTTTTAACAGTAGTAGAAAATAATTTTTTGTTATATTTGTTTCTCTTTTTTAACTTTTTCTTCGATTTGCTTTTTTTCTGAATTTTGTATTTCTTCATACCTAATCCTAATTTAACTTTTGCTTTCATCGTGTTTGTCACAAGCCAGGCGTGCGCTCGTTCTTTGAAACTACTATCGTTGGATATAACTCGCTGCCAAGATTTTTCCGCCAATATTTTATCGGCTTGATGTCTTTTGTTTATATTGTTTGTTTTTGAATATGTAATATCGTGTTGTCTACAAGCTGCATCTAATAAATTGATCCCTTTATCTCCTCTTGCTAAACGTTTTTCAAGTTTTGTTCCAGGTCCGCAAAACTCATAACCAGGTAAATGTAATTCAATAGGCAATTTGTTTATTAAGTTGTTTACTAAACCGATACCAGTTTTATACTGATTATGTTCAGATCTGTTGTTGTAGCTTATACCCATTTTATACTTTAATTATTTAAAGATGTGTCAATGTTTAATCCTATTGATATTCTAAATTCAAATGATAAGTTTTTATTATAAAAGAGGAATAATATAGCAAAACAAATTAGTTTTAAATATGCGATTGGTAAAGCAAGCAAAAGAAATCGTAGTAAGAAATGCGGACGAGGAACAACATAAGCAATTTCAAATTAATCATAGTGTATTGCTACCAAATACAATACGAGCATTAATTGTTGGGCCCTCCAACTGTGGTAAAACAAATGTTATGATCAGTCTAATAGAAAGCCCTAATGGTCTTCGCTTTAAAAATATTTACATATATTCTAAATCTTTATATCAACCAAAATATTGTTATCTCAAAAATTTAATTACTCCAATCAAAGAAATCAACCTTTTTACATTTGCGGAAAACGAAAAAGTTCTAAGCCCAGCTGAAGCAAATCCCCATTCAATAATAATATTCGACGATGTTATTTGTGGAAAGCAAGATACTATAAGAGACTACTTTTGTATGGGTAGACATAGACATATAGATTGTTTTTACTTATGTCAAACTTATACAAAGATTCCCAAGCATCTCATACGCGATAATTCAAACATGATAGTACTATTTAAACAGGATGAAATGAATTTACGACATATATATAATGATCATGTTATCGGTGATATGTCATTTAAAGAATTTACAAACATATGTAGTGAGTGTTGGAAAGATAAGTATGGGTTTGTTGTTATTAGTAAGGATAACTCAACCAATAATGGTCGATATAGAAAAGGTTTTGATAAATATATTCAGTTGTAAGGTTATAATTTAATATCTGTTGACCGCAGTCAGAAAGAAAGCAGATTATTAAAAAAAAAAAAAACAAATCATCATTAGATATAAAGCAGATCATCATCAGATATAAAGCAGATCATAAGCAGATATAAAGCAGATCATAAGCAGATATAAAGCAGATCATCATCAGATATAAAGCAGATCACAAGCAAATAGAAAACAGATCATAAGCAGATATAAAGAAGGTCATAAGCAGTTAGAAAGTAGATTGCTTTTAGGTATAGAGTTGATCAGTTCATATTGAAACGTCTAAATATGGATAATAAATTTTTGGGTGATATTGTTAAGACAAGAGAGATATTAAAAGAAAAGTTTAAAAAAATTAAATTAAATAACGAAGATAGAGTTCAAGTGTTAGAAGAAACACTTAAACCTATAACAAGACCTTTAAAACACATTATAAAAAAAATTGATAGTTATCAACAGGATGACTTATCAGAAAAAAACTTTAAACCTTCAACAACAAAGTCATACATTATAAATAAACAAACTAATGAAGGGATGAAAAATAACAAAATAGATGATTATGAATTAAAGAATGATACTTCAGTAACACAAGTTCCACCACTATCATCAGAGGGTAGCTCTGATAATTATGATGATGCTGAGAGTTATGAATCCATATCTGAAAATAAAAAACTCCCACTAGTTGAAAATATAAAATTACTCCTAAAAAACAATACGATTGACAAAGTTTATGGCTTTAACATTGATAAATATGGTAATTGGCGATATGCCAATAATGAACTTAAATTTAGTAGAGATAATAAAGTTCAAATAGGAGAACCAATGTGGGAAATGACTCCAGGATTATTTGAATTAGTTTTTCATTCGAAACCTATTCATTATACTAAAACTGATTTAAAAAAATACAAAGAACTTTTAATTTATACAAACGCACATAAGCGTTGCTATCAATCAAATGATCAAATTAAGGGTACACGAGCGTATAAATATCTTCATATCATAAAAAACTTATTTAATACAAAACCAGATGATTTAACGAAAGGTTGGGGTATTTCATTAAAATCTGTTAACAACCGAAAACCTAACTATATATATTGGAATGATCCGAATGAGTTAGTCGATAGATTACATTTACTTATTTCATCAGAGGCAGCTGGTCATAATAACCATAAGAACGAAATAATTTCTATTGTGGAAGAACTTAGAGAAGCTAACGTAATATATTAAAAAAAATTAAATAAAATAAAATAAATAAAATGAATTATATAAATAAATTTGGAGAAAGTTCAATTAAACATAAAATAAGTAATCCCACATTTAGGGTCTGCTCCCATAATATACAAATTCAAAATATTAAGAAGGACGTAGACTATATAAACAATATAATAAAGGCTTTTCAAAATAAATTAGATAATGTGGATATAAGTGTTTTAACTAAAATACAACAAAAGCTCAATGAAATAGAAAATTATATATTTGGAATAGAAAATATCAAAAACGAATATGATTATAAATTAAATATTATAAGAAGCGATATAAAAAAATCAATTACAACAGAAATTGTTAGAGATGTTGAAGTTATTAGAAAGATCGTTGTTGAACAAATGCACTTTGTAAATAAGAATTTAATAAAGAATATTGAAGAAAGGTTTAAAAAAATTGATGGTTTTATTTCTAAATGGAATGTAGAAAATCAACAAACTGATGTAAAAAAACGAAAAATTGAATTCCCTAGAATTAAAGTAGCAAAATAAAAAAATTCAATATATTTAAAAAGATAAAAAAAGGAACCAGTCGATTGTATGCATACATATTAATAACATGATTGCGGATACTGATAAGAAAAAAATAGTTGACGAGCTACACAAACAAGCTAGAAAAAATTTTAAAAGAAGACGAGTAGTTATGAAGGGAATTGATGATTTGTGGCAAGCTGATCTAGTTGAAATGGGAAATTATGCTAAATATAACAAGGGATATTGTTATCTTCTAACTGTAATAGATACTTTTTCAAAAAAAGCATGGACTGCAGCCATAAAAAAAAAAACTGCAGCTTGTGTAGCTAACGCATTAAAAAATATCTTTCAAATCAATAAGCGAAAACCCAAAAACTTGCAGACAGATGATGGCAAAGAGTTCTTCAATAATCAATTTAGGCAATTAATGGATAATAATCAAATAAATCATTACTCAACATATAGTATTCTGAAAGCATCAATAGTAGAACGATTTAATAGAACATTAAAAGGACTGATGTGGAAAGAGTTTAGTTATCAAGGAACATATAAATGGATTAACAAACATGAAGAACTTGTTACCAAATATAATAATACATTTCATAGAACAATAAAGATGACTCCTAACGAAGTAAACCATTCAAATGAAAAAAATTTACTTAACACAGTATACAGCAATTTAAAGATATTTAAAAGACCTAAGTTTAAAGTTAACGATTTTGTTCGAATAAGTAAATATAAACATACTTTCGAAAAAGGATATACACCAAATTGGACTACAGAAATATTCAAAATTAAAACTATTAAAAACACCAATCCTAATACATTTTTATTGGAAGATTATCAAGGACATGAAATCAAAGGCGCTTTTTATGAATATGAGATTATGAAAACTAAATTTCCAGAATCATATTTGATTGAAAAAATTTTAAAAAGAAAAAAAAATAAGGTCTTTGTTAAATGGTTGGGGTTTTCATCACAACACAACTCTTGGATAAACGTAAACACTGCATAATAAAAAACTATTACAAAATTGTAGATCTTTTATTCATTCGCCAGCGGTTACAATGTCAATAACATTAACATTAAACGGAGATTCTTCTTTACTGATTGCAAACTATTTTCCATCAATTGAACTTAAAGAAAATTATGTTTGTGGTCTAATAAGTTTTGATACTTATCACTCAATTCCTAATATCGATATAGAAAATAATTTGTTTCATATTGGTAATTATGAAATAGAGATTCCCGTTGGATCATATGAATTTTCAGATATAGCGAGACTACTCACTAAAAGATATCAAATTCTAAATGAAAATGGTCTTCTTTCTCTGGAAGCAAATCATAACACACTTCAGACATATATTAAAAGCAGTTTAGACCCAGTTTTATTTAACAAAACGAGGTCAATTGGATCTTTGCTAGGTTTTAGCAAAAGAGTGTTAAACGCAGGTGTGGAACATTATTCTGATAAAACAATAGATATAACGAAAATAAATACTATAGGCATTGAATGTAACATTGTATGTGGGTCATATATAAATAACACGTCTGCACATATTTTGCATCAGTTTTCACTTAACGTTAGCCCAGGATATAAAATAACTGAAGCTCCGGCTAATGTTATATATTTACCGGTAAATTCGAGAACTATTAGTAGTATTGTTTTGAAAGTTGTCGATCAAGACGGAAATCTTATAAATTTTCGTGGTGAAAAAATTACTGTTCGATTACATTTAAAACCTATTTGAGTATGATCATATTTAACAAAAACGAGTTGCAAAAAGATTCGGCATTCATTCTTTCTTCATCAACTGAAGGTGAAATAGAAAAACCTTTATACTTTAAAAATCGCTTCAAAGAAAACAATAAAAAAAATTTTACAGCCCTTAAAAAACAGGCTAGCATTCTTAATAAGACCAATAAGGAGATTCTAATTAATCTAGGATTCAAATTAAAAAATTAAAAATTATTACACAGTGTAATACAAAACAATTATAATAAAATGAGTAGTATTATAAATATTTTACAAAAACCTCAATTTGATAACTCAATCATCAAAAAAGAGTATCACAGCTATAACTCTTACTTACAATCATTTAAAAACAATGATGAAATACGTATCACAATTCAAAACCAGGATTTATATGTTTTACCACATGAAAGTCTCTTATATATTGAAGGACGTGCAACAAAGGAAGATTCAACGGCTTCATCTTCTATACATCTGTTAAATAACTGTATGGCACACCTTTTTGATGAAATTCGATATGAAATTAATGGTGTAGAAATTGATCGTACACGACATTTAGGAATTGCAACAGAATTGAAAAACTATGTATCGCTTAATAAATCTGAAAGCGATAATTTATTAAATGCGGGGTGGTCACCATTTAATAATACTGATCTTAAACTTATAAATGGATATTTCAATTTTTGTGTACCATTAAAGTTATTACTTGGATTTGCTGAAGATTTTAATAAAGTAATAGTTAACTCTAAGCATGAGTTGATTCTTTTACGATCCAAGGATGATAAACAAGTTTTAAGTTCTGATGTTCTAACTGAAAATATTAAAATTAACATTTTAAATATTACTTGGAAAGTACCACATGTACAACTCTCTGATTCGTATAAATTAAAAATATATAAAACTGTAAATAATCGTCATCCACTAAGTGTAGCATTTAGAAGTTGGGATATGTATTTTTACCCTTCACTTCCAGAAAGTACAACAGTTTTATGGAATGTTAAACTTGCAAATGAAAATGAAAGACCTCGTTTTCTACTCTTGGGACTTCGAAATAATGAAAATATATATAAACATTGTGATTTGACTGATATAAAAGTACACCTTAACTCTAATACATATCCTTATGATGATCTAAATCTTAAATTTGATTCTAATCGGTTTGCTCTACTATACGATATGTATTTAAAATTTCAGCAGAGTTATTATTCACGAGATCCACAACCATTATTAACACGAGAAAATTTCAAAAGTATAGCGCCAATTATTGTTTTGGATGTTACACATCAAAATGAATCAGTAAAAACAGGACCGATAGATATTCGTATTGAACTTAAAACTTTAAAGAACATACCAGCTAACACATCTGCATATTGTTTAATAATACATGATAAAATGTTTGAATATATTCCTCTTACAAACGAAATAAAAAAACTCATATAGACAAATTTTTGAAATAATATAAATGCTGAAACTATTGCTTTATATGATTATTAACAAACATTTCGTTGTAGCAAAGAGTCATACTTTTAGTGAAAAATGATAATAAAAGATATATACGATTTTTTCAAAAAATGTTCCCATATTGTTTCTGATGAAGACAAATTTAAGCTTATCAATATTCAGTCACATCTTGAGTATGAAAACAATTTAAAAACCTTCAAAAATAAGTTTGGTGAACACTATGAAGACTGCTCTTGGTCAGACGAAAATGCTAAATGTGGACCAGACACCTGCTCATGTTCTCAATATAGGAAAAGAAAATTAGCAGTCGAAGAAGAAGCAAAACAGCTTATGCAAACATACTACAACATTTATAATATTACCAAATGTAAAAATTGTAATTTCCATAAGACTTAATAAATAAAGAAACAAAAATATTATTATATAAAATTAAACTTTTATTGTTATTATTTAATATTTTTATACTTATATATATATATACATAATTATAAAAAAAAACAAAAAAAAAATATTATAAATTTTCTTCAATTTTTTTTAATGCTTCTAATAAAAGCTCATCCTGACCGTCGTTCATGGCCAAGAATGTTACCACATCTATCGGTGGTAACTCTTCAATTTTTATTATTTTAATAGGGTCTTCCTGTGCTAATGTATGCATAAATAAATCATCATCTTCTTCCATGAATTGCTGAAGCACTGCTTCATATGATGTTGTTGTTGTTTCTGTTGAGGATGGTGCTGATGATGTTGTTGTTGTTTCTGTTGAGGATGGTGCTGATGATGTTGTTGTTGTTTCTCTTGACGATGATGCTGTTGATGATGATGCTGATGATGTTGATGATGTTGTTGTTTCTGTTGAAGATGATGCTGATGATGTTGCTGTTGACGAAGTGTCTTCTATTATACGTTTTTTGTTGTGATACGTCTTTAACTTATAATATAAAGGGGTTCTCCCCGTCATATATAAGTTATATGCCTCATTGTGTTGTTTTCGAATGTGTCTTCTCTGATTCGACACATTCGAAAAGGTTACAATTTTACATATAGGGCACAATATTTTTGACTCCATTTTTTCCATTATATTTTTATATGATCTAAAAATAAACAAAATAACATACTTATAAACTAGCCATCATATACATAATAATTAAAATGGGCTTATTAAGGGCTTTTTTGACAGATGTTTTTAGCATAATTGTCAAATAAGCTCTTAGTAAGCCTACTTTAATTCTTATGAATACAAACATAAAATAAATTTTTTTAAACACTAATGCTATGATTATTTTTTGGTTTGACTAAATATTTAAATAATATACACTAAATAGTTTTTACTTACCAAATAAGATTGTTTTAATACTTAGTTGAACACAGAATACTAAATTGTTTTTTTAACTGTTTAGCACAGAATACTGAATCACTGCTCTAAAAGAGTAGAGTTTATATACATTTTTCTAAGTGCACTACTACATACATAAGTACAATAATATGAATGCATTCTGCATTCCTTTATTTGAGAAAATTTATCAATGCCTTTGTTAACTATTGTATTAAGGGATGCACAGCAGGTATCTGTTAAACCTAAAAAAGGTCATTTATAGTTTTGTGTATGCATTCATTAATAAAACAAAGATACCGAATAAGCAACAGGAGATATTTTTAATTTTTTGCAGGTGTTAAATCTATGAAGGTCATTTATAGTTTAAATGTATATTTTATCCCTAAAACAAAAGGTACTTAACAAAGGAATTTTCAATATCCTTTTGAAACAATAAATAGAAAAGAAATAAATTTATGACCGTCTCAGTTCACGAATGTAACCAAAAACTAGCAAAAACACTGCTACCTTTTTTCAACTAACGTTATATGAAAGCATTGCTTTGTTTGAGAAAATTTTTTCAATTCCTTTATTAACTATTGTATTAAGGGATACATAGTAGGTATTTGTTAAATCTAAAAAGGTCATTTTTAGTTTTGTATATGCATTCATTAATAAAACAAAGATACCGAATAAGCAACAGGAGATATTTTTAATTTTTTGCAGGTGTTAAATGTAAAAGATCATTAAGAGTTTTGCATGTTTATGCCTGTCTTATATTTTTGATGTAATTTGTTCTTAAAAGAATATATAACTGTGACATTGAGTTAGTTGCGTTTTAAGTAGAACCTTAGATATTTAAAATTTTTTTTTCAGGTGTTAAATCTAAAAAGGTCATTTATAGTTTTGTGTATGCATTCATTAATAAAACAAAGATACCGAATAAGCAGCAGGAGATATTTTTAATTTTTTGCAGGTGTTAAATCTATGAAGGTCATTTATAGTTTTAAATGTATATTTTATCCCTAAAACAAAGCTACTTAACAAAGGAATTTTCAATATCCTTTTGAAGCAATAAATAGAAAACAAATAAATTTATGATCCTCTCGGTTAATGAGTGTAACCAAAAACTAGAAAAACACACCTACCTTTTTTCAATTAACATTATATGAAAGCATTGCTTTGTTTGAGAAAATTTTTTCAATTCCTTTATTAACTATTGTATTAAGGAATGCATAGAAAGTGTCTGTTAAACCTAAAAAAGGTCATTTATAGTTTTGTATATGCATTTATTAATAAAACAAAGATATCGAATAAGCAACAGGAGATATTTTTAATTTTTTGCAGGTGTTAAATGTAAAAGATCATTAAGAGTTTTGCATGTTTATGCCTGTCTTAAATTTTTGATGTAATTTGTTCTTAAAAGAATATATAACTGTGACCTTGAATTAGTTGCGTTTTAAGTAAAACCTTACCTTGAAATTCTTACATTTAAAAAAAAAAATGGTAGACTTTTCCTTTGTAAAAAATTTTTTATTTTCTATATATAAAGTACAGGCTCCTAAAAATGTTAGTTATATTTAAGTTCAAATATTGCAAAACCATTCGGTGATTGACGTCCTTTGTAAATAACTGTCCAGGTTTTTTCATTTATTTTGGCTAAGTAAGGATCCTCTTTGTTCAAATATTTTACAATCCTTTGTGGAAGATAAAACCATTTATTATTTTCTAAATATACAATAACTTTTGATCCATGCTGTGTGACCTTCCACTCGAAATTTATAATTTCGTAAGTTTGATTCAATGGAATATCATCAATTCTGGTGTACTCTGGCTTTATACCTTGGGCAATATTAATTATTTGTTGATACATCTGAAAATTAATGTATGTATATAAATAAACGAAAACCTTTATTTTAAGAAATTTTATTCTTACCATTCTATTACGTGTACTTTGAAGCGATGATAACAGAAATAACTTAAGTAAACCACTTTACAGCCTTTTATATCAAGTTTATAATAGACAATAAAACTCTCAATTAACTAAGCATTAAAAACTCAATGTTTAAATGAATTCATAGAGAATAAATGATTGTTATTTAAGAGAAAAACACACATTAAAAATAAAAATTATGGGTGTTGTGTACAAATACACATTATTTCTTAT